>JAWPEG010000015.1:3380612-3394881 GCA_035771395.1 Myotis vivesi | reverse complement strand
GCGAGAGAAAAGGAGAGGGTCACAGGAACAGACCGACCGGGAGGCAGGCCGAGAAGGGCACGCTGAGCCCTGGGCCACAGTAAGAATTTTGGTCTTCACCTTCCTTCAAAGACATGAAGGGTTTTGAAGAAGGGGTTGCGCGTGACTTTATTCGTATTACAGAGGTAACACTGGACAATGTGGAGAATGGATGGGGGAAGCAAGGGTGGGTTTGGGGAGAAGTTAAATGCGCCCAGCATCGCATAACAAATATATTTATGAACTGAGCTCAGTCCCTCGCCCACACCGCATAGCCAGCCAGTGTCAGAGCGAGCAGGGAGCCAGGCTCTGAACCGCCGTGCAATGCGGGACGCTTCCTACGACGGCACCACTGGATTACTCTTCGGCTATTAGCAACGTGCTAGTAGGCACTTTCAAACTTTTCCATTGGGTTTCCTCCACCCCCGCTTTTTTGTTGTTTTTTTTAAATAATAGTTGCACAATTATTTTTTAAGATGATTCAAGCAAAAATCCACTTGCTATTTGGGTGGCAAAGTTCAAAAACTCCGCATTGTGTCATCAGCTTTAAAAAATGTATGACTAAGAACACTTAGCAAATTCCAGAGACCTTTGACCTCTAGCTTGTTGAATATTGTAGTGTATGTGGGGTGTTTTTTATTTTTTATTTTTGATTTGTCCAGGACTATTTGTACTTTGGATTATTAATCTATAACCAAACACAGCTCTGGCTGGGCTAGCCCCCGACCCCCGTGATGATGCCAGGAACATGACCGCATCTATTATCTTTTCTTTGAATTCTGTCAAATCTTTATTCTGGCTCCTTGTCCCCTTGGTATTTCCCGGAAAAAAACTCCCGATAAATTCAGAACTGCCTGTCATTCGTCAGTAGGAACCCTATCTGACTCAAGAGCAGAGTTCAAAAACATTTTTTCCCCACAATCAGATGCAAAAGAAAAGCCAAACCTTCTCTCCATGCCCCCCCCCCTCAACTACACCCACCCCCATCCCCGGCCCAAAATTGTTGGCCTGCCTTATATTCATGGATGGAAATGTATCATGCTTGTCCGGCTACCCTTTTAGTAGATTCAAGTTGTAAAGGAACAGACGTTTGTGGAGACTGTAACATGGGCAAGGGGCTACACCTGCGGGAATCTGGAAGATTCCATCCTAGACGCCAAAGGTGGTGCTGGCAACAGGTCAGCGTGGGCCCCCACACCCCACCCACCACCGCTTGGGAGCCCGGTGCACCTGCCCACCCCTCCCTCTCCTCCTCTGACCCATGTATGCAACAATAGCACAGACCTCATAGCAAGGGTTCGTTCTGGAATGAGCCGATCAGTCTTGACTGAGGACCTACTGTGTGCCAGGCACTTTCCTAGACCCCGGAGGCCCCGCCCACACCGTCATGGAGCTGCCGTTCCAGTAGGAGACACAGGCCAGAAGCAAATCCGGTCACTGCGGATGGTGATCACCCTGCGGCCCTGCAGGGAAGGGAAGGGTGGCCTGGGAGGGATTAGGTAGGTCTTCGGGTCGGCTTGCTGTCTGAGCCGGGGACAGGTGAGCTCGGGGGGACATTGGTGAGAGGAAGAGCTGGCCAGGGGAAGGTCCAGGAGAGAGAGAGAGAGAGAGAGAGAGAGAGAAGCCACACAGAAGAAACGGTCACTCCCCCTGTGAAAGAGGCCACACCCTGAAACAGGTGGAGGTGAGAGGGAGACAGTGGGAAGCAGAAGGTGACGGTGGAAAGGGAGGCAGGGCCAGGCCCATGGGCCCTCGGAACCGTGGAAGGAACTTGCACTTCAGCCCGCGAGCAAGGAGAAGTCATTGGTGAGACCTGGGCGGGGGGTAAGGGGGCCTGAGTGGTGACCGGAGACTGCCTGGCGATTCTCGTGGTTGGGGGACAGTTTCCACCAGTAGCTTACACGGCTCGGGTACCTGAGGTAAGTGGGTCATGATCCACATGGCTTCGGGCTTTGAATTATCACCGTGTGGTTCGGGGGCAGGGGGGTGAGCAGGTGCAGACCCCGCCAGAGACCTGCGCCCACAATGGAGCATTGGGCGCCACAGTGGCCACTTGGGCCAGCTCAGGGGCTGCCAGGGAGCGCTCCCCGTGCGGGCACTCAGCAGGGTGAGGGCTTATGTCCCTGATGGCCCAGCGCTGATAGGGCCCCTGGCGGTGCCAGGGACACAGCCCTCGCCCCCTGGCCCTGCAGCCCTCCCCCTCACACGTGCAGCTTCCTTCCCAGTGACGCACTGGCTGCTGCCACTGCACCCACATTTCAGCCAGAAAGTGGGGGAGCCGGGACGGGGGAGAGGACTCTGTTTCCTTTTGGGGTCGCCACCTGGAAGTCCATACTCCTTCCCACTCCTTCCCATTGGACCGGAACCTACTCTCAGGGCCATACCTGGCTCAAGGGAAGCCGAGAAAGGTACGTTCCAAGTTTAAGCTGACTTTGCCCAGCCAGTGTGGTTCAGTGGTTGAGCATCGACCTAGGAACCAGGAGGTCAGGGTTCAATTCCTGGTCAGGGCACATGCCCGGGTTGCAGGCTCCATCCCCAGTGTGGGGCGTGCAGGAGGCAGTCGATAGATTATTCTCTTGCATCATTGATGTTTCTCTCTCTCTCCCATTCCCTTCCTCTCTGAAATCAATAAAAAGATATATAAAATGTTTCCTGTTATAAAAGGGTATGGGCGGGGGTAGCTCTGGTCTCTGCTTCAGCTCGCATTGCCTTTAGCCCTCGGAGAACCAGCTCTGGGAAAGGCGGTTCTGTCCCCAGAGGTCGCGTGAATAAGATAAATAATAATCATAATAGTTAATACAAAGTAACGAGGTAGTTGAGACATCACCCTATCTTGATAACTCTGCCCCAAACAATCCTTCCTCTGTGCCCCGTGCAAACAGCAGGGTTTTATTTTTTTTTTTTAATTAAAAAAATAAACGGAACAAATGCATCATTGTCCGCCACCTCCTGGGCCTGCCCTCTCGGCTGTTTTCCTGGCCTAGGAGCGAGGTGAGCGCTGGCGTCTGTCCGTGTTCCTCTCTCCCTGGACCTTAGCGCTGAGCATGTCAGTCAGCTGGTGAGCAGCCGGGCCCTTTTGCACATTCAGCAAAATGGTTACAAATCATCATGACTCAGCTGTAACTTGAAAACCACCCAGCGATGCTATCAAATCATTACGCCTAAGCTGACAAAAATGGAGCCCACGGCCCCCTTTGGGGGTGCGGTAATAGTGGGTGTACAAAGATCGATTCCCTAATCCATGCGGGCTGTGCGCACTTCCCTTGGGCACTGCGTGCACTGACGGTGGGAAGATTCTCCCCGGAATATAGATTTGAGGAAAATAAGGCTGTGACTATAAGGCATCTGGAGAACTAGGGTTTTATTTTATTTTTTCAATATATTTTTATTGGTTTCCGAGAGGAAGGGAGAGGGAGAGAGAGAGAGAAACATCAATGACGAGAGAGAATCATGGATCAGCTGCCTTCTGCACGCCCCCCACTGGGGATCGAGCCCGAAACCTGGGCATGTGCCCTGACCGGGAATCCAACCCTGACCTCCTGGTTCATAGGTCAACACTCACCCACTGAGCCACGATGGCTGGGCAGGATGAGGGTTTTAGCAATTAACCTATAGTTTCAGTCAACATAGATGAGTAACTAGAGGAATTCATTTGTAAAAAGGCAAGGGACCCGGAGTTGTAGTCAAGGCATTGACGTGCTGGCTGTGCCCATGACTTCCCATGTGACCTGAAATCACTCCCACCCTCCAGTCTGTGACAGGGGCGGGGGCCCCGCTCTGCATCCGGCAAGGCCTGGGACAGGGCTGCTCCCGCACCGCTGGCTCAGGCAGACCTCACGGATCACCCACAGCCTGGCCCTCTTTGCTCGAAGACAATCGCATGGTACCATGGCTGGACCAGAAGATGAGACCTTATGGGCTACCCCCAAGTTAGGTGGGTTCTAGGACCTCTTCCAGCTTTAACATGTTAGAATCTGATCCAGGAGAAAGCAAAGCGAGCCCAGCTGGTGTGGCTCAGTGGTTGAGCATCCACCTATGAACCAGGAGGTCACGGTTCGATTCCCGGTCAGGGCACATGCCCAGGTTGCCGGCTCCATCCCCAGTGGGGGCGTGTGCAGGAGGCAGCCGACTGATGATCCTTTCTCATCATTGATGTTTCTCTCTCTCTCCCTCTCCCTTCCTCTCTGAAATCAATAAAAATACATGTTTTAATATAAAAATAGTAAAGCAAAATGGAAATTTCGTTTGAGCTAATCCCTGACTCTGGTGCGTTGTAGCATGTGGCCTCGGATTCCAAAGGGGAAAGCTGGCCAGCCTTTGCTAATTAAAAAAGATGAATCACATATTTGGGAATAAATGATGTGCTCTTTCCTTCACCTTACAGCCAGGGGAGGTAGAGAATATAAATGCAAATGAGATGCAAATATACTGTGGGGACCTTCCTCTTTCTTCGAGTTGAATTCTGCTTCTGGGCAACTACGGAAGACGCCTCCATCTCCGTATTTCCCAGGAGCCGCCTAGGAAAGGTTTGGAGAGCCTCGAGGAACTGCCGTCTCCCGCAGGGAAACAGAACTGGAGACTTTCAAGGTGGTGGCGAAGGAAGAGCCCCCACCTGGGGTGGAGGGTGAGCTGTGGCGGCTGCAGCTCCTGGGTCAGAAGGTCACGCTGGCCTGGAGTGAGGGGAGCGGGTGCCACCGCCCAGGACTGCTGTCCCCACCGTGGGCACAAGCCCGTCCCTGAACCCCTCACAGGTGAGGCAGGAGACATCACCACAGAGGGAATCATGGACGAAGACTGCCTGGCTTGTTCGGTTTGGTACATTCTCCTGTTAGGCAGCCCCTCTGACCGGGGCCGGGGGCCTGGGACCCTGCTGGCTCCTCACCCCCCAGAAGCACCTCTGCGGCCCGGTCAGAGCTCCCGGAGGTCAGAGCAAGGCCAAGGGCAGGCGGGAGCCCCCGTCCCACTCCTTCTGCCTCTCGGGGTCTTCCAGCCCATGCCAGCGTCTCCCTGGGCGAGTCACCTGAGAGCATCCCCCTCTTGCAAGAGGCCTGACACACCACAGGGCCTGATGGACGTGAAAACCCGTGCGCTTAACACAGAGACTCGTTCACAACAGGAATGGTCGCGTGTTGGAAGCTGTGTTTAAAGAAGCTGCCTTGTTCGGCCTGGCCAGGTTGGCGCAGTGGATGGAGCGTTGGCCTGCGGACTGAAGGGTCCCGGGTTCGATTGCGGTCAAGGGCACATGCCCAGGTTGAGGGCTTGATCCCCAGTAGGGGGCGTGCGGGAGGCAGCTGATTGGAGTTTCTCATCGATGTTTCTAACTCTCTCTCCCTCTCCCTTCCTCTCTGTAAAACATCAATGTATATTTAAAAGGTGAGATCTGAGGAAGGGCTATAGTCTGTTTCAATGAATGATGCCCATGAGTTCCTGGTTTGACTGTGCACTGTGGAGGTCACCATCAGGGGAGCCATGGACTATCTTTGCACCTTCTTGTGGGTCAATAGTTATTTCAACATAAAAAGCTTAAAATCAGAAAGAATTTCTTGGAACCGCAGTTTACCGAGGAGGCCCGGGCAAGGGAAGGTAGTGGGAGGGGAACAGAACCTTTGAGTCTCTCTCCCACTCACACCCCGAGTGAGGCCATCTCTCGAGGATTCTTCCGGCAGCAGGTGGATGGGGGACCGCAGCCTCCCCCAGGCTGTGCTCACCAGCAGAAGCAGGGCCAGTTGAAATGAAGCCACTGATCAGGGCTCTCGGAGCCAGGCCCTCCCAGTTCCTAGAAGCACAGCCCCCTTCCCCAATTTCCAGCTTTAATTAGCGATACAATGAACGAATCATAAAAACCAAAGCCGACTGGCGAGGCCTGCAGAGCTGTGTCGGGGGTGTTGAGTGTGTGTATGTGTATTTTTGGGTAACGACGCATTCTGCACGTGGTAATTAGGGCCCCGAGGGGGGTTGCAATTTCTCCCCCCCCCACCCCCCCCACATACAGAGTTGCCAGTGGAAGGAGGCGGCTGCTAAAATTCCCACACATCTGGGGCGAACAGACACTGCACTCCAATTTCCTGTCGGCGCTGCTGGTTTCTGGAGGAATTACTCGCTAAGTAAATGATTGTTATAAGACCAGGACGATTCGGTCAATCAAATTAACCCCTTTTGTCCACCGCCTCCCTCCCGCCCCACCCCCACAGGACCGTTCCCTTCATTTGCCTAAACTCAGTGGCTTTTTGAAAATGTGTTCAAGCTCCAAGGCCCCCTGGCCTTCCCCCCCTTGGCCCCCCGTGTAACCTGAGCAGGGACCCGAGGCCCCCAATTGTTTTGCTAATCAAGATTATTGCCCCATTGAGATGTGGAGGCACAGCCTGGCTGACAAAATTTGTCAGTTTCCCATGAAATAGTTCTGTCAGTGCAGCCTGGGCGCTGGCAACTATTAACATATAAATGAAGTTTCTCCCCCCTCCCCCACTTCAGCCACCGTCCTGTGGAAGCAGAGAAAATATAAACACACTCCCACCCCCAGCTCCCATCCCCTCCCTGAGCTTAAATCAAACCAGCTCCTTTTCTCCGGGGCCTGGAATCCAATGGGCCATTTGGGGGGCCGGGGAGTGGGGTGGGGGGAGCTGTTCAACAGACAGGGGAGGGGGGCCAACAGGAGCTGATTTGCACAAAACTACTTTTAAGGCATGACTCCGCCAGGCCTGGTCCCCCGCTGACAGCAACAGGCGACTGGCCGGGCCGGGCCGGTGACGGTACAAATGGCCTCTGAAAACCGGGCAGACCTCCAAGGCCGCCGGGGACGCAGGGCAAAGGGGAACACGGGGTCTGAAAGAGTCATCTGACAGCAGGGTAGGGTGGGCGGGAGCCACGCGGAGTCCCCTAAGCTGGCCCTGCTCACACTGGACTCTGGGACCCGCGTGGGGCTGGGCTGGGGCCTGGCTGAGCCGGCCTTTCCACAGCCCACATGCTTGGGTTCTTGGCTGAGCTGAAGGAAAGCAGCGATGAAGTCTCTGTCTTCCTAGTTCTTCCCGAATGGAGTTAGAACTACAGGGGAGAAGACCAAAGACTGTACTCTTTTTTTTAATTATTATTTTATTTCAGAGAGGAAGGGAGAGGGAGAGAGAGAGGTAGCACCATCAATGATGAGGGAGAATCATTGATTGGCTGCCTGCTGCACGCCCCCTATTGGGGATTGAGCCCGCAACCCAGGCATGTGCCCTTGACTGGGATCAAACCCGGGACCCTTCAGTCCGCAGGCCGATGCTCTAACTACTGAGCCAAACCAGCTAGGGCAAGACTATGTTCTTTATATTACCATTGGAAGTTAATAATGGAGATGTAGGGGTGTACATCTGGAACCGCCTAGAGAACCAGCTCAAAATGGCCCTGTCCCCGGTCCTCGAGGTGCTGACTTGCTTTTCAGAGGGAAAAAAAAGCCACAATTGTAAGTCACACAGCCCACGCATGCACAGAAGAGAGAACGTTGACCTCCAGCGGCACAGAACCAAAGTCTCGCCCCTGATACCCACCCCTAGGGAACCCAGGGACGGGACACCACCGGAATTTGCACTCCGGAGCCCTTTCAGAGGGAAGGGTCCCCTGTCCGGGAAGATCCGGCGCTGACACCTGTTACCATGAATGGCCACGCTCAGGCCCTCAGCCCTCCGTACACCTGTTCCCCCTAATCCCTGAGCCCCCACCTGAACCAGGGAGTTCCGGCTTCGGAGAGTCAGCTTCTGTTCTCCTGGGGGTGTCCTTTGTAAAACAATAGCCAATCTTGCCCAGCCGGTGTGGCTCAGTGGTTAAGCATCGACCTAGGAACCAGGAGGTCATGTTTGATTCCCGGTCAGGGCACATGCCTGGGTTGTGGGCTCGATCCCCAGTGTGGGGCATGCAGGAGGCAGCCAATCAATGATTCTCTCTCATCATTGATGTTTCTCTCTCTCCCTCTCTGAAAGCAACAAAAATATATTTAAAAAGCAAACAAGCCATCTTTCTCCCCTGCAACTCTCAGTGTTTAGCGTTCAGCTCTGCTGGAGCCCGGTGAAGGAACTCTTTCTGGTAGAAATGGATTTGCCAAGCCAAAACGAAAGGCTTAATTACCTTTGACTATATAGGTATGTGTGCATATGTTTATATACACATATAATATCTTAAGCAATCTGGTAAATATGACATATATGTAATTCAACACTGTGTGTATATGTGTGAATACATGAAACTATGCAGATATTATATACAGGGTGTCCCCCTAAAATGTATACACACTTTGAATAATGATTCCTTCCAATGGGTTAAATCTGAAAAGAAAGGAACACCACTTGAGCTGTCAGCTGCTAAGAGTGCATGCATTTTGGGGGGACACCTTATAAATGCATCCGCAAGGCGACCGTATGAGCCACCTGGTGCTAAATGACTTCTGGAAAGACAGCTGTGCCGGAGCCCCGCGAGGCTAGAGGAGCAGCCAAGGGGACTCTGAGAACATGTCAGAGGCTTTGCAAGGTGGACTCGGAAGCAGATAGGCCCTGCGATCGGATCAGCTCCTTCGGCCTAGGAACAGGCAGGCTGCGCTCCTGCGGCCGGTGGAGGAACCGCTGTGAAGGGGCCCCTCCCCACCTCCAATAGCACCCGTTCCCCACCCTCCCGTCTCCTGCAGTCTGACGGGAAAAGACAACCTGGGAGGAAGAGGGCCCCCAGGAGGCCCCCGGAGCCTGTGCCTTCGGCCAGGACTGCTGAATGCCTTCCTCACAGACACAACGGCTGAGACCCAGGGAGCCCGTGGGGTGCCCCCAGCCAGAGAGGCCGGGCTTGGCATGTGCGCCTGCAGGCCCGGCATCTCACTGTTCGCCCAGCTCCGAGTCGCCTTTCTAGAATCAGAAATCCTTTTCCATTTACTTAAGGGCCCTTTGAAATGTTCGTTCTGAGAACCTAGAAGAGTCATCTCTAAGGGCTGTCAACCGGGAAATCTGCACACAGGGGCCTCTCCGTGAACCCAGTCTCTTCACCAAAGGCCTCAGACCCCGAGGGGCCTAGCGGTGTGAGCATGGGCACGGGGTGTGCCCTCTCGGTGCCTCAGTGCCTTCCTCTGAGAGGGGGCCCCAAGGCAACACAACGATTGTCCTTAGAAGGACAGATGAAAAGGCCGCGTGGAAACACCGTGGAAAGGTGATCGCCTGTGGACAAGCCAAAGAGGCCGCAGGAGAAACCAGACCCGCGCACATTCCGTCTCCGGCTTCCAGCCTGCGGACCCGCGAGAAAACACACGTGTGGTAGTGAAGCCACTCGCGCCGCGGTCGTTCCTTATAGCAGCTTGAGCTGACAAAGACAGTCAAGGAGGGGTGAAGGAAGACACTTTGTCAGAAAGTTTCTTTTTACATTTCGGGGGTAATTTGAACTGAGAGAGAGAGAGAGAGAGAGAGAGAGAGAGAGAGAGAGGAATTAGTGTATGAGATAACCATCCAACCCCAAGGATAACAGCACAACTGGGAATGGCTCAGAGGTACTGGGTACTGACTGAGTTGGACATCATCAGGCCCCACATGCCTTGTGAGGGACACCAATGCCATTGATCCTCATGATAAATCCAGAAAGAAGGTTCTAGAGATGGGAAGGCTGCAGCTAGGAGAGCCTGGCCATCGGCCGAGCTCCCTCGGGAAGGAGGTGTGGGAACTGTGTTCAGAGCGCAGGTCCCTCTGCCCTGACACCCAGTGTGCCCTCCCCGTGGCTTCCTGCCGGCCACGTTCTCCAACGGCGAGAGGCTTTCTGACGCTCGGGAGGAGCCGGGAGAAGGACCAGCTTTCCGGGCGGACACGCGAAGGTGCCCCAGGCGGATGGGTTCCGATAGGCCCCCTCGGCTCCCCACCACCCCACACACAGCCAGGCCACAGGTTCACAGCCTGGGTCGTTTTCTCAAATAGTTTTATATTACAAATGCCAGGGGCTCCCTGCCCTGGAAGCAGCCAAGGTTGGCAGAGATGAACGCATTAGCATTTCAAAGTGTTCACGGGCATGTCCCCCTTTGCCAGGGTGAGGGCCAGGGCGGGACAAATGTGAGCTGCTCTCTTTTCACTGCACAGAGCGGGGTGGGGGATGAGGGGGGTGGTGTTCCCACAGGAAAACACCATCACGGGCCCTCACTGCGGCAGGCTCCCTAGAGCCAGCCCCGAAAGCTGGTCCCACCCCATGAGGGATGGCTTATCACCACCATGACTCACCCCTTCCCAACAGGCCCAGCGGGTCAGCGCAGGGCATGCCTTACAGGAATGAGTGAGAGCGTGGTGCTGGTCATTTCGGCGTTGGTAGATCGATCACAGTGAAGTTTAAGTGGGGTTTAAGGATAGAGCCATCACCCCGCACAGTAAGGGAAAGAGGGTGAGCCGTGACGTCAAGACCTGTGCTGTGGGGTAGAGTGGCCACTAATGCCACGTGCTGTCAGTGTAAGATACATACTGGATTTCTTTTTTAAAAAAAATATATATGTATGTAATGATTTCAAAGAGGAAGGGAAAGAGAGAGAGAGAGGGAGAGAGATAGGAACATCAATGATGAGAGAAAATCATGGATCGGCTGCCTCCTGCACACCCACACTGGGAATCGAGCCTGCAACCTGGGCATGTGCCCTGACTGGGAATCCAACCGTGACCTCCCGGTTCATAGGTCGACAGTAATCCACCGAGCCACGCCGGCCGGGCCACACTGGATTTCAGAGACGGAGCACACAGGAAAGGTGGCCAATGTCTCGCTATGTCTTCGTATTGATGACATGTTGAAGGGATGCTCTGGATAGATTAGCTTAAATGAAGCGTCTTATTCAAATGAGCTGCATTTATTTCTTTTTGCTTTTGTGAATGTAGTGACTGGCGAGGGCTTCCTCCTGCTCTGACTCTTCCTGTTCCATCGCCTCGTTCACTCTCTCCCCGGCACTTGCCACCACATGAAACCCTCTTCCTTGTATATTTGCTTCCAGATCCCTGCCTCTTCTCCTGGGGACAGACACTCTGCCTATCTGATCTGCCTCTCTCCTTTCGGGACCCAGCCCCAGGCACGAGATAAGAGCTCAGAAAATATTTCCAGGCTGCCTGAAGGAGGGTGGGGGGGCAGGGCTCTGCTCTGAAGGCCCCCTGGCCACCAGGTAGAACTGATTGGCCACTGGCTCGCTTGTAAGGAAGACCTGACTCAAGACGAGAGGAGAGGGACTGAGCTCAGCTCCTTGTACAAGGGTCGTGGGGCTTTACAGCCAGGGAGCAGGGAGAGGCATAGTGGGAGGGGAAGGACTAAGGAGAGGCATCAGGGTGGGGAGAGTCTTGATAAACTCACCCACCAGGATTCTCTCCAAGGACAAGCACGGTGAGGGCTGAGGAACCCACACGACAGAGGCTGCAGTGGGCGCTCCAATCAGCGCGTGTTCGTGTTCATGTCTGTGACGTGCAGGAGCCCGATGTGCCCTGGTCTAAGGGCATCCCTAGCCCTTCCTTCTCCTTCTGGACTACATACAGCTCAACCATCGTCCCTGGCCCCATGTTCCTGGATGGTGCTGTTAACATAAAACAAAACAAAACACTGAAACCTGTAAAGAATTTTTGTGAGTTTGTTTGAGCCAAACTGTCGACATACGCCGGGAAGCAGAACCTCAACAAATTGAGATAATGCTCCGGAGAATGGCAGGTTACATCTATATTTATACATTGCAATAAAAGGAAAGGGACGTAGGTGGGTTACATGAAATCCATTGGTGATAGACTAGAGAGGTGGGAGAAAGCAAAGAGGGGAAACCCCTGGGATTGGATTAAAAATAAAATGATGGACACATACTTAGGTGGGTGCAGGAAAAATTAACATGATAGTGAAGGAATTTGTGGTATCTGTCCTGGCGCCCAGCACATTAGGATGTGCCCCAGGGGCTCCAGGGAAAGGGAAGTTATAAGTTACCCAGACATTTCAAGGGTGTGTTATCATAGATGCAAAAAGACACATGGGCTCAGTTAAGGTAAAGGTTGACCTTGTCAGTGAAGATACCGGCCCAGGACGTAACTGCCCACCATCACTGCTTTTAGTTAAAGTTTAATGTCAGACCATCCTTGGTGGTGACGGTAGGTCTCTGAGTTTGCAAGACCGCCCTGCAGGCCTCCCCTGAGCTGTCAGGTCAGCACGTGGCCCCTTCCGTCCACAGTGGCCAGTGGCTATAACTGCTCCCAGGCCTGGCACACAGCCTCCCACCCAACCCTGTGCCGCCTCTCCCTCCACTGGGGACGTGGGAGCATTGTAACACCTGAGGAGGGGGCCCCAGCGGGAGGAAGTTGGTCCGTGCACGATCCCTGAAGCAGAGGGTCCCCCCAGGCTCCAGCTCCGCTTGGGTGTCACCTGAAGGAGAACTACATCTCTATCATGTGAAGCGTCTGGGGTGTTGGATTTCTCTGTTATAACACAGAGCAGGGCCTTAGCCTGTCCCCGGGCTGATGGGAAGGCAGGGGGCGGGGGTTGTTAGCTGGGGGGGGGTAGCGAATGCCTCCCACATTCCCCTCTCCATCGCTCCCGGGCGCATAGCTGCAGTGTCAGGTGGCCCTGCCTCCCGGATTCCTGGCCGCGTCATCACCGGGTTTTATGCGCTGCAAACCGCAGAGCCATTTCAGGTGCAGCCGGCGTGGTGACTGCCATGTGCCTAACGCAGCAGGCTGCCCGTGTGACCGAGAGCATCGGCACGCCAGGAATCCGGGGCCTGGGGTGGCTTTCCCGAGGCCTGGATGCCGCAGTCTGATCGATAGGGTTTTAAGCCATGAACCGAACAACCGGTGGTAGAGTCAGTGGCTCTGAAAGGCCAGCATTGGCCCACAGGGGAGCGCTGAGAGGGAACCCCGCCCGGGGCTCCAGGCCGTGGGACCAGTTGCCCCTCTTTTTAGGGCAAACATGGAGATGACATCATCCGTTCCCACCTTTCCAACAAGCACGGTTTGGCATGTTGGGGGCGGGGGAGGGACATGTGGGGCTGAGGACTTCCTCCAATGTTTCTAAAAAATGGAGTTTAAAAATGTATAGACTAGCCCCAGCTGGTTTGGCTCAGTGGATAGAACGTTGGCCCACGGACGGAAGGGTCCCGGGTTCGATTCCGGTCAAGGGCATGTATCCGGGTGGCAGGCTCAATCCCTGCCCCTGGTCCGGGTGCGTGTGGGAGGCAACCAATCTATGTGTCTCTCTCACATCGATGTTTCTCTCTCCGTGTTTCTCCCCCTCCCTTCCATTCTCTAAAAATCAACAGAAAAATATCCTTGGGTGAGGATTAATGAAAAAAATGTATAGACGAATCCGGTGGGTGAGGGGCATGGGGCGGGGGTGAGGCCTTTGTCTAGAAGAGAATGCCAGCGCACAAAGGGAGCTGGATAGAAACATCTCGGGAACTACGTGCTCACCTGCAGAGAAATGTGTAGGATTAGGCATTCAAGGAGGAGCATCAGGTGTTAATGAGAGTAAATGTCAAAGGCCACTATGTATGAATTAATCCTACTTATGGGGATTTGAATGCTCTAGCCTCTATTTTTAAAATATATTTTGATTGATTTCAGAGAGAAAGGGAGAGGGAGAGAGAGATAGAAACATCAATGATGAGAGAGAATCACTGATTGGCTGCCTCCTGCACGCCCCACACTGGGGATTGAGCCACAACCCAGGCATGTGCCCTTGACCGGAATCGAACCCAGGACCCTTCAGTCTGCAGGCCGACGCTTTATCCACTGAGCCAAACCGGCCAGGGCAATGCCATATCTTCTTTAGATGCCATTATTTTTTTTTTTTATGTTTAAGAGATCACGCACACCCACTCCAGGCCCCCACCACGTGATGGCGGTTGAACGTTGTCCAACAACCCGGCATCAGGCCCTGGCAGGTGAGCCTCGAGCCCGAGGGGAGTCATGTCACCGTTTCTGTTTTCCATCATCTCTGACCTCGATGGGTGTCTACAGAGTTCTGTCAGCAAAGAGTTAAAGGAGAAACTGTAAAACATGATAGAAACAATATGAGGTCTACCATCGCGACGGCTGCCAAAACTAGCAAATAATCAAACTCCGACCACAAAACCTCTCCAGATCCGCCGTGACACCAGCACCAGCTCCAGAACAAAGCGCGCAATCTGTTTCCAACCCTCTCCTCTCCCCCTCCGCTCCTGGCCCAACGCTGGCGAGGCGCTCGCTCAGCCTCCAGTTATAAAAGGGTTCAGAGCTTCAGTGGAGTAGGAATCCCCACAGCAGCGGGGGGGGGGGGGGGG
>JAWPEG010000015.1:3307408-3366973 GCA_035771395.1 Myotis vivesi | reverse complement strand
GAGAGGGAGAAAGAAAGAAAGAAAGAAAGAAAGAAAGAAAGAAAGAAAGAAAGAAAGAAAGAAAAAGAAAGAAAGAAAGAAAAAGAAAGAAAGAAGGAAGGAAGGAAGGAAGGAAAGAAGGAAGGAAGGAAGGAAGGAAGGAAGAAGAGAGGGAGGGAGGGAGGGAGGAGGGAGGGAGGGAGGGAGGGAGGAGGGAGGAAGGGAGGGGGGAAGGAAGGAAGAAAACAGCTGAAGATTCTTCTGAGAAAGTCGTAGTGTGTGGTCCCGCCGGGCAGCAGCAGCAGGTGAGAGGCCCTCCTCGTCCAATCGGCCTCCTGTTGGAGACCCAAGGCCTCTGGACTTGATGCCTTCCTACATGAGATCCACACACGAGGGTGACCACCAGGATGCACAGCAGCAGCCTGCTCGGCAGGGGGTCCGGCGTCTCAGAGGGGACAGCAGTCCCTGGGACAGCCCAGCCAGGTCCCCATCAGAAGAGACGCCCGCCCCCCCGCATCCCCGTCTCCCCCATTTCCCGCATCTTGGATGGAGCCGCCAGATCCCTGCCTCCCATCTGCAAACCCAAGTTTCATGTTTTACAAAAAATCTTGCCAAAAAAAGCCCACAGCGTGGACTCCAGGAAAACAAACCCTGGAAATAATCTGTGTCGGAAAAGGAGCCCGCCTTCCAGAGAGGCGGCCGGCTCACCTTTCATAAATGTCAGCCTTGAGATAAAGAAGACAGGCTAACGAGGGCTCATTTCCACAGGAGCGAGCGCGCACCTGCCCATTAACCCGCAGACCACGGCGAACGCGAGATCTGATCTCCTCGGCTATTTTAAATATAGTTTAAATGGCCCGCTGAGTCCATATCTGTTCATTCACGCAGCACACATTTGCATAAAACCCACTGTGTGCGCAAGGCCTGAGGTCGGAGCTGTGCAGGACCCGGGAGGCTGTGTTTTGTGGAGAATCGTGGCCCCGGCTCCCCACAAGGTGGGATCTGGATTCTGGCCTCAGCACCCAGCACGTCGATTTAAATGCCGCAAACCGCCATCGGCCCAGGGGCCCAGGTGAAATGACACAGCACCGCTGTGCAGACCGAATGGTTGTTGGGATTAAGTGAGATAATACCAGGAAAGTGTCTAGCAGGCAGAAATGGGACTTGTTATCAAAAAAAAAAAAGCAGGTCACCCGGCTGGCATGGCTCAGTGATTGACCTTGATTTATGACCCTGACTTATGACCCAGGAGGTCATGGTTTGATTCCCGGTTGGAGCACATGCCGAGAGTTGTAGGCTCAATGCCCAGTGTGGGGTGTTCAGGAGGCAGCCGGTCCATGATTCTCTCTCCTCACTGATGTTTCTATTTCTCTCTCCCTCTCCCTTCCTGTCTGAAATCTATAAAAATATATTTATTTTTCTAAATGAAGCAGGTCAATGAGAAAAAGAAGGGAAGGAGTGAGAAGGAAGAGGGGAGGAGGAAGAGAAGGAGGAATGGTGGGGCTGGCGGAGGTGACCTTCAGGAGGGGAAATAAGCGAGGATGGAGGAGGAAAAGGTGAGGTCTCTGTCCCATGGACCTCCAGGGACCATGAGCAAGACGGACATACGTACAAGTAACTAGGCTTTAGCTGGAGACGAGCAAGAGCTAGAAAAGCAGGAGACACCTTGAAACGGGCCCCTAAATCTTGTCATGGAGCTGGGAGGCCGAGCTGGGGGAGAGAACAGAGGGTCATTATTGGGTCCTTGATGGTGGGCAGGTTGAACAGGCAGAGATGGGTGGGGAAGGCACTCCACACGGAGGGGGCGGCTTGAGCAAAAACCTGGAGACGGGACTGTCCAGGCTGAGTTTTCGGCAGGAAGAGACCTCCCCCGCCCCTCCCCACCTCCCCGCCCGGAACACCTGGCAGTGTGAGGTTTGCTGGTGTTTACCAAGAGTCCGAGAGAGAAAGGAAACGGGCAGGATGTCCCAGCTTCGTTCGTCTCCCCAGCCTGCTTTCCACGGACCCTCACCGGGACCTGCTATTCTGGGGACGCGTGGAAGGAAGACCAGGATGCCCACCTGGTCTGTGAAGGACTGGCTTAAAGGCACGGAAAAAAACACAGGGCCGGTGGGGGGGTGGGGGGGGTGTGATGGGTCGAGGCTAGGGCTGGTGTCGTGGGGAGGCGACGGAGCCACCAGAGATGGAGCGTGAGGACAAGAGAGGGTCACGGCCGTGACCTTCTGCCAGAATTGGGGACCGCTCTGCCTGGGAGTCGAGGAAACGTGTCTCGATTTTCCTCTCTTTCTTCTGTTTCTATCATGAAAGGGGGTTACTATCCACCCAGTGAGTGGGGAGGAGACTGGGTGGAGGGCATTCCAATGTAACCAGTTTATGGAAACCAATGAACCCCGCATTTGCAGGCCTCTCTGCTTCCCTTCCCGGCCCCCCAGCTCTCTCAGCAGGAATTCCAGCTCCTTTTCCAGGAGCCTGTGGCTCTGTCCCCATCCTGCCTGCAGAGGTGGCCCCTCCTCTGAGCTCTCCAAGCTGAGCTCATGGTCACGGCGCCCTGTCCTTACCACCCCCCAAAACCCACCTGCTGGACCCACTCATCGCCAACACTGGGGTGAGCTGCGGGAAGAGCCAGAAACTGGGTGACTGCTCCCAGCACCCCCTGCTCGGCCATTTCCAGCCACCAAGACCCCTCACGGCTCCTGGAAAGAGCTTCCCGACCTTTGCACGACCCACCGACCCCCTGATGTGACGGGATTTCACGAAAGTGGGGGGCTCACTGTGATTTCAATATCAGCCTCTTCTCTCCCTCCCTCAGGCTTGGGGTGCAGGCCACCTTCTTCCTCTCTCCTCTGCCCTCCCGGGGCCTCCCCACCCGGGTTTGCTGTCTGGCCTCACTCTGGACCATGCCAGGCCCTCCAACAGGCATCCATGCCCCTCCCTCATTGTCTCTGTCACGGGAGGGAACTAGATATCACCTGATGAATGAGAAGGAAACGGGTGGAAGGCATTCCAACGTAACCGGTTTACGGAAACCAATTCACCCACATTCAGGGTAACCTTTCTCCCAAAAGGCTTCTCTGACGTTATGTAAAATTTGAGGTATGGCCCTGGCCGGTGTTGCTCAGTGGATAGAGCGTCGGCCTGTGGACCGAAGGGTCCCGGGTTCAATTGCGGTCAGGAGCATGTACCTCAGTTGCAGGCTCCTCCTCGGCCCGGGCCCTGGTCGGCGCGCATGCAGGAGGCAACCCATCGATGTGTCTCTCTCACATCGATGTTTCTGTCTCTCCCTCTCTCTTCCACTCGCCCTAAAAATCAACGGAAAAATATCCTCGGGCGAGGATTAACAAAAAAAATTGGGGGGTACGAATGGAAAAGGAAAATCGACCAATTCTCTTCTGCTGATCCGAGCCCCACATGAAAAGGCGAGTGTTGAGACGTTCAAGGTATAACTCCATCCGTCAACCGCATCCAGGCCTCCAGGGCTGTCAATCCCCGTGCGCAGTACTTTCCCACACACCCCTCCCCTCGCCTTCCTCCAACTGGATGACCAGGCTGCCCTCCCGCTGGCCTCTGGGGCAGGGTCCTGGCTCCTGGGCACGGTGACTGTCACCCGCCTTTGAGGACCCCGATTTCCCTCCAATCAGGAGCCTCCTGCCCCCCTCCAGGCAGCTCGAAGCCCCAGGGGCCCCCGCGCGTGCGCCTCCCCAGAAACATTGCTCCGAAAACTTTTTGTTTGAAGCTTGCCATAAAAACATGGGATTATTTTTTTTGAATTTGAAATTCATTTTCAGTCTTCTTTTATAGATCTGTCATTTATACAATGGCTAGGAAACTTTCTAAAATCAGAGCTCATTTATGAACCCCTTCTTTTCAGCATAATGTCATTTCGCACATTAAAATGATAATGACTGGAGAGATCCGATGTGTCTCTCTCTCCGGGGGGGGGTGGGGGGGTGCGGGGCGTGAGGGGGAGAAGGTGGGTGGGGGGCTGGTCTGGCTCTTCTGAAATAAGTCCCAGTGTGCCTGAGCTCAGCCCCCACCCGGGCTTTCATGAAAAGAGAAAAAAAATAGGAAAAAAATGTGTTTTTTTACATCCTTGAAGTGAGAATAACATTGAAAAGCAACGTGTGCCCCGTGCAAAAGCATGAGGCCTTGATAAGTCGTTAAGGACACACGTACACATGAAGATGACAAATTGGTCCTGGCCAGTGTGCTCAGTGGTTAGAGCATCAACCTGTGCACCAAGGGTCACAGGTTTGATTCTGGTCAAGGGCACGATCCCTGGGTCACAGGTTTGATTCTGGTCAAGGGCACGATCCCTGGGTCACAGGTTTGATTCTGGTCAAGGGCACGATCCCTGGGTTGCAGGTTTGATTCTGGTCAAGGGCACGATCCCTGGGTCCCAGGTTTGATTCTGGTCAAGGGCACGATCCCTGGGTCGCAGGTTTGGTTCTGGTCAAGGGCACGATCCCTGGGTCCCAGGTTTGATTCTGNCGGTCAAGGGCACGATCCCTGGGTTGCAGGTTTGATTTCCGGTCAAGGGCACGATCCCTGGGTTGCAGGTTTGATTCTGGTCAAGGGCACGATCCCTGGGTTGCAGGTTTGATTCTGGTCAAGGGCACGATCCCTGGGTTGCAGGTTTGATTCTGGTCAAGGGCACAGTTCCTGGGTTGCAGGTTTGATTTCCGGTCAAGGGCACAGTTCCTGGGTTACAGGTTTGATTTCCGGTCAAGGGCACAGTTCCTGGGTTGCAGGTTTGATCCCTGGCTACCTTCAGGGTGCATGTAGAAGGCAACCAATCGACGTGTCTTTCTCACATCAATGTTTCTCTCTCTCTCCCCCCTCCTTACCTCCCTTCCTCTCGCTCTACAAAAAAAGTAAATCAATGAAAAAATAACCTCAGGTGAGAAATACCACCAAAAATATTAAAAATAAAAGATTACAAATTGTGCTTTTTTCTAAGAGAAGGGGGGGGAGGGGTGGTAATCTGACACAGTTGAGGGCAATGGAGCAAGCTGTGACTCTCAGCCCAAGCCGCGCACGAGAGAACTGCTTTGCGGAGCAAAAACACGGAACCCCAGGCCCCGTCCCCTCACTCCAGTTCACTAGTCATTGATGTGGCGAGGGGCCCAGCCACACGCATGTTCTTAGCGGTCACATGAGGGCAACATGCCCACGGGAACCTCAGCAGGCGGCTGTAACCCTAGTGGGTGCCGTCGGGACACTGCATAGACTTGGATCGATAAGAGAAGCTAATGCTTACGTCCTCCTTACGCTGGCCCAGCTGCGGTTCCAGCTCTTTCCACACATTGTTTCTTCCTAACAGCGTCCGAGGCAGATTTTGCTATTAGTATCCTTTCTCTCAGATGAAGCAAGCCAGGCTCCGAGAGACTGGGGAACTTGCCCGAAGTCACATGGCCGGGAATGGACCGAGGAGGGCTTGGAACCCAAGCAGACTGGCCCAGGGCCCACGCGCTGACCGCTGTGCCTGCCGGCTTCCGAACGGGTCGACAGTGCTGGGTCTAAAGATTCATTCCCTTGCTCAGCTACAAAACGAGGTCAACTGAGCGAGGTGAGCTTAAAGTCCTGTGGTTGTAGAGGCTCCATTTTAAATATATTTTTATTGACTTCAGAGAGGGACGGGGAGAGGGAAAGAGGTGAAAGCATCAATGATGAGAGAGTCATTGATCGGTTGCCTCCTGCACACCCACTACGGGGGATCGAGCTCACAACCCTGGCATGTGCCCTGACCAGAAATTGAACGATGACATTCTGGTTCATAGGTCAATGTTCAACCACTGAGCCACGCCGGCCGGGCTAGGGTCTCCATTTTAAAGATGGAAAAGTGAGTCCCAGAGAAAGGACATTTGCTGCCCTCATCCAGCCACCACGTCAAGCACAGCCAGGCCTCCTGAGCCCCAATGCAGAATCCATTCCCAATCTCCCAGCAAAACAAATTGGACGAGGAGATCACCTCCAAAACAAACCACGGGAAATGAAACTACTTCGCGCAAAGATCTCAAGCCCCAGGTTTAAAACCCGAAACCCGTGTGCTTCCCTATGTCTCCCAGGAGGCGACTAACATGATGTCCAACTCACCCAAACTTCAATCAAGCACCTCTTATTGGTGGGACCTGCTCTATGTGCTGGGAGGGGTAGAAGAGGAGAACAAGTGTGGTCTCGTCTTTGCTGGTAAAAACTCTAGACTGTTACCCACGAGTGAGAAGACAGCTCTCTCTACACCTCGATGCCAGGATCCTGGGCACTCTTCAGCCCAGCTCTTGGCCGCTCTCTCCCTAGCTCCTTCCCAGTGGAGAAAGAAAAGTTCTTATTTAAGGCAATTAAAGGGCAACATTTTTTGGAGAGCATGGTCACTGTGTTCAAAGGACAGTTGACCTTGACCTTGACCTTGGCCTTCCCATTCATTCCCTGCTGTGGACGGGGACCCTCCTCCCACTGCGTTCCTCTACGTGAATGCTGAGTGTCTCCTCATGCGGCAGGTCCCCTTACCAACTCGGGGTCCAGGAGAAGGTCCAATGTGCTGATTGGACTCTGGGTCCAGGGCTAGGATGTCCACGAGATAACCCCTTACAGTGGTTCTCAACCTTCGTAAAGCCATGACTCTTTAATACAGTTCCTCATGTTGTGGTGACCCCCAACCATAAAATTATTTTCGTTGCTACTTCATAACTGTAATTTTGCTACTGTTGTGAATCGTAATGTAAATATCTGATATGCTATATGTGTTTTCCGATGGTCGAGACCCATGGGTTGAGAACCGCTGCCTTAGGACATCAAGTGTCTGAACACACACTCTCACTCCTGGTTTCCAGAAACTGTCTGTGAGAGAGCATCCCTCCAGCCACCTGCCCCCTCGCCCTCGTGTGAGTCATCAAGATGGCTCATGTCACACTGTGATAAGCAGCACTGCCCTCCATGTGCCCTCTGGGGGCATCAGCACACACATGGACATACAACTACTGTTTCAGGTCCTGCCCTGGAAGGAGTCACTGAGCATCTGTTCAGATCCATGGGGACTCACTTCCAACCAAGCTCAGAGGCTTGGTCTTAGATATTTCGACAAATAACACGGACGAAAAGTCATTTCTTTTCCTAAGAAAGAAGACTTACAAGGAGGGAGGAGGTGGTGGAGGTAGAGGTGGAGGAAAAGGAAGAGGAGGAGGAGGAGGAGGGAAAAGAAGAACAGGGAAAAAAATGGTTCTTGGCCATCCCCCTCTCTTTAAAAACAACATTTTTATGAGCTAAATGCAAATGAATAAAAATGAATAAAAACATGTGGATTAAATTCCCCTGAAAACACTCATGGGCTTAAAGTTTTAAGGGGAAAACAGGCCCAGGGCCAAATGCATTGTGGTCTGGCCGAGCCCGGGGGAAGGTTCTTTGGCTCATGTGACTCACACACCTGCTCAGCCGCCACACTGCCCGCCGCCCTCCACCCTTGCACTCCCGGGAAATCGCACCCAGCGCTGGGAGCCGTGGGGCCCTCAGCTGGCTCAGGCCCCTCCCCGCCAAGCAGGGCAGATCCCCGCGCATTTCCATGGCCTGGCCAGCGCGCGGGAAGACGTGGATTTGGCCGGGACGGGCGCTTGGCTCCCCACTGTAGCTCAAACTGAAGCCAAATGCTCCATCTCTACTCTGAGTTTAAAAAAAAAGACAGACTCTGAGCAAGGAAGGCATAAAGCCCAGGCTCAGGCCCAGATCTACTACCTGGAGACATATGAGCTGGGCACCTGGCCCCTGGCCTGCATACCTGACAGAAGAGCGTGAAGAACTGGCTTTTCTATGCATGGGCACATGGGCACATGGATGCCTTGAGATCTTACGAGCATCCTCACTGAGGGCCAGCATGTGCCAGGCTCTGTATGAAGAGCTTGACTCTGACCCGCATCCGTTACGCCTCCAAGGGGCTCTCAAAGGAGGGTTCTTAGGGTTGAGTAGGAAATTGCTCCCCGAAAGCAGGATGGGAAAGAACCTAAGCTCTCGGTGACGTCCGGTAAAGGGGGTTGTATCCGTTACCCACTGCCACCATAATGCTGCCTAATCAAAGCCCACAAAGCTTCTGTGCCATACGACAATCAATTTTTGCTGAGCTAAAAAGTCTGCAGGATCGAATCGATCTGGGTTGGGCTCGGCCGATCTTGGGTGGGCTCACTCACCCGTCGGGCAGCGACTGGCAGATGACCCAACCAAGAGCGGTTGTGGAGTGGAGTGGACCCAGTCTGTTTCCTGAGTCTCTCATCACCCATCACGAACACATTCTCATGTGGCCATGGGAGAAGGTTAGGAGGTCACAAGTCCAAGTGCACAAGAGGGAGTCAAGCCTCATTGTTGCTAACGTCTCATTGGTCAAAGCAAGTCAGATAGCAGATTCCAGGCTCAGCGTGAGAGAGCATGACCAAGTTCCATGGCAATGTATGGGAATGGAGAGCGGGCCCCTTCACATATTAATCAATCCATCATGAGGGCTATACAACCTGCGATCTTAAAAGGCCGGGGAAGGACCCGTAGATACAGTCATGTGATCTGCTCCACACCCTTCTAGAGCTCTATCCAAGCCTTGAACACCAATGCGAGGAGGGGTTAGGTTATTTTTTTTCTAAGGGAGCGAGCTGAGCAGCCAGCATTTTCCCAAGCCTGCCCCGCTCTATTCAGAATAAAGACCCGGGCAATAGGCCATGCTTGGATGCCTCAGACCACCTGCCAACCAAAACAGAAAGGAAAAAAAAAGTTAATTATGAATGGTGTCTTCCCATGCTAATCATTTATTGTAAAGGACTTCTCCAGCTTGTTTAGAATCGCTGTCGCCTAAGGGTGCGTGCTGTATAACTTGTCTGATTACAGGATACAGAGCACTTCTTAATAGGCCTCGGCTGAGTAGGAGCAGGGAAAGAAATTAAAGAGGCCATTTCCCTTTAGGTATGCAAATACCTCCCCAAACAAAAGACCACGATATGATAGGTCGGAGGAAACACACCCTCTTTTCTTTCTACCTGAAATTACGTACCAGGCGAGGAGCTAGCTCCGTGGCATGTGTCCACGGAGGTGTGAATGGTCCCGTTACTGAAACGATGCCGGTGCCAGAAATGCACGTGAGACCTCGAGCTGAAGGGACTCCCGGGCAGCCCCGCGGTGGGCGCTGGGGTGCTGCGTGGACCTCTGGGTAAGGGGTCACTGCTGACTTTGGGGTAATTTGACTCTGCCTTGTTGAGCTAAAATTTGATTGTATCCCATTGGCCTTCTCCTTTCTGAAGCCAGAATTTCCATGCCCGCATCTGGCAGACCAAATGCATTTGAAAAGCAGTAAAAAACATAGAAGGACACGGATTCATTTCTTCTTCTTGGGCGCACACAGATTCACACACACGCACACACACACACACACATACACACACACAGCTCACAGACACGGACACACGCATGGATGCAGAATGTTCTGTTCTTATAAATATGTTTCATCTTCACATGTTTCTTGGTGCTTCGCAGGGATGGGTTATTCCACGTGGGATTTCATGGGGATTTCACCTTTGCGGGGAGCAGGGATCTCACAGGTCTGCCTTCTCAACCAGCTAAAAACATGAAGGAGACGACTTGAGAGTCGACTGGGGGGCAATGTGATCACGGAATCCCCATGGGGCCCCAATACCTCAGTTCTAGTTTTGCCGTTACCTGGTTCTGTGGGACCGGGGACCAGTTCCCTCTCCTAACCCACGCTATCCTCCAGCTAAATGAAAGGGGGTTGCTCAACTGATCTGACTGTGCCAACTGCATGTCGCAAAGAGCAATCAAGCCGCTGCAGCTAAAGGGGAATTTTTTAAGGTCACTTCTGACTCTTAAAGGAAACTAGGGAAACTCTTTTGAGTGAGACCTGCTCTGATTCCTGCTCCATCCCAGCGGCTGGAGGAGTCCACGCTATAGAATGTTCGCCAGATACCATCACCATCACCGACAGGCAGCTTCCTGGCCCCACTTTCCACATGCAAACCCTCAGTGAAGGCACAGATGGATGGGCAGATACACAACGAAGCGAGCCTTATAAAACGTTAATGAGAGACTCGAGATGCGGTATACAGTGTTACTATGAAATGCTTTCAACGTCGCTATCTGCTCGGCAATCTTCATAATAAAATATTGGAAAACCATAAACCTCAACGTCAGCAGTTTAAGGGCTCAAGGCCTTGTGGAACACAATTCGGGGTTCGGGGCTGCGGGGTCCCCTTGCTCAGGCCGCACCGTGCCACCCCATTTGCTAGATTGTCACTTAGAAGGTGGCTCCTCCAAAGGGCCATTGTCAGGGGCTCTCTGGACGCTCCCAAGATGGACAGGTGGCTGAGAGGTATCCCAGAGGCATTGCAAAATGCCAAGCGCAAAGAGCACACGAAATGCCAGTGGCCACATATTTGCCCAGGGTGACCTCACTTGGTCCCAGGACAGAGGCAGATAAGGACATGAGAGAGTCAGGGTTTGAATCGGGTTCATTGGACTCAAACTCTCGCATTCTTGGTCTCAGAATAACAGCCAACACTTTGTTGAGTCTTCCTACGTTCCCAGCTCTGTTGTAAACGCATTCCACGTACCAACTCATCTTCCTCCTCCTCACAGCTCCGTGCAGTAGGAACTACATTCGTGATCATCATCCTACAGGAGAACATGGAGGCTCAGAGAGGTTCGTGCGCTTGCCCAGAGTCACACAGCGAGAAGGTCAACCTCGTCACGGCCCCACGGCTTCTGAGCCCTGGGAAAGGTACACGCTTCTACACACCCTCTTGGCTCTCTTTCTCCAGAGCGCCCTGCCTGACCCACTTCCCTACGCTCCTCTGGGAATCTCTTAGGTTAAACCCCTCAATTACATGTGCTTGACTCCTGGTCTCAGGCCCTACCTCTGGGGCAACCTCAATGCGACAGACCCGAGCACCTCACTGAAAGAAGGTGTGTGGACCTGGGTGGGAGGGGCCTTCTGTGCAAAACGAAAAAGGTAATAATTGAACACTTACTAGGCCCTTGTCACACGTGGCCCAGCCGTGCATGCAGTGTACCCATTGATCCTCACTGTCACCCGGTATGTGCGGGGGCTCGGCTGCCACCCCCACGTATAGGTGAGAGGAGTGAGCCCAAGGGGTTAAGATGGGGTTAAACTGAAAAATCGGCTGCTCCCAGGCTTGTATCCTAAACCACTCTTCTCTCGCACCCCACGTTTATTATCTAGAGGAGGCGGTGGGAGTGGAGGCCCGCACTGCAGGCTGCACCTTCTCCCGCAGGCTCAGCTCTCACAGAATCGAGGTGGGACTGACGGAGCGGGAATCCACGTCTGCATCAGTTTTTCCTACAAGAGGCCGGCCCACCTATCTGCTGCTGGGGGCAAAAAAAGTCCTGATTCTAAGAAAAGTGTGTGTTTGAAGCAGTAAAATAAAATAAAAAAATAGAAGGAAGAGAAGGGGGTGGTAGCCAGGCCGCCGAAGGTAACAAAACAGGACTTCAGGAGTCCGCTTGGAAAGCAAACAGCTTTTGCAAAGCAACATGTTGATGCGTTGAGTGCAAATGAATCAGGAATAACGAGAAACACATGGGCTAAATTTTCCTTAAAATATACGAGTTTAAAAATTAAGAGGAAAAAAGCGCTTGGGGAAAATGTGTTTTAAGTTTCAGACAAACTGAAAACACTCGCACCAACGGATCAAGATAGTTGTTGAGCCCAAAGAATGACTAGTTCGGTCCATCCGGGCAGATAGCGCGATGAAGAGACAGATAAACAGAGCAGGGACACAGGGGACCGGCCCGGGGCGGCGCTGTAGGACAGATCTGGGCTCCCAGACAGCTGTACGCTGGGGATGTAGAGCGATATTGCTTTTCTTTCATTTATTTTTCCAAGTAGCGCAGGGCACTGCGCTCTGAATGGAGCACTAATGAATAAATAATACCGTCGTTGGGAAGCCATTTGTCGAGAACACAACATGCGTTTGGTGTTGTTTGAAAAGCCCTTCAAAGGCTGTCGGAGCAACAGCGTCAAGAAACAAGGAAGACGTACGGGGATTCGGAAGCTGGCAGGACGCACGAGCCAAAGGGACTCACGTTGGTGCCGGCTTCCGGGAGGCAAAAATGACATGTGTTCACAAAGAACCATGGAGGCCAAAAGCCCCATCACCAGCAGGGCCATCCAGCTAGGCTTCCTGCTGAGAACTCCACCAGAGGCTCTGATCCCATACGCGCCAGGGGGGACAGCACCAGCACCTTCCCATCTCCATGGCAACAGGAAGCGGTGACCCTCCCCACTGGTTTCCATTGGCCCTGTCAGAAACAACCAAGTTCCATTTAAAAAAATATAAATATATCTGTATTGATTTCAGAGAGGAAGGGAGAGAGAGAGAGAGAGAGAGCGAAACATCAATGATGAGAGAGAATCATGGATCAGCTGCCTCCTGCACACACCATGCTGGGGGATAGAGCCTGCAACCCAGGCATGTGCCCTGACCGGGAATCGAACTGTGAACTCCTGGTTCATAGGTCAATGCTCAACCACTGAGCCACGCCGGCAGGGCTATAGCTGCATCTCTTAAAAATGTCCCATAGGTCTGTAGATTGAGATATATATATATATATATATGGCTAAGTGGCTAAGTGACCGACCATCTGTCCGATTTACTGTCTGTCTGACCAACCCGCCGGTACATATGATGCATACTGGCAATTTAAAAATAAACGTTGACTCACGCAAGGAAAATTTTCCCATTGAATTCCTTAATAGTATTACTCCTTCGGGAATGCCGTGTCATAAATTAAAATTGAAAGTAGGTGCAATCATCATGCTACTGAGAAATCTTAACAGTAAATGAGGTCTTTGTAATGGTCCTAGATTTATTATCACAAGATTTCGACCTAACATAATCGAAGCTGAAGTGTTAACAGGATCTGCAGGAGAGATGGTTCTGATTCTAAGAATTGATGTGTCCCCGTCTGACACTGGCCTCCCATTTAAATTAATTCAAAGACAGTTTCCCGTGATGCCAGCATTTGCGATGACTATTAATAAATCACAAGGACAAACTCTAGACAGAGTAGGCATATTCCTACCTGAACCCGTTTTTGGACATGGTCAGTTATATGTTGCTTTCTCTCGAGTTCAAAGAGTGTGTGACGTTTAAGTTAAAGGTGTAAATACTTCATCACAAGGGAAATTAGTCAAGCACTCTGAAAGTGTTTTTACTCTTAACGCGGTATACAGGGAGATATAAGAATAAGTTTAATCACTTTATAAGTCATTGTTTTTATCAATGTTGTTTTTATATCATGTTTCTGTTATTTTTATATCATGTCTTTGTTGTTTTTATATCATGTTGTTATTGTTTATTTATTAATCAATTTATATATTACTTTTATATACATTTTACTAATTTTCTTTCATCTCTGACACTTCTATTATAGAGAAAGGGCGAATAGCGATATTAAAATACCTTGTATTTTAATTTTATAATATTATATTATCTATACTATTTTGACATGTCATTTTTCTGCAGTGATGTCATTACCGCACGAATCTTTCTTCTAATTAATTTCCTTGAAGAAGTAGTTCTGTGGTCACGTTCATTGGAGAAGCGTGCTGTTAAACATCACAAACCATGTTCCTTTTGTGGGGATCATTCTAGTCCCTTATACAGATTTTTTTAAGAGCCTGCGGGTCTTGCAAGGGGGCGCAGCTTGGAGCTCTCCCCATCTTTACTTACTCTCAGATTCCTTCTGCGGGGGGATATGTCCCGGGCTCAGGATGTTCAAACACCAGGAGAGGGCGGGGCCAGCCACACCGACCCAGCAACCAATCGCGTCTTCTCCTGCTTGCTTCTTGCTAGGAAAACCTTTTCATTGAATTATCTTTCGTGGTGGCTTTTTGTTTTGACACCTCTGGTTCTGAGACTGTCTGCACCCTTGAGTCACCGAGACATCGTGAAAAACAATATCCCTGGCTGGCGTGGCTCAGTGGTTAGAGCGCCAACCTGTACCCTGAAGGGTCACGGGTTCGACTCCCAGTCAAGGGCATGTACCTGGGTTGTGGGTTCAATCCCTGGCCCCGGTCGGGGTGCATGGGGGAGGCAACCCATTGATGCGTCTCTCTCAGATCCATGTTTCTCTCTCTACCCATCCCCCTCCTGCCTCCCCACTCTCTACAAATCCATGGAACACATATCCTTGGGTGAGGATCAGCAACAACAATAACAGTCACTTAAATCCCGGAGCCCCATCCCAGATCTCAGGGAGAGCCGCCTGAGAGTCTGAGCCCAGAATCCTCCACTGGGGAGCTCGGGGAAGCCAACCCGGCACAGCTGACCAGGGTCATCTGCACCTGGAGCCACGCCTCAGCCCCGAAGCTTTAAGACCATCTCCCTTCTCCTTTTCCTCAGACTTCACAGCCCTTGACGCGTCCCTCAGAGCGGATCTAGCCGTGACCTACCAGCCCGCAGGGAAGTTTGAAACCAGCGGAGAAAGACGTATTTTCTTTCCACTCTCCAGCCTCGAGCAAGGGCGATCACGGACTTTCCCTACAACCCATTAATTCTATATTTAGGGAACTAAAAGGAAAGGGAGGGAGAAACACACCAGCCACAACCTCACACACGACGGAAAAGATTGCCGATTCCCAGTGGCTATGTTGGCAAAACGCAGCGCGCACGGCCTTCCGTGGGGCGGGGCCGCTCTCCTGCCCGGCTTTTCTCCCCCAAAGCAGGCGGGTGCATTTATCTTGGACCCGCACCCCTGCAGGCAGAGTGGGGATCTGGTACCTCCATCCCCACCAGAGGCCAGCGAGCGGGACAGGCCGAGCCCACGTATGCCTGCGAGCGGCCTTAAAAGGTTTTGGTTCACTCCGATTTTATTAGAATGAAAGCTTTTCACAAGTAAGAGGTTTTATGGGAGTTATTTTTAAAGTAATGTGTTTTTATTGGTTTCTGGTAAGATCAGTGAAATCACATGGTGTGTTTTTTTTTTAAAGAATTTTAAACCAAAAAAAGATGTTCCAACAACTTGCCCGAAACAAAAAAGCCAAGAAAGCCAGGAGGAGATGTTTGAACACGAGGGGGTTCATGACGAGATGAAACCGGTTCTGACAAAGCTGAAGGAAGGGGGCGAGGAGGACGTCACGCCGGGACAAAGGGGATCTCGGGCAGTGTCTCCAGGGTCACCCCCATATTGAGGTGCAAGGACTTGCTTCTCCCCCTGGCTCTGTGGCCCCTGCGGGTAGGGGATCGCCATTTGCTGTACATGAGCATTCTCATGAGAAGAGAGAACATATTCCTGGTCACCGAGACCTCAAAGGAATAAAGCAAATCTCACACACACACACACACACACACACACACACACACACACACACAACCACCAGCTGAGTGGTGGGACTATCAGACACACAAATCACAGACGATCCAAAATAGTAGAATTCTACCTTCTCCTGCTCCACCTCTTTCTTCCTTGCCTTTGTCTCCTTCATTTTTATTGACTTTAGAGTAAAATATGCTCAGGGAAAACGATGTAGACATGTCTAATGCAACCTGTAAAAGGTACCCTCTTCCTTCAGGTGAGAAAACTGGGGGGGTGGGGGGGGCAGAGGAGAGAGAGATGACTTGTCCATAGTTCCCATATAGGACCAGAAACCGGATATTTCAAGAGCTCTTCACCATGGTATAACCTTAATATGCACTCACTCCACACACATATGCACACATGTGCTTTTCCCCTGTGCTCCACCTCCCTAAGATGCACATGCCTGTGCACATGCTCTCCCTCCCCAACACACACAATGTGAGAGGAAGCTTCGTGAAGGCCGGGCAAGACCTGCATCTTTCTAAGATGGCCCTGGAGAGCTAGTGCCCATCACTCATGTCCTGGAGAGGATCCCTTGCAACCTGGAAATATCACCGGTGCCACCCAGACCCTCTTGGTCCCTGAGACACGGCGCTCCTCGGTACCAGGAGGTCACCTGCCTTGAACACAGATGAGAAGGAGAAACGTTGAGCCTCTGATTGCCACTGCTGGGGGGGGAGGGGGGTGGTCCTTAAATGAACAAAAGATTAAGCTGTGCTCAATATACTGACCACCTACTTAAAAAGTGCCCTGCCTCTACGTCCCCACTCCTTCGGGGTAATGGGTGAGAATATTTTTCCACTGTTTTTTTTTTTTTTTTTTTTTTTAGAGAGAGAGTGGAAGGCAGAAAAAAACATCGATGATTTCGATTGGTTGCCTCCTGCATGCGCCCCAGACCAGGTCCAGGGAGGAGCCTGAAACCAAGGTAGATGCCCTTGACCGGAATCGAACCCGGGACCCTTTGATCTGCAGGCTGACACTCTATCCCCTGAGCCAAAGCGGCCAGAACTATAATGCCATTTTAAAGCTGCCAGTGGATTTCTCCCTCACCAGGGTAGAGAGGACACATGCGTTTATCTCCGTTTTCTACTAGGAGCATGAAGCAAGTCCCGGGTAGAAGACGCTGAGCTCAGCACATGACGCTCGTGAGCCACTGCACTTTTCCAACATTTAACGCCTCCCACAATCCTAGGAGCGGTATCCTGGCATCTACTTGCCCATTCACGTACTGTTTTGCTTTCCCGACTAAAATGTAGGTCTCATGGGACCACCAGTTACAAGTGACTGTGGTAAACATAGTTGAATGAGTGAATGAATGAATGAATGAATGCATGGCTAGTCTATGCCAGCCACAATCCTAGGCACTGGAAATACTGAAGAGAACAAGACAAAAAGGGGGCCCTTGCTCTCATAAGGTAGACAAAGAGTGAGTTTTTTTAAAAAAGGACTATAAATAGTAGCTCAGTATTTTATATCAGATTGTGATGTGTTCTAATGAGAAAACAGTGAAGCGAGCTCATGGAGTGTGGTTCGTGGCAGGAGGAGGTTACGTTAGGTAGCAGTGAGGGGAGCCCGCTCCCAGGAGGTGACATTTAAGCAGAGATGCCAGGGGAGGAGGACTCCAGGTGGAGGGAACAGCAAGGGTAAAGGCCCTGAGGGGGGTCTTGCAAGGTCACAGAGAAGGTCATTGTGTCGAGAGCCCCAGGGGAGCGGGAGAGGTCAGATGAGAAGTTTGGGGACACCCGCTGGGGCCTGGTCACGTGGATAAGTAAGAACTCTGGGTGCTATTCCAGTTGCTATTGGAAACCACAGAGTGGCTCTAATGAGGGGACCGTCCTCATGTCTTTAAAAGCTGCCCGGCTGGTGTGGGTCAGCGGTTGAGTGTCAACCCAGGAACCAGGAGGTCGCTAGTCCGATTCCCAGTCAGGGTACATTCAGGGGTTGTGGGCTCAGTCCCCAGGAGGGGGCATGCAGGAGGCGGCCAATGGATGAAGTTCCTTTCTCATCAATGTTCCTATCTCTCTATCCGTCTCCCTTCCTCTCTCTCTAAAAATCAATAAAAACATACTAAATTTTAAAAAAATCACTCAGGCTCTGTCTGGAGAGAGGATGATAGGGGACAGAGAAGCGCCAGGGCCTGGACAAAGGCAGGAAGAGCCGGTGCAAGGCTCGGGCCCTGACCGCCCTGCAGGATGGGCCAGTCCCTGTCCGCCGAGGCCTCCCTTCTCCCCTCTGACCGAGAGGACTCACAGAGACATCTTTCAGGATGCGCCAGCCCTGACGTTCTGTGGACTCTTGTCCCTTAGTCTTGTCTTTGCCATTTGGGTTCAGAGACAAATCTAAGTCAGCAGGTGAGCCCAGCCAGCGTGGCTCAGGGGTTGAGCATCAGCCTATGAACCAGGAGGTCACGGTTTGATTCCCGGTCAGGGCACATGCCTGGGTTGCGGACTCCATCCCCAGTGGGGGGCAGCAGGTCAATGATTCTCTCTCATCATTGATGTTTCTCTCTCTCTCTCTTCCTCTCTGAAATCAATAAAAACAAACTTAAAAAGTGAGCAGGTGAGTCCCCTACATGCCTGACCTGCAGGTGGCTTCAAGACATCCTGTGGTTGGGGGGCTGGGTGGGGGGGGCAGATGGCACCCCCCCAGGCCCTCCCCACAGGCCTCCCTCGTCTCCTGTGAGAGCAGACAGCGCCCACTGGGTTCCATTTTAGTCCAAAGACAGACAGCACCCAGTGTTCAAAGCAGTGGCTCCTCAGGGAGCCTTGGGTTGGATTCTGTTTCTTGTTTTGCTCTCTGATTCCCCCCTACCCACCCCCCAAAACACACAGACAGCCCTGGGGGCTCATCTGGGAACAGACTGCTCCTTCTTAGAGGAGGGCGTTTGACCTGCTTGGAAACTGACTGGGTCCCCGCCCTCCCTCCTCCCTTTCATCTCCCAGCGTGGTCGCCTCCTGCTTTATGGGAGCTGCTTGTGCGGGTCTGGGGGTCCCAGCCCCTTCCCTCCCTCCCCGCTTCCCGGGGGTCCTGGCCCTTCACACACTTGCTTGTGCAGCTGCTCCATGTAAATTCCTCACATACGTCTCGGGCGGCCGGTTTATTTTTATAAACAAGAACTAGGACGACCCTCCTCCGGGGTCCCCCTTGGCCGGCCCGCTTTGCAGAGCCGGGGGACAGCGATGTGGAGACGGCGGCCCGTGGAGGGGTTTTCTCTTTGGTTTGGGTGCAAGAAACACAAACAACAAGCCCTCCCCTGCCTGACGACTGCCCACCCGGTATCACCAGGCATTACCGGGGCCCACCAATCACCCCCAGATGAGATTAAGTTGCTTCGGTAATGCGGGACCCTTCCAGTGTGCGATCTTTCTTCATTAGGAACCATGGCCCCCCCGGCACCCAGCCCTCTCTCCTGCGCCTCGAAATTTATAGATCGCGGTCCCTAAACTAATTGTGGGCTGCACCCCAGGCCTCGAGCCGTGTGTCCACGGAGCAATTACCTCCGAGGCCGTGATGAAAGGCGCAGGGAAGCCAACATGTGAGGAAAATGAAGACCCCCGGCGGTGCGGGCGGGGACCCTGCCGATTAGGGTGAGCGAGCAGCTCCTTTACCCATCGGACCCCCGACCAGACCCTGAGAGGTGACGGGCAATGGGGGGCGGGCCCCGACTCCTTTATGACGCGATGCACCCGCCCAAGGAGGCCCGTTTCCCGGGTTCCACGTCTGTGGCTCCTCTCGCTGCTCAGGGACCCAACCCTCCCTGTGCATCAGCCCAGGAAGCCGCGCCTTCACTCTGACCGACCTGGACCCCCATTCCCACCTCCTTCAGGGGCTCTCGGGGTCTGGGCGGGGAGCTGCTCCCACTGAATGGCCTCTGGGCGCTGTCCTGGGATGGCATCGCCCACCCCTATCCACCTCCTCTCCGGGGCAGAGCGGAACCTGGAGCCCGGAGCCCGAATCCCAGGCGCCATCTCACTGCTGCTTGTGATAAACTGAGGCTCAGAGACAGATAGGGGCTTGGCCAACACCACACAGCAATTGGTGCCAGAGAAAGTCTTCTCTCTTCCTCCTCAGAGCCATTCCTCTTCAGATCCACATCGATGCCCTGGGAAGTCTTGCCACCTGGAGGTGGAATGTCTATTCTTTAAAAAATAAAAAGTATATATATTTATTTCGGAGAGGAAGGGAGAGGGAGAGGGAGAGAGAAACATCAATGATGAGAGAGAATCATGGATCAGCTGCCTCCTGCACACCCCCTACTGGGGTTCAAGCCTGCAACCTGGGCATGTGCCCTTAACCGGAATTGAACCTGCGACCTTTCCATCCACAGGCCAATGCTCTATCCACTGAGCACACCAGCCAGGACTGGAGGTGGAATTTCAACTCAAAATATCACAGGAGGAGCGGCTGCTACTGCTGCCCCCAACACGACCCCGGTCCATCACCAGCTGCAGACACAACTGGAAGGAAGCACCTACGTAAAGGGCATCTCGAGGTCTCTCTTCGCGTGTCTCAGGAGGAGAAACGTTATTTTGGGGTACCATCAGCCTGGCCAATCAAGCGTCCGCTCTCAGTCCCCTATCCCAGGGCGTTGTTAACGCTCCATGCACCGCCACTCAGCACCCCCCGGTCCTGTCACCCAGACAGCGGCCAGCAACCGGGACGGTGCCCGAGGGCACCTTCAGACAGAAGGAGGAAGCACAGACATGCCAGCGAGCCAACACCTGGGATCAGCGCTCCACGGTGGGAAGATGGGAGCAGGTGGACAAATGTCCCACCTCCCCGGCGTCTGAAATGGAGGGGCCCCGAGACATGGCCTGGGCCTCGCAGGGAGTCCCCATCCTGGTGGTCCCCGATGGGATGGAGGAAGACAGCTGTGCACGGGGACCCTGCTTCTGACCACATACCTCAGTGGCTGCCTCCCTCCTCCCTGCCCCACCCCCCTCAGCTCCATCTGTCTCCCCCGTGGGCCTGCCAGTGATTCCTGAGGTCACATCCAAATCCCGACCCTCCCACCCCGCCTCAGGGCCCGCTCCTGGGGAACCAAGCCAGATGCCTCCAGCCCCCTCTCCCCTTGGCATCCATGCCAGCGTGGGGTCCTGCCTTTGCCCTGTCCCTGGTTTGGGGCTGTAAGTCCTGCTCTGAACGCTGGTATTGGATGAACACGTGGGCTCATTTCTGTGCAGTATTTACAGTGGAATTGTCCGGTCATCGACTATGCATACATTCAGTGTTAGAAAACATTCACCAGGTGTTTTAGAAGCCAATTCTGAAAAATAAAATAAAAACAATGAGCCGTTCCACTCTTTCACACCCAGTGTGAAAACAGTTTGTAGAGATCCCATGGGGGGTTAAAAAGAAATATTCTCACACGGCCGGGTGGCTCCGTGGCTGAGCATCGACCTGTGAACCAGGAGGTGAGGGTTCGATTCCCGGTCAGGGCACATGCCCGGGTTACGGGCTCCATCCCCAGTGTGGGGTGTGCAGGAGGCAGCCGGTCAATGATTCTCTCTCATCATTGATGTTTCTCTCTCTCTCTGCCACTCCCTTCCTCTCTGAAATCAATTAAAAAAATATATTTTTTAAAAAAGAAATATTCTCACAGCTGAAACTACTGACTCTATTGAGAAAAAGACTGTCTGTGAGAAGATAGGCCCTCTTGTCGGCTGATCCCCAAGCCTTTGGGGGAGCCCCGAGGAAGCATCGAGGTCGTTTGTCTCTTTAAAATGAAAACCTGCCCGCCTGGGGGTTCACCTGGGGGACTGCAGGGATCTCAGACGCCACCTCTGACCTCCCTGCGGTGTCTCCCTGCTCAGGGTCCCGCACACCCACGCCCCCCCATTATCCCCCTTCAACAGGTTCCCACCCGGTTCCCACCCAGACCCAGGCCTTCACTGCCCTACTGTCTGTGTCCATAGGTAAGATCTTTGGTTACTCTCTTCCTCCCCACCCCCCACCCCCACATACACCCCCACACACACCATCTTCCTTATGCTATTCATCAGTCTGTTCCATGTTTCCATGCCTCTGATTCTATTTTATTCACCAGTTTATTTGGTTCATTAGATTTCTTGTCCTTTTATGTTTATATTCAGTTGTTGATAGATATGGATGGAGAAGAATAAGAAGGAGGAGGAGGGGAAGGAGGAGGAGGAGGAGGAGGAGAAGGAGGAGAAGGAGAAATAAAAAGTATGAACAATAAAATGGCAACACATACATGTCTATCAAGGACATACATTCGTGTGTCAGATGCGGGTTTAGCAGCTTGGGTCCTAATGGGTGACCTTGGGCACATGATTTTACCTCTGGGGTCCTGGTTTCCCCATCCGCAAAATGGGTCTAATAGTGCTCTTTCATAGGGTCCTAGGGGCACAAAGAGGGCAGTGTGACATGTGTGAACAGGAGTTAACACAGTGCTGGCGGCTTAATACTCAGGGAGGATTGTTCCTACTTGCCTGCCGTCACAGCCAGGCTCCGCACACTGAACGTGCAACCCCCCCCCCACCCCCACCCCCACCCCCACCCCCGACGGGCCACCTCCATTCATGCGTCATCAGAGCTTCACTCCCCCGCCCTCCACCAGCTCCCAACAGTAGCAGAGTGTCCAGGCTGCCGGGGCCAGAATCCCATCGCCCTGAGCCTGCTAATCCCCGGCTCTCAGATGTGGTTAGCTGGGGATGGGGACAGATGTGGTTAGCTGGGGATGGGGACGGCGTCGGGGGTGGGGGTGGGGGTGGAGGGACTGAGCTGCAAACACAGGGCAGCGAAGCCGAGCTGCCTGAAGTTTGCAGCCGGGAGCAAACGGGAAACAAATTAGTTCAATCCCAGAATGTAAACCGGCGCTGACAGAGATGCATGCGAGAGCCGTGCAAAGAAAACGTGCTGCGATTTCTCATCCAGTTAGCGGGGAATCGACGCCTGGGGCGCAGGCCCACACGGGGACACGGTGTGCGGCGGCGCGTGCAGGCCCCGGGCCTGGGGACCCCGTGGGAATCCCAGGTGCGCCAGGTGCCCCGGGCAGCTCCGGGGGAGGGGGCAGGCCCTCAGGGCCATGTGTTTGGGGGCCTGAGAGTCTTGCCTTAGAGCTCAGTCAGGGGCTTAGAATTTCAGGCTGTGGAGACGGTTTAGTTCAGAGAGATTGCCCCACTGGGAGCCTGTGATGTGCCTTGGGCTGGGGAGGGGTGGGGTATGGGGGGGGAGGTGGAGGGGCCACTGAGCCCAGGAGGAGGGCAGGGCAGTGGGGAGCTGTCCACCTCTCCACCCTCCGCCCCAGCCCGGACCTGGCATACAGGCGAGCTGGACTAGCACAGGAGAGAGGCAGGTGCAATGCCACCCTGGACTCTCTCATGGTTCTTTCATCTATTCACCCCCGGCGTCCACTGTACCTAGTATGTGTCAGATATTGGACTATGTGCTGGGGTACTAGGTGCATACATTGGACCTAGTGTGTGTCAGGTATTGACTAAGCAGACACAGAGCCTCCCCAAGGCTCCTTCTAGTCCAGTCGGTGAAACAGACATTAAATAATACTCAGTAGCCCTCGCTGGTGTGGCTCAGTGGATAGAGCATTGGCCTGGGGACTGAAGGGTTCCGGGCTCAATTCCTGTCAAGGGCACATGTTGTGGGCTCCATCCCCAGTGTGGGGCGTCAGGAGGCAGCCGATCAATGATTCCTTCTCATCATGGATGTTTCTATCTCTCTCGCCCTCTCCTTTCTCTATGAAATCAAGAACATATATATTTTTAAAAATAATAATAATATTCAGTAAGACCTCCCTCGAGGCCCAAGTACTTATTACGATGGTGAAGAATGGCGGGAAGGAAGGAGTGCAGGTGAGCCTGAGCCCTTGCGAGGTGCAGAGCGCCGGGCCGGCCGGCAGTGGGGAGGGTGCGGCAGGCAGGGCAGGGCTCCCACGGGTTTGCTGTCCCCATTTGGAAGGCCTGCCCTTTCCTCTCTGCCAAGCCCGGCGTGGCCAGGCGGCTTGCTTTAGCCCGGGCGATGTCAGCGTGGGCCAGGACTCAAGAGTCAGCAGGTCATTCTTTTCCCTTCAGCCACAACTGGCCCTTCGTTAGCCCGAATGAAGATCCCGGCGAGAAGGTCAGTCACCTGATGACCCCTGTAGCTGCTCTCAGGTCACATGCTGAGGTCCTGGAGGCTAGGACTTCAACACAGGAATTTGAGGGGGACACAGGTCAACCCCATAACACCCATTTCTCCTCTATCAAGGAGCATAACAAGAGTGCCCTCACCCTGGATGTGAAATATGAGGGAGGAATAGACATGTATGGCTATACGCCCCTAAAAAGGTCAGGGTGTTTCAGCATAAGCCTGCCTGGCTAATGCAGCGACATGCCCAGGTGTGCTTGAATCATAGATGAAACTTACAGGTTTCTATATCCCTCCCCAGAGCCACGCACAGGGCCTCCCACCCAGCAAGTACTCAGCAAATGATTGCCCACCAGCGACTGAACACGGGGTGTGCAATTACCATTGAAGACGGGCAAGCATGGCACCCTGGGAGGTCAGTGTGGGGAGATCCCACCTGCAAGTCGAGAATGAAGGCCTCTTGAGCACAGCCTGACCCTCCCTAGATGCTCGTTATACAGTAACTACAGTTATAACCGTGTTACAGTCCTACCCCAACTCCTGTTCGGAGCATGGCTTGCAAGAAGTTGGATTTCCTTCATACTCCAGGCAGTGTGGATTCCAGCCGCCAGGGCGCCCCCATTCTTAGAGCCTCATGACCACAGAAAGAATACGTCCTTCCCTGCTCTAACTTCTAAATTCCCAGAGAAGACTTCTATTGGCCGGTTGTGGATCACATGTCTGCCTTTGAACCAATCACTGTGGTCTCTGGGCAAGATCCAGTTGAATGGACCAGCCTATCCTTTTGCCCACATCAATCATAGGAAGAACAGAGGCCAGAGTCACTGGGGCGGGTGGGCTCCCCATTTTTATACGCTTACACCGCCAGGTACTGAGTTCTTCCTGGTAAAGAAGACATCGTACTTGGCATCGCGGAGCGACATTGGAAACATGAGCAGAGAGCTTCTAGGGTTTGAGGAAGCGGAAGCAAGAGACCGCTATAGCCTACCTCTTGTCTAGCCCACCATGTGGACACGCCCCTGTGATGCCTGCCCTGGAAGATGGCTCTCCTCCCAGGAGCTGGAGTCCCCTCCCAGCAGCTGGCTGTCCCCTCCTCCCGACCCCAAGTTGAAAGGCAGCGCAGCTCTCTCCTGGGCCTGGGAGCCAAGTTGGACGACAATGAATGGAGCTCTGTGCGCATCTTGTCGCCCTCTCCACTCTGCTCTGTGCCCAGGCCCCGTGTGCTGGTGGTTGCTGCTTCCCCTTCTGTTTACAGTGCCGGGCAGCTGCTGCGTCCCCGCCTCCTCCCGGGTGGCATCCAGGAGACGGAGATGAAGCCACTGGGCTCTAGGATGTGCTCCGCTCTAGGGACCTGGGGCTTCACACTACGGGCGCTACCGTGAGGGTGCGCTGGGTCTTGCCCTCGCTGCCATTCACCGCAGGGAAACCCGGGCCATGGGAGCCGCTGGGAATGCACTGGGCATGTGCTGGGCAGGAGGGAGCATAGAATACAGCTGCAAGGATTCGAAGGAGTCGGGGTTCATGTTCCCTGCATCGCAAGAAGTCCAGCTGTAGTGGCTCAACCATGAGAGATGCAGGAACACCTGTCGGCAGGTGAGGTGATGGAAGGGGGCGGGACGAGCCTGGTCCGTCTTTTACATCAGGGGAGCATACCTTTCCCAGAAACGCCCAACAGACTGTGGTCTCACTGGCCAGGTCAAGGCCAGTGGCCACTCCTAACGGGAAAGAGGCTGGGGACACAGGTGTTCTGTGTCTCCACCTTCATGGTGGAAGGCAACAGGTGAACAAAAGTGCTGGGGACAACAGTGGTCAGACAACTAACCATGTCCACTCTGGATGGTGACCCAGCTGAGCCCGTGTATGAGTCTGTAAGCGCTGCCGTAACAAAACACCCCAAACTGAGCCGCTGAAAAAAACAGGCCTTCGTTGCCCCCACCATCCTGGAGACTAGAAGGTGTCGGCAGGGTGGGTTCCTCTGAGGCCCGGGAGAGAACCTGTCGCACGCCCATCCCCCAGCCCCTGGGGGCTGGACTGACTTGTAGAACTTCACCCTTGAACTTCACGCCACGTGCGAGCTCTCTGTGTGCGCGTCTGTCTCCCAGTCTTCCCTTTTTGTAAGAATGCCCGTCATCCGGGATGGGGTCCACCCTAATGACTTCACTGCGTTTTAACCTGATGACCCCAGGCCACATGCTGAGGTCCTGGAGGCTAGGACGGCAACAGAGCAATTTGAGGGGGACCCACATCAGCCCCATAGCACCTGTTTCTTCATCTATAAAAGGGGCGTAACAAGAGTCCCTACTCACACTTTGTGTGAGACTTAAATGGGGCCTCAGAGGAGCTACCACGGTGCCTGCCAGTCACACACTCATCACACAGCTGATGGGGGGGCGGAGGGGGGGCGTTGGGACAGCTTCCAGAGCTCCACACCCTCATTGCAGAGACTAAGACCAAGACCTGTGGAAGAGAGGTGGGGCCAAGGAGGGGGGACATTGATGTCCAGCACCTCGAGTTTTCCAGGATCCCCAAGATGACAGCCAAGATCTCCATATTTCCTGCCAAGAGCCTGTAGGACAGACGTAACCCAATCACTCACTAGCGCCCACTCATGGTCCGGTGTTGCCCCTCCCCCCATCAGGGCAGAACAGCTGGTCACCGGAGGCAGGGGGACGTCTGTCTACAATTTGGGGTGGCCCTGAAAATGAGGAAGCGGTCCAAAGAGCCTCAGGGCTCCTGCATCTTTTATGGTTGAGCCACTAGAGCTGGACTTCTTGTGATGCAGGAAAAATGAACCCCAACTTCTTCCGGTCACATGCGCACATTTCTAGGGCAGCAACCCTTAGCCGTGGCTCAAGGAGAGGCAGTCCCTTCTCTTCTGGGTAGCGATGGAGTCCGCCCTGCCTGCTGGGGTCCCCTCTGAACCCCGCAAGAGCAGGGCCTGCTACGATGCTCGGGTTCGAGGGCCGCTCTGTCTCTGCGCGGGGCGTGCTGAGTAAATTACAGGCCCTAAGGGTGGCGGGGCCTTATTGTTCCGCCAGGACATCTCCCTTTGTCACAAAAACAATAACTTGTTGTAAGTGGTACTTTTTTAGGTTTACCAGGCAGACAGACTAATTGCACCTTTTAATCTGGGTCAAACTGCTCTTGCTTATTACAAATTGGCTCTGAATCCTAAAAACAGATGGGGGGGGGGAGGTGGAGAAGGTGAGGAACATTTGCAAATAATTTAGAGGCAGAATGACCTTCTGACAAACATGATGTCATGTTGAGCTTAAACGCTTACCTGGTATCCAGCCCGGTTATGCTCAGGGGGAGGCTGGGGGACAGAGGGGGCTCCCCATGATGGATCCTGGCTCCTCACATGGATTGTGAACCAAGGCAACCCCCCCCCCCCCATGCAATAGGGCACAGAACGAGGTGTAGCTAAATAATGGCTCCTGAAGGCATCAGGTTCTAATTCTTAGAAACTATAATGTTACCTTATTGGGGGGTGGGGGGTTGGGGGCGTCTTTGTAGATATAACTAAGTTAAGGGTCTTATCCAGGTCATTCAGGTGGACCCTAAACAAAATCACAGGTATCCTTATAGCAGACGGGTTGAGGGAGATCTGACACGAAGGGGAAGGCAGAGACAGGAATGATGAGGCCACAAGCCAAGGAATGCTGGTAGCCACCAAATCCAGAGGAGGCAAGGGACAGATCCTCCCCCCACCCCCACCCTAGTGCTCTTGGAGGTCCACTGCTCTGCTGCCACCTTGATTTTGGTGCCATAAACTGCTTTGGGGCCCTGAGCTCCAGAACTTTGAGGGAAGAAATAATTTCTGTGTTTTAAGCCATGACGTTTGTGGAAATGTGCTACAGCAGGCAGGAAAGTAACACAACTCCACCAGGCCCTGGTGCTCCGTGGGTGGGCCTCCTGGAAGGAAAGTTCTCTGAGCAAATGAGCCAAACACATGAAATGTCAAGGAAGCAGGTCAATTATCTCAGAAATAGAGATTCCCCTATAGAAACACAGAGGAATCTATTTGCATACAATGCATTCGTTACAAAGCATTATTCACTACTTATGGAGGTAGGGGACTCAAGGATATCCATGTCAGGTCATGCCCGTGGCCTTGCTAGTTTCTGTCTGTGTTTAAAAGGGAACGCACCTACCTTTCCATTGGGTTAGAGTGAAAGAAAGGGAGGCAAGGAGGGAAGAAGGGAGGGAGGGAGGGAGGGAGGGAGGGAGGAGGATTTGCAGGCACCTCTTGCCCAGGGACCAGTGTGCCAGTCACTGGGCTCAATGCCACACTCCACGCCCCTCTCTGCATTCTGCAGCTCTCCGAGACAGTACTCTCTTTCCCATTTTACAGATGAGAAAAACTGAGGTGCAAGGAAGTAGAGTCACCTCCCAGAGTTGCAAGGCCGCATCATCCAGGCAGGGAGTCCAGGCCAGTTCCTGTCCGACTGGACGGCACACCCTCCCCCCATCACGATCACATCTCAGCATCTCCAAGTCCTCTGTCCTGGGGCTCCGAGTGTCCTCATGCAGAGGGCCTTCCTCTTCCTGGTGCAGGATCCCAAGGCTTCACTGCGTGGGCACGTGTGTGCGCGCGCACGCGCGCGCGTGTGTGTGTGTAATGCCATGGAAACCACAACGAGGGACCTCACGTCCAACGCAATCGGTTGACAAACATTGTAAGCGTCTGACAAGCCAGGCTGGCGGAGCCGGGGGAATGACCACTCGGGTGCAAGTAGAAATCGGTCGAAGGCACACAATCTGCTGGCCCCTTGGCAAGCTGAGATGCACATGCCCGGACCCAGCATCTCCTCACCCACACGCACCCGCTAGAGACGCACTGGCCCATTTGCTAAGGACACATGTGTTAGAATATCCATTGCTATCCTGCTTGAAATGAAAAAACAAAAGAGGAAAGACATGAACTCTCCATTAACAAGACAATAGATAAATAATGTGTGGTCACCAGTCTCTGAAAAGTTGGGTGGCCACGGAACTGAACCCCAGAACTCCTGGCCACAACGCGGAGAACGAACAAAGCAGTGTTGGGGGACGCAGCGGCTGGAGACGACCCACAGTGTTAGGACATTGATCTTTTTCAGGTCGGAAGGCATCGGGTCACATGGGAAAGTGGTAAAACCGTAAAACATGTGCGGGAAAATGTGGACCAGGGTGACGACGGGCCAGGAGGGGAATAGTAGAGGGAAGAGCCTTCGTATTTGCAACGTTTTCTTTCTTAATCCGAGGGTAGGGTCTCCCAATGTTTATGGAGATATTCTCCGTGGCTTTTTTTTTTTTTTTGCATACCGGACACATTTCAGCATAATTCCATCTTAAAGAGCAAGGGGGAGCGTTTTGCTTTCCGTAAGAAATGCCACTGGATGGCATTGGGGTGAGAGGCGGACAGACTGTACCGGAAACTAGGAGATGCGTCTCACCTCCCATTGCTCGGCCAGAGGCACCTGCCGCTGGCGGGTGGTCCAGCCAGTCACGCGGGCCAGCTCGGAGGCCATGCCTGAGAGCAATGGAGGGGCCACCTCCTGGGACGCCGCCCGCGGGCTATGCGGCGCAGCGCGCACTCCCCGGGAAGCCGTGTCTGCTGCCAGTGAAGGATGGGGCCGCTCCATCTCTGTCACCTGCACGGAGAAGGAAGTGCTGTCGAGAGACAGATTAGGTCATCTATTATCACCGAGGCAGGGGACAGACCGAGGAGGCACCCGCAGCTCGCCAGATGTTCTATCCATCATCGGCGCTGTGGGGAGGGAGGGCTTTCCTTCCCCCCCCCCACCCCCCGTGCCCTTGCCCCCAGCCCAGCCTCTCCAGGGAGGACTTAGACAAGAGACTGGGTGGGGTGGGGGTGGGAACACCACAGGCAGCCATGGACCCTTGCTCCTGGACTGTGGAAATACCCAAGCACAGAGGGTACCCTGGAAGGTTGGGTCCTCAGGGCAGCGGTGAAGTGTGATGGGCACCTCCCCTAGAATCCTGAAAAGAAGGCCAGTCAATACTACAGTCATCTTCCTGGTCGTCACCAGCATCGCTATCATCACCATTATCACCATCACCATCATCATCGTCATCGTCACCTTCACCATCATCATCGTCATCGTCACCTTCACCAAATGCTACTCTAGTCCAGGAACTCCAAGCGTTTCCCCCACACTTTTTCATTTGCCTCCAACCACAACTTCACCAGAAAAGTACTGTGAATGTCCCCACGTTACACCAGGGGAAGCCAAGGTGGGGAGAGATAAGAAACCAAGCCGAGGTTCCCCAAAATGGACTCCAAACATGTGCCCCCCGCCCGCTGCTTCCTCGTGTTCCCTAGCACCCGTGGCAGGGTGCCCGCGAGAACAGCGGTCTGCGACCACGCAAGGCCCAGGGCCCGGGCCTCTGGAGTCTGACCGTTAACACAGGAACCCAGGGGAGTCGCACAGCTTTCCCCAAAAGGCTCTTCACAACCACACGCACCTTGAGAGACGAGGAAGGGCATGGCTCTTAGGAGATGCCAGCCACAGAGCAAGGCCTAACCCAGGCCCACAGAGAGAGCCCTGGCTCTTTGTGGTCTCTGGGACCCCCTCCTGCCCCAGCCCACTCTACTCACTGGCTCCTTGGGGAGCGAGCAACAGAGAATGACACCCCCTCTCCCCCGACCACCACCACCACCACCACTGGAAGCCTGGGATCTTCCACATCCAGGGCGCTTCACTATTACATCGTAAAACCTCGCTCTACCTCCGATGTTCTACACCACGCACGCTCCTCAGGGCTCCCACACGGCCATCTAGTTCATCTCTCTCTACGCTACGCCATGGCCTCTTCTAGGTGCCATGACTCCAGAGTAGGTACCAAATAGCAGCCTGTTGAATGAGTGAGTGAGTGAGTGACTGACTGAATGAATGAGCCTATCATGACCCCCAGCAAGGCACACAGATATACATCAGGAAGCATAGGCCCCTACCCGAGAGATTCAGAGAGAAGCCCCGACCACCCGCAAGGTGAACCCAAGACAAAGGCCAGCCAGCATCCCCCATGGACTTCCTGCCAGGGATGGAGTCAGAGGGCCATGCATCCCCAGGCACTGTACAAACCAGGGGAGTGGCTGACCCTGGCCAACAGGCAGATGACGGCTAGAGTAGACCTTGACGTTGGGATCCAGACCTTGACGTCTGTTGGCATTTGCCCAACAGACTCAGCTCCTTGGGAAATGACCACTGGGGGGAGGGGGGGGAGGGGGAGTCTAAAGGATGCCTGGGCCCCCTCCAGGGGACAACTGGGAGCCAGCCCTGTCCCCAGGCCTCTTCCATTTTCCAACAACCAGGACCCAGTTCCCTGCCACAGCACAGGCCGTTCTCATCGCATAAAGGACTACGTTGCCCCTTAACAGTCCTGCTAGACACGGGCCACCCCAGGGAACACGGAGGGAGGTCAGAGAACCCAATGCACCCACTGAGGGAGGGTGGGTGTTGGGGAGTCGTGGGGGACATCTAGCCCAGAATCCACACCGACATCTCCTGGGAAAAACACCCCCGTTTCTTTTGGGGGACAGCTCTCCTCCACTCTAGCTGCCGGAGGGGTTAGCGGAATTGACCTCTACTCCCGACTCCCCATCCCACTCAGGGCAGTCATGTGACCCAGGCCTGGCCTACTGGGACATCCCCTAGCCAGTGGGACTGGTTTAGGGATGGTCATGGGAGCCAACGCAAGCCAATGAGATGCGGTTCTGTTGTAAAGGCCAATGCAGTCCTCTCTGAGAATGGGACGTGGCTGCTACTCTAAGGGGGCTGGGTCCTGGTCATCTAGTGCCCTTCTGCCTGCCCTCCGTGGTGCCAGCAGGTCGCTGTGCTAGAGCTGCCTTCTGCCCGGCACTCCCCAAGGGCAGAGAGGTCGAGGTCCAAGGCCATCTCCCTGGCACGCACACCCCACACGAGGGGAAAGAACACCTATGGAAGGGAAGTCCCAGAACCGCTCTTGGTGCCACCACTCCTGTGCCCACCTCTCCTCCTCCCTTGATGCACCTGACTCTTCCGCCAGGCTCAGGTGGGAAGGAGGGTTAGGGATAGGGGGTTAGGGTTAGGTTAAGGGTTAGGGGGTTAGGGTTAGAGAATTAGGGTTAGGTTAAGGGTTAGGGGATTAGGGTTAGAGAATTAGGGTTAGGGTTAGGGTTAGAGGATTAGGGTTAGGGTTAGGGTTAGGGTTAGAGGATTAGGGTTAGGATTAGGGTTAGAGGATTAGGGTTAGGGTTAGGGTTAGAGGATTAGGGTTAGGGTTAGGGTTAGAGGATTAGGATTAGGGTTAGGGTTAGGGTTAGGAGACAGAGTGAGACACAGGCCTGAGAAGTAGGCTAGGCCCCGCGAGGGCGGATCTGAAGGCCCCCAGAGGGGGTGCAGGCGGGTGTAGGCAGGCCAGGAAGCGTGTGGGCTCCCGGGCAGGTGCCCAAGGAAGCGGGTTTCAAGCAGGCTTTTCTGGGCCGAGAGTTTGCGGTACAGAGTAGAGCACAGAGCCCCCTGGACTCTGCCAACGCCTCATCTTGGCTTCTGTTTGCCGGCTGTTTTCCCACGGAACTCGGCCGTGGGGAGATGGGCTCTCGGGAGCATGGCGGGTCCCTCCCGTCAGAAAGGAGTTCTGCTCCTTGAGGCCTTTTTTTAATTATGGAAAATCGTTAGATACAATCAGAAGTGAGGAGCATGGTGAGCCCTCCCCCCCCACCCCGTGCCCATTACCGGACCCCAACCATTATTGCTGCTCAGGGCTACTTTTGTTTCATCTGCAGCCCCGCCCGGCCCGCCTCGCCCGGGGTTACTTTGAAGCCGATCCAGACGTCATATATCTCTGAGATGCTCCGATTGCAACCGCCCCAGATCGGGAGATTTCCTCTCCCGGGGAAGAAAGGAATCCGGTCTGTTATTGCAACGTCACTTTGCAGGGGGAATATCGCGCTGCCTCCTCCACAGACCTGGTCCTGCTCTCAAGACTGAGGAGGGCCCTCTGCATCTCTTTGGGACGGGGGGGGGGGGGGGTGGAGGGTAGCACACTGGTTATTCTTGTCTGGAAACGGTCAGCTGGAGGAAGTGCCTCAGTGTCCTCTCCCCGGGCATCCCCACTGCCCTGACCCCGCCGTCTCGCCCAGCCCCAGCTCTGCCCACTCTCTGGGTCCACAGCTTTGACTTCTGGCCGCTCCCCATTCCTCTTCCCTGACTTCCAGGGTCCCTCTCCCTCCGTCCCCAGGATTCCAGGACACACAGATGGTCCGGGGGGAACCACGACAGCAGGCAAAAGGCGATTCCTCAGTTCCCAGCCCCACCCCGGAACCGCCTCCCTCCCCTGCACCGTACCAGCCTGCAGGCTGGGGCCGCTGCCGGCATCCGAGGGCGGCTGGCCTCCTACTGTAAACACCGCTGACCTTGCTTTCAAACTGCATGTGATCTCCACCCTGCATGCAATCCTCCTTGAACAACTAATAAATGCAACAACAAAAAAAAACCCACGACCCAAATTATTATTATTACTGAAGGAGCCGGAGAGAGATAGCAAGGCCCTTCTAAAGTTCCCAGAGCGCCTTTGGCAGCTGCAGGCACATTAAAGCGAGGGGCCGGGGAGGGGAGCCGGGGCGTATTTCAAAGCTGACGGCTGCAGTAAGGGCGCGCGGGGGGCGCTGTGTGGACGACGCCAAGTGTTTGAAGTGGACAAGATTTCTAGCATGTTGCCCCGGTGCCTGTACATACTTAATAACAGATGTTCGGTCTCTCTCGGCAGATAATCGTCCTGCTGTAAGGTTGACTTGACCTGCCTGCGCGGTGCGGCTCCGTGCGCCGGGCGCGGTAACAGATGATGCCGGCCCCTCTCCTTGTGACGAGGGGAATGCTCAGCCACGCTTCCTTTTAAGCACATCATTACTCCGCGGCCACCGGAGCCCATACATCGCCCTCGCCGAACGGCCGCAGAGCCATTCGGCCGTAATTTATGAGGACAGGGTTCAGAGTTTTAATAATATTTGGATAATATCATTGCCCACACGTCGGTGGCGCCGTGATGGATAGGAGGAGACGGGGCTGATTTCGATTCCATGCGTGACAGTGTGAGCGTTAGCGACGGGGTGCCCGGCGTGGCCTTGATGGTGACGGCCACCGGGCCATCGGCTCATGAATGATGGATCTGGGCGTGAAGGGTGACACGCGGCGGCAGGATCACACGGGACGCGTGTGCATGAGGAACTGTCCTATTAGGGCCTCTTCCCTATGCGGATAAATGAATCGCAGGGGAGACCAAAACAGTGTAAAGAAACCCTGAGCGGGTAACGGATTATCACATCAACATAAAAAACCCCGTGGCCGGGGCATGGCGGCGATATTTATGTTAATACTCTCTGCTCAAGTGGCTCCCTGCGTTTTGGCTTCTCCCCGCGCACCTCATCATTCCCGCGTCCTCGCGGCACCTCTGGGCGCCATTCCCTGGCCCTCTGCAGAGCCCCGTGGCATGGCATCCAGTTTGCCCAGAGAAGCCCTTTTGGGCAGGTCAGAGGGTAAAGGATGCCCAGCCAATTCAAGGCAGACTTCGTGAGGATGGCCTCGGTGATGTGGTGGGGTGCCCTCCGAATGGGGGGCGCACACAGGCAAATGCTCACAGCGGAAGGAAGCAACCGTGCTCCGAGGAGCAGGAAGCAGGGGCCTGGTCCCAGCCCCGGCCAAGATCGAGTGCAACCCTCGCTGCTGCCAGCAAGCAGGTGGCACGAGTGCGTCTCGGGGAGGAACTCCCCCAGAACTGCACCGCTCTGTTGCCAAGCCAAGATTCCCGATCCCCAGGGCCGCCGGGCTGCCTTATCTGGCCTGCGTGTCCGCTTCCCACAATGGAAACACGCAACACCGGCCCCCAAATGGCAGTGTGAAGACTGCAACCGCGTTTGCCAACTCCCTCCCGTTAATCTCCGCTGACTCACCCTGAACTCTGACAAGGCTTGCGTGCCGTGCTCCATCCTTGGGCTCGCACACTTGATATCCATTTAATCGGGAGGATTTATTTGGAACGCACAGTGATTAGAGCGGCACCTTGGAACAGCTAGGACACGCGCATTTCAATCTCCTTAAAGAGCTTACTGGCGGCCCAAAGCGCTCCCTCGGGCCAGGTTCTGACCCGGAGATGTCGCTAGCCTGGGCCTCTCCCCGGGACCGACCGGGAGGGTCCCCGGGGGGGTTTCACACACCCGGCTGCTTCTCTGCTTTCCAAAGCACCGAGAAAGGCGCGGTATCTTTTTTTTAATGTCGCCAGATGAAAGGAGGTAGCAGTAGGGCAACCACGTTGACCAAGCACCAACATTTTTAAAAATTATCATACAAACAATTAACTTATTTTTGGTTCACAGTTTTATGAATATTGAACACACATAGTCTATGTGATGGATGCAGCAGCCATCGCAAATAGAATACGGAACAGCTCCATTGTCCCCCCAAGTCTCATTCCTGCTCGTCTTTTAAAAAAGTCAAACCCACTGCCCAGGCTGGTGTGCTCAGCGGTTGAGCATCCACCTATGAACTAGGAGGTCCAGGTTCGATTTCTGGTCAGGGCACGTGCCCAGGTTGCAGGCTCGATCTCCAGTGAGGGGCGTGCAGGAGACAGCCGATCCATGATTCTCTCTCATCATTGATGTTTCTCCCTCTCCCTCCCCCTTCCTCTTTGAAATCAATAAAAAATAATTTTTTTAAAGGTCAAACCCTCACCCAACCCATTACCCATGTCCACCTCTGCCTGCTCTCTGTCACTGTAGTTCTCTGGTTGGGAATGTCCTATAAACCGAACGATACAGTCTGGAAGCTATGGGGACTGGCTTCTTTCACGCACCATCGTGCCTTTGAGGTGCTCCAAGCGGTTGCATGTACCTACAGTTCTACAGCACACTGTTTCTTTCTGGATGAGTGTTTGGTTACAGAGCTTCCACTTAGAGTCGGGTATGTACCGGGCCCTTCGGGGCATGATAATAATAGCTAACAGCTAGGAAGCGCTAAGTGTTTGACTGTATTAACTCAATGAACCTCTCAACCACCCTTCGGGGCAGCTACTAGCATGATGCTCATCTTGCAAACAAGGACATCAAACAATAGAGAGGGTACATCACCTGCCCAAGGTCCCAAAGCAGGTAGAGGAATCACTGTAAGGTTAGCTGGGCCCAGCCTTGTGGTTCATAAAGTGAGAGCATGATTGTTAAATGGGAAGATGATAAAGTCAAACCCCAGGGAGGTCTAGGTGGCTGGGAGCCTACCCGTCTAGACCAGCCGTGGGCAAACTACGGCCCGTTTGAAATGAATAAAACTAAAAAAAAACAGACCGTACCCTTTTATGTAATGACGTTTACTGTGAATGTATATCAGTTCACACAAACACTCCATCCATGCTTTTGTGCCGGCCTCCGGTCCAGTTTAAGAACCCATTGGGGCCCTCGAGTCAAAGAGTTTGCCCACCCCTGGCCTAGAAGCAGGCTGTTCTGGGGACTAGAGTCAACCAACATGACCAGAAAAACAAGGAAAAGGGGGCCCGAGACCACGTGACAATAGTTCAGGATGGATGGACCCAGCGAGGGGATGGCTTTGAGGGGAGGGTTTCAAAGAGTCTTGGGGTAGGAACTGTTGCTGGGTGCTTCCTGTTGAAAAGTTGGTGGAACATCCCCTTAATGAGCAATAACATGAATGGACTTAGAGTAATCACAGGTTAGTAAAATGATGCTAATGAAGACATAGTGAAGTCGTGTTATTATAGACAGGAAGCCACGTGGGGTACACGATTCGGTTCTCATAGAAGTAACCACTGCTCATTCTAATCAGCCCATAGAGGCAACAACAAGAACAACAGTATGAATGTTTAACACTCTACGCCGTCAGAGACTGTGAGGAAGGTGTACATAGGCCTGCGTCGCACATGCCCAACTCTGAAGGTGAGAGGGCCCACGATGAGTCCTCTAGTTTGAAGCAGGGAACCGGGATTCAAGTGCAGGTCCGTCTGTCTGTCTCTGTGTGCTATTGCCACGCAGCTAAAAGAAAAGAAAAAAATTACCCAAGACCCTGTCTGTCACCGATAACCAATTGCCTGATCTTTGGGCGATTGTTCTTTTTATTCTGTGCATATCCAACCATAAGTAATTTTTTTAAAATATATTTTTATTCATTTCAGAGAGGAAGGAAGAGGGAGAGAGAGATAGAAACATCTATGATGAGAGAGAATCGTGGTGGATCAGCTGCTTCCTACAAGTCCCCCACTGGGGATCGAGCCCACAACCCAGGCATGTGCCCTTGACCGGAATCAAACCTGGGACCTTTCAGTTCGCAGGCCGACGCTCTATCCACTGAACCACACAGGCTAGGACCATAAGTAATTTTAATAACAGTTCAATTATTTTTACTCAACTGTCTCTAGCTCTTTGTTCAAAGCATATTTTTCTCACTGACTGGCCCAAATGCATTGCTGCTTTTTCTAAAAACAAATAAACAAACATTGCAAAGTTCCTTTGGAAACCACCCCTGCCTCTCCCACTCCCACTCCCACCCATGACATTCAGATGGGGTTCACCATCCACCCTACCTTCTGCAGGGTCAGAGTGGCTATGCTGCCCAGGCCTGACCCCTTGGCTTGTTCTTGGATCGATTCTGGGGACATCACGCAATGCAAGCCCGGCCCGTGAGCATTTTCCTGAGACCGTCTCTGAGACTGCCCCTGGGGAAAGCGCTCACTCTTCTCCAACATTTCTAGGCATCAAGACCCCATAGGCTTCAAGTTGCCCGGCCGTCTTTGCTATCAACCTTGGAAAATCTGTCTGAAAAGGAAGCCCACAAAGAAGAAGGCAGGGCCGACCTACAAGTTTCCTGAGACGATGCCTGAGCTCCTGGATGCAGCTCTACCTGAAGCCTTTCCAACTCTTCTAAACTATGTAGGCGTCAGAAGCCAACACATTCCTGTCTGAGTCAGATGCTAGCCCGTGAACCTCAAGTCCACAGGCCTTTCCCAGCTGGTCTAAGTCCTTGGCTCTCCTACTGAAGGCTGAACAGTTGCGGAACCCTTGCCCAGAGGCTCAGGTTCAGTAGGTTGGGTGAGGTCTAATGGTTTGCATTTCCAGGGGGTTCCCAGACGATGCCAACATGGCTGGTCCAGGGACCGCAGAACCACTGATCTAGTGGAAGGTGCGTGAGAAGGCGCTGGGACGGTGGGTTGGGGAGCTCAGAAAGAATCAGATGTTTCTACCCCTTCCTCTCCCATCCTGTCCCCCACCCCCCAGACCTTCCTGGGCTCTGAGGTCAAAGGTCAGAGGCCTCCTCAGAGTCCAGCAGAGAAGCTTGGTGGGGCCCACCTGGGGCAGGGGAGGGCCTCCTGTTTGGCCAACAAACAGAAGGGGCTCACCCCCCACCCTGACCTGCCTTTCTGAGTAAACAGCCCCCGTTCCATTGTCTGCTGGTGGATTAGAGGAGCCGGAGCTGGGCTTCTTATTCTTTCCTTCTTTTTTCTCTCTCTCTTTTTTTTTTTTAGCACTGAGAAAAGCCATTAAGGGATTAACACCCCGATTTATGAAAATGGAGGATGATAAAGGAACAATGGGGTGACAGCATTGTGTAAACGACACATTCATTTCAGGGACAGGGCTGCTAACTGGGAGAAATGGAGAAATAAATGGAACAATGAGGAGATGCTTTTACCAGCTTGTCATTAATTAGCCCGGAGCACAATTGTTTTATTGTCCTTTTTGAAAAATACAAAATTGGTAGGGAAATACAACCACCGAGCAGAGTGATTATTCCCTGTCGAGGGCTGACATCTGCTTTCCCGCGGCTCCTGAGGCGCCCCTCCGGAAATGGAAATGGGGAGGGAGGAAACTTTCCCTGGAAAAAGGGGGGAAATGACCCCCCCAAGTGCACCTCAAACTCCCGGGCCTCTCACCTGGGGCCTTTCTGGCCTCCACCAGCCAGGGAGGAGGGGCTGGGCGGTGGGAGGTGAGCGGCTGCCCTGGGTGGTCCTGGGAGCAGGTGGGAGGGACAGGAGCTTGGGGGACAGGTGACCGCCCACTGGGGACTGGGAGGCCAGCCCAGTGGTCCCTCACCTGGTCCCCACCCGGCCTGTCGGCTGGGCCAGGAGTGTGGCTCTGCAGCCTCTGACAAGGGTCTTGCTCTCACCCATTTATCTCATCTACAGCGGGGAGCCCAAGGGTTTGAAAGATGCCCACGTCGGATGCATGTCGTAAAAAGCCTTCTGCACATCCGAGAAGTGGACTCAGCTCCTGACAACGTCTTCCCCCTGAGCCACAGACAGGGCCCGCCCTGCGGTGCGGGGAGGACACGCATCTGGGTTGATGGGTCCGGAGGTCGTCTGTCTGCAGGGGCTGCAGGGGATACGGGGGGAGGGGGGACGTAGAACCCTGGAGACTCACAGGGGACACACAGCAAGTCTATGGGAGTCTTTTTAAAAATATTTTTTTTTTATTGATTTCAGAGAGGAAGGGAGAGGGAGAGAGAGAGAAAGAAACCTCAATGATGAGAGAGAACCATGGATCAGCTGCCTCCTGCACACCCCACACTGAGATCGAGCCCACAACCCGGACCTGTGCCCTGACCTGGGATCGAACTGGGACCTCCTGGTTCATAGGTCGACGCTCAACCCCTGAGCCACGCCGGCCGGGCTGTCTATGGGAGTGTTGATGGAGTAAGTCGGCACATGCTGTGGGCAGGCCTGGGCAGAGGTGCAGCTGGGCGTAGGATGTGCCCAGATCCAGGCACAGGCCACCCTTCCAGGTACCAGGGCTGTTTATACATCTGAGAGCCCCGTTTTAGGCTCTACCACATCAGTGATGGAAAAGTCGGCCCACGGTGGCCGTTTCTAGAAAGAGTCCACCAATCACACAAGGGTTAACGGCGGCTGGAAAGAAACGGCGCCCACAGAGGCAAACAGGGTGCCGGGCAAGGAAACCGTAAACAGCGTGGCCATTGTCCCTGCCTTCCGTGACTGCTGGCCATTGTTCGCCTTTCATCTGGACACGCTGTCGATACAAATACAGCCATCCTTACAGCATTGTGCCCTCATAGGCAGCGGGGACACAATGCGTCTCTATGCCTCCGAGCTTTCTGTTTCTATAAAGATGCCTTTATTCAGGAAGAGTCCGTCTGCGTGCCTCACAGATAAATGTGGAGCGACTGTAGACGCGTGTCCATCCATCCCACGCGGTCAGTCTCCTAGGTGCCAGGCACTGCTCTAGTGCGAGGCCTCTGGCCGTGAACAAACGTGGAGCGCCCCCCGACCCCCGTCCCCCCTGCCTTCCCTAAAGAATGTCGCCCATTGCCCTAACCGGTTTGGCTCAGTGGATAGAGCGTCGGCCTGCGGACCAAAGGGTCCCAGGCTCGATTCCGGTCAAGGGCATGTACCTTGGTTGCGGGCACATGCCCATTATGGAGTGTGCAGGAGGCAGCTGATTGATGTTTCTCTCTCATCGGTGTTTCTAACTCTCTATCCCTCTCCCTTCCTCTCTGTAAAAAATCAATAAATATATATATATATGTGTGTGTGTGTATATATATATATGAATGTTGTCCATTGCTGGGTGTGAAGACAGAAAATAGTCATAGACATGGGTCACGTAATGATTATTGCTATGGAGAAAAATGAAGCAGGTGGAGGGGTACAATGTGTAGACTAAAGAATATATATATGTATGTATGTATATATATATATATAGTATATATTAATCCTCACCCGAGAATATTTTTCCATTGATTTATTTTTTATTTTTTTAGAGAGAGTGGAAGAGAGAGGGAAAGACAGAGAGAAACATTGATGAGAGAGAAACACTTTGATTGGTTGCCTCCAGCACATGTCCCAACCAGGGCCCAGGGTGGGGAGGAGCCTACAACCGAGGGACATGCCCTTGACCAGAATCGAACCTGGGACCCTTCGGTCCGCAGGCCGATGCTCTATCCACTGAGCCCAACCAGCTAGGGCAGAATATGTGTATATTTAACACCCTCCCCTAGAACACATTTCAGCCAAGCAGGCGGCAAAGGGAGCAAGCAATAGGGCACGGTGGGGAGTGTGGCAAATGGGAGCCTGCCTGCTGGTCTACAGGGCAACCACGACTCCTGCTGCTCCTCCAACTTGGGAGAGTGGCCGTATCTTGCCATCTTGAAGCGAGGCTGGATTTTCCACGGAACTCTCCTGAGTTTAAACCTCTTACAGTTAAAGCAAGCGTAAGGCCAGACTCGCTCACAGCCATCTGCTTATACTCTCCGCGGAATCTCTTCCCAGGCAGGGAGAGCTCATACCGCACATCTCCGTACCCTTGATTACCTGGCTGCCAGGAGACGGAGGAGCAAACTTCATTTTTCCTTTTTGGTGAATTTACTGGGGTGGCATCGGTGAATAAAACTCCGCAGGTTCTCATTCTAAGGCCCTGTAACTATTCCGCACTCCATTCTTGGCGAACGTCATCTTCTTTCTTCTTCCCATTCTCATAGTTTAAGAGGGATTTAAAATGTCCCATGAAAGACCGTATGCTTGTTGTTACAAGCAACTTCCAATGATGTTCAGTGAGGAATCCGTTCTGGCAAAACCAGGCTGTGAGGAAACCGCTACTATGATCGCACTCTTTGGCACCCAGGAACCATAGGTGTTGGGGGCGGGGGGGGGAGGACATGTGAGAACACCCCGAATTCATCGTTGCCTTTTGTTAGTGGAGCGGATGCTGCCATGTGGGTCGGTTTCCCCGGAAACAGCCGGCTGCCACTTCACTCCGTGGCCGTCCCGAGGGCGGGGGGGGCGGGGCGCGGGGGGGGGGGGGGGGGGGGGGGGGGGGGGCCGGCGCCCCTGGGGNCCCCCCCCCCCCCCGCCCGGTGACCTGACTTGAAACGGGCCGGTCTCCAGGCCGGGCCGTCCGGGTGCCAGCTCAGCCCGCCTGCTGCCCGCATTCCCTAGAAAGGCGCCTCGGCTCGGGCCAGCTGGAACCCCTGCCAACCCTCTCGATCCGGGAGGGGAAATCAATTGCGCCTCGTGTGCCCATTCTGGGCAGCTGGAAGTGGCTGCCGGAAACACTTGTGTTCAGAGAGACGCGGAGGCCCGCGGAGGTGGAGCAGGAAATGCGGGCTGGTCCCTTAGGGAAGCCTGCCGTCCTCAGCTAGGCAGCCTCTCCCGTGGCGTGAGGAGGGGCAGGGCAGACGTGATTCCCTTTCCTTCTCGGGGATGGGCACGGAGGGGCTCGGGCGAAACCCGAGGCCCCCGAAGGCTGCACCCCTGTTTGCTTTAGCCAACGGTTAGCAGCCTTAAGTGGCAAGAACCCTGGATTCAGACTCTGCCTCCTACGCTGTGTCACCTTTGGCAAGCTCCTTAGCCTCTCTGAGCCTCAGAGTTTACTTCCCTGTAAAATGGGGATAAGAGTTGTATCCTATTGCCCAGGACAATGGGGACGATCCAGCGTAAAGACCTTACTTCACTCAGTCGTTAAGCACTCGGTCAACATCACCTATCATTGCCAATATCACCGCTGTTTTTCCGAGGGTCACCCTTGGATCTGCCCATAACTCTGTCTCACCACCTCCTCCCACCTCGCCTCCCCCATCACACCCGCCACGATCTCTGGAATGTGCCATTGTTTTTCATGGTCCCGGGCTGCTGCGAAGTTCAGCTCCCCTTACCAGAGAGAAAGTGGGGGGGGGGGGAGGAAGAGGGTAAAAGGGGGGAAAAATGGTGGTGGACGGAGACTTGACTTGGGGTGGTGAGTACACACTACAATATACAGATGATGTATTGTAGAACTGGACAGCTGAAGCCTCTATGATTTTAATAACCGACAGCTCCCCAATAAATTCAATTTAAAAAGAATCATGAGAAAACTTGGGGGGGTGGTTATGGATGTACCCATGATCTTAAGTGGTTTCCTGGACGTCCACATATTAAAAAACTTACCGTATTGTAAATACGTGTAGGTTATTGTACGTCAGAGATACCTCAATAAAGCTGTTTGATGAGAGAGAGGAAGAAGGAATCGTGTGGAAGCACATTCCCGAGTTCAGCAGGTATGCGGCTACCTAATCGGACGTAACGGGTTTATTGAAGCCCCTGACGTGCTCAGCACGGCTGACACGTGATCCCCACAGCAGCCTGTCCCGTTAGGCTTCTCATTTCACACGAAGAACAACCCTTCGGTCTAGCATTTCTTTTCTCGGGGAGGAAACAGCAGCTCGAGATACGAAGAGATTCCCAGAGGCCCCCTGGGGTGGACCCTGGCTGCGGAGCCAGCATCTCCCAGCCACCCGCCTCCTCCCCCTGCACCGCCTTCCCCCGCCGGGCGGACGGGACGTCCTCTGTATGCTGTGCGACCCTGACACTCTGGCCAGCGCTGTTTGGATCAAAGGTTGGCCCCTGACCTACGCTGGTCCAATTAGCATCTCCCTCCTGGGAAGCCAGAGCTGCCCCGAGAGGCAGCCCCTGGGTGGGCTGAGCGAGGAGGATGCCCAGGGGAGCACGGGGAGCAGGGAGAGGAAGGAGGCCCGTGCACAGAGAGCATCAGAGACAAGAACCAGAGCCCTGGGCCTTCTGAGCTGCTGTGGCCAGGAACCCCTGTGACCCCCTGACCTCGGGCTCCATGGCGCAGCGCTGTAGAGTCAAGCCTTTGTGTTTTGGTTTTGTTTTGCTGTAAATAAGAGTTACATCAAGAAAGCTTACAGATAAAGACATTACTGAATGTCATTCATTGAGCTGAAAAGCCTTGAGGTGGCTCTGGCTTTCGATGGAGCTGCTTTGGGAGCTGAAATAGGACCAAGGACCCAGGTTCCCTCTGCCTTCCTCTTCTGCCGCCCGTGGTGCGGAATTCATTCTCGGGGATCATGGGGTCCCTGGCAGCTCGAGGCTTTTCCTTGGTGATAGCAAAAGGGCTGCAGGAGCTCCGGACCTCACACCACCACCCATGCCCCCTCCAGGAAAAGACAAGCCCCGCCTGTCGGGCCCTGGGGCTTACTCTCATTGGCCCACAGGAGGCCACGAGCCCATCTCTAAACTGATTGACAAGGGGATGAGCCATGCTATTTAGATTGAACCAATCAGGACTCTCCCTGGGAGCAGAGGGCGGGGTCTATCCCTCCCACACCTGAAGATTGCAGATGGAGAAAGAAGAATTCCCCAAAGGACAATCGGGTATTTTGGGGGGAAGATGGGAAGCAAGTGATAGATGTGATGAAAATCACCAACGCCTGCCCCCCACATCCTACAGCCTTAATAAATGCTTCTTTTTTGTTTAATCTTTCTTGAATTCATTTTTAACTTTTAACCACGCAGTCCTAGCTACATAGGGACACGTGATCTCCACCCTTTCCATTCACTAATTTATTCAAAATCGTTTCCAGGATGCGCTGGGAAGAGACACTCACCAGGAACATGGATGTTTAGACAGACTCGGCCACGCTCCTCGTCTCCACAAAAACTTAACAGAAATGTGGTTACTGTGACTAATACTAAGATAGGAACAAGGATATAAAAAATGGCACTGATTAAAATTATGAGGGGTAATCGAAAATATTTAAGATGCAATTCCCACATGTTTCGTCATGTTTCATTAACTTATAATAATCCATTTCAATCAAGATTTGGTTGCCTGACTCGTCTTGAAGGATTCTTCACTTGAGTCATTGTTATTAAAAAAAAAAAAAAAGACTATTTGGTTTCGCTAGATTCCTTATATTCATATAAATATTTGCAGGAGGAAGACTTTCAAAATCTTCCTCAGCGAGAATAGCAAATACTGTAAAATGTGAGAACAGGCACGAAGGCTTGCGCCACAAACAGCGCCGTATAATTTGCAGGATGAGGTCATTGCCTGGGAAGAAAATGCCAGGAACAAGAGCCAGTCGCCCTTTCAGGAAAGTGCTGAGTCACCAGTGCGATGAAGGCAGGGGATGACGTCATGCGAACGCAGACCCTGAGCCTCAGAGCCGAGGAGCGATGGGACGGCGCCAGACGCTTCCTGGGAAGGTGGTATAGACGTGCTTTACCCGTGTGTTTCTCCCTTATGCTTCCCCCAGGACGTGTACAAAAGCACTTTCAACCCATTTAACTTCAAAATCAAAGGATAAAAAAAAAATTGTGCATGGTCTGTATTTGATGGCATTTTTTTGCTTTCTTAGTGGTATACGAAATGACTCCGTCCCTGGACAGAGCCCTAGATTGAACAGAAATACAGTAGTTCAAGTCTCATAATCTCATGTGACATTGTATTGCTATTGCAATTAATTATTATTATTATCTACCAGCTGTTATTTTTTGCTGCTGTCGGCCACGCTCCCATATTCCATTGCACGGAACCTTTTTTTTTCTGTGGTCGGACACCTGACTTCCTCTGTGAATCTGAGCTCTGTGAAACAGCATGTGATGACCGTGCTCCCATCACCATTTCCCGACAGGCACTGAGGACGCCGATGCGAAGGGGAGAGCAGTTCTAATGAACACATGCTTAGCGGTGTCCAATGGAAGTATAAGTGAGGTCGGAATAAACGAGCGGCACATCGACTCCCTGCTCAGGCTCCGGCTCCGAACCGGTTGGTCCCTCTGCCTCCCATGCCTCCACCGGATGGGCTCCACCGGCCAATCTCCCTTCATCTCTGGCTGTTTCTAGGAAACGCACGCTATGGCGTGGATGCCAAACACACGGGAAAGCCTGAGCGTGCCTCTTGCAAATCTCCCTTCTCGCTCATGGCTCCTCGTTCCGTGACGTCATCATGCCACAGGGCCGTGGCGTAAACACAGTTACCTCCCTCTCCCGTCCAGATGGTCGGCTACACGATAATGACAGTGTGTTTGTACTTACTGGGTTTAATTGCCAAATAATCAGCAAGAACATGCAAATTGCTAGGTTGTTGGAACACAGCACATTGAACCCTGGGAAACCTGGGTAGCGCCGGGCCGTCACCAGGCTCCTACACGGACTGTGACGACGAGGGGGCCGGGGTTGGTTGTAGTCCATTGTGTGGGTTCACGTTACACCCGCTGAGCTTGGATTAATGTCAGATGATGAGGAAATGCAATGGGACAATGGGGACGGGCCACAGGAGTGGCTGAATGAGGCACCAGCTCTTGGCTCTGGAGTTCCACTCGGTTCCTAACCAGCACATTCCAGGGTCGCACGTGAGCACCTATTCCCGGCCCCAGTGGATCTGCCCCCGAGGACCTGCACCTGTGGACCTGCCCCCGTGGACCTGCCCCCGTGCTGGCAGGGAGAGATGGCAAACCATCCACCAAAGGAGCCCTCCCTGCCACACAACGTCCTCGCTCAGGGCAGATGCCGATCAGTGATTCTCTTTCATTGTTGATGTTTCTATCCCTCTCTCCCTGTCCCTTCCTCTCTCTGAGATCAATAAAAACATCGTTAAAAATAAGTAAATAAATAACATATGCCGCTTTGAAATAAAGATTTTTAATAGTAAAAAAATAATTATTATTGTCATCATCAGAGAAAGAGATTATTATTGAGCCTAACGGTTGGTAGCAGCATGGACAGGAATAGCTGCCACTCACTGGGTTTGCAGAGCCCGGTCCAGAGCGAAGCGCCTTAAATGAATTTCCCCGTGTAATCCTCACAGTGACTGTGTGAGACAGACAATACTGTTATTCCCATTGTACAGATGAGAAAACTGAGGCCCGGAGAGGCGAACAGAAGCTAGTGCAATGGAACTCAGGCAAACTGACTCCAATGCCCACAAGGCACCTGGCCCAGGGGCAATCCACTCCGTATGAAGAACTAGGAAGTCGGTCCCAGGCCCACCTGGTCCTATGCCCTGATAGGAGAGAGATCTCTCTGCTTCCCTGAGCGCTTTTCCCCTGTTCAATGCCCGGGTCAGAGTCAGCACGGAGCCACCAGGGGCCGACCACCGGGCAGCGCCGTCACTGAAGGGCGTGTGTGTCAGAAGGGCTTCGTGGTTATTTTCAGCCCCGGTTCCTGTTTCTTCGGTTTGGGTTTTGCACGATCGATTAGGAGCCTAAATTAACGAGAAGGGGAACACGTGTCCAGCTGGTGCCCCCAATTTGCACAGCCTGACGGTGTAAACGTGATGGGCTCAGTCCCCTCACTCCTGGCCGTGAGGACGGCCTGGCCCAGAGTCTGCGCTCTCCCTCCCCGAAGTGGTCGCCGATCCTCAGCGCCCGGGGCCCGCACCAGGGCAGCGCGTTATGCTGCTCCACCTGCGTCCCGGGGAGAAGCACCTAGACTCCGAGCAAGAAGGAGAAGCAGAAGGTGACAAGGAAACAGCCACTGAACCATACCGGCCGGGGCAGGAACCATCCCCAATAAAGAGGGCGAGGGTGGAAAATTCTCCAAAACGGATGCACATTCACAGACCCCCATCATAGTCCAGTGGTCCAGCTTTCTTTCTTTTTTAAATATATATATACTAGAGGCCGGTTGCACAAAAAGATTTGTGCAATAGGCCTTCCCTTCCCCTGGCTGCCGGCACCGGTTTTCCTCCGGCGCCCGGGACCCAGGCCTTAGCTCCGGCCGGAGCCGCCTTCAGTCTTCGCTCCGCCGCTTCACACCTATGTATGCAAATTAACCGCCATCTTTGTTGGCGGTTAATTTGCATATCTCGCTGATTAGCCAATGGGAAGCGTAGCGAAGGTATGGTCAATTACCGTGTTTGTCTATTATTAGATAGGATATTGATAGATTGATTTCAGAGAGGAAGGGAGAGGGAGAGAGAGAAACGTCCATGATGCGAGAGAATCATTGATTGGCTACCTCCTGCACGTCCCCTACTGGGGATCAAGGTCACGACTCAGGCATGTGCCCTGACCGGGAAACTAACTGTGACCTTCTGGTTCATAGGCCAACACTCATCCACTGAGCCACCCCAGCCAGGCATCCAGTTTTCTTTCTTATCCTAGCCTTGTGTCCCTGTTGTTGTTGTTTGTTTAAATCCTTACCCAAGGACATGCTAAGAGAGAGACAGAAAGAGAGAAACAACGATGTGAGAGAGAAACATCAATCAGTTGCCTTCTGTACATACCCCAACCAGGGATCGGACCTGCACCCCAAGGATGTGCCCTGATCGGGAATCGAACCTGCAACCTTTCCGTGCACAGGACGACGCTCAACAAACAGAGCCGCTCCGGCCGCCCTTTTGTGGTTAGAACGAGAAGACTGATGCATCCGTTCCAGGTACGTCTTGCTTGGGGCGGTGACCGAAAGAAGTCAGCCAGGCTCCCCAGCACCACTCGGTAGCTCTCCCCCTGAGGGAGGCACATGCCTGCAGGGGCCACGAACGGCCTCCCTCTGTGGCCTCCGCTTGCAGGGAACTTGAGGAAACTTTCTAGTATTACAGGGGACAATTTCTAGAACATCCTCAGGAGGCTCTCAATGTGCTGGGCATGTGGCACATTGGAGTCGGGCTGTGAACAAGGGACACGTGATCTCCGCCTTTGAGAAATGTACGAAGCAGCTCTGGCTCCGCCATCACACTCCTGACCGAGGATTCTGACAGGGGCAAGCCGCTGTGTTGGGGACGCACATACGAAGGCTATATTCAGCCTTAAACCATCGCTGGGAGGTGCAAATTACAATAGGATGCCACCTCGTACCTATTGGGATGATGTGCCTTCACGGTACATCCCTTGTACCTAAAAGGACTCACATCCTGACACATGCTACAGCCTGGATGAAACTTGAAGGCATTGTGCCGAGTGCCACAAGCCAGGCGCAGATGGACAGATGTTGGATGACTCCACGCATCGGAGGGACCTAGAGGGTCGGACGCACAGAGGCAGGAAGTAGAACAGTGGCTGCCAGGGGAGTGGGAGCTCATATTTCAAAGTTACAGTGTCAGTTTGGGAAGATGGAAACCGCGTGGTGACGGAGGGTAGTGATCGTGGCGTAACCTTTCGCTCACGTGTAATGCCGCTGAACGGAGGCTTCAAAATAGGTAAATTTTGTGTGTATTTTACCATCAATTTATTTTATTTTATTTTTTAATGAAATCGAATTTGCTGTGGTTCATGGTGCGGGTGTGATATTTAGGAAATCTTTGACTAACCTCAGATCAAAAAAGATTTTCTCCTTTTTTTTTTTCTAGACATTTTATGGTTTTACACTTTACAGCAGGGGTCCTCAAACTACGGCCCGCGGGCCACATGCAAATACAAATATTGTATTTGTTCCCGTTTTGTTTTTTTACTTCAAAATAAGATGTGTGCAGTATGCATAGAAATTTGTTCATAGTTTTTTTAAAAACTATAGTCCGGCCCTCCAACGGTCTGAGGGACAGTGAACTGGCCCCCTGTTTAAAAAGTTTGAGGACCCCTGCTTTACAGGTTAGGCCTACGATTCACTTTGGGTTAAAAATTTTAGACGTCGTATAACATGGGTCTGAGGGGGTTTTGTTTGGTTAGTTTCTGTTGTTTTTGCAAATGGGCTGTCCAATTGTTGATAAACAGACTATTCTTTCTCCACTGAATTGTCTTTGCACCTTTGTCAGCAGTTGTGTGTGTGTGTGTGTCTATTTCTGAGCTCTCTCTTCTGTCCCATTCACCTATTTCTATCTTTACACCAAAGCCACACTCTCCTGAGTAGAACTAGAAACATTTCAGTGGCCTTATAGCTCTCTTTTTAAGAAATTTTGAAATCAAGCGGTACTGGCCTACCGCTTCGTGTTGTATCACAGAGCTGTCCCGGCTCTTCCGGGCCCTTCGAGTGTCCATATGAACTTTAAAACCAGCTTGTCAGTTTTTCCCAAACAGAAACTTGGTGGGGTTTTAAGATTGCATCAGAGTGATGCCTCTGGATCTACAGATCAACTTGAAGAGAAGGACACTGAGACTTCTGACCGATGAGCGCGGGATCTCTCTCCAGATTTAGATCTTTTCCGTGTCTTTCAGCGAGGTTTCGCAGTTTTCAGTATACGAGTCTTTGTGTCAGATTTAACACAGGTATTTTAGGTGAAGATCGACGCGGTCCGCTTTCAGTTCTAATATGTGGATAAAGGAGTGGCAGGAGACGAGAGTGGGAACACCAAGACCAACTGGACGCTACGACACAGTACAGGCAAGTGACGACGGGGCATGATCCTGACTGGGGACAGTGGAACAGTGGTGATAAAAAAAAGAAAGAAAGAAAAAGCTGATTGGAAATGTAATTAGATTGAACCATATGGAATTGCCATTCTTTGCAGGTCACAGGAACTATAACATTGGCAACTTCATATGGTTCAACCTAATACTCTTGGAGCGGAGTCAGGGCTCAGGACTCGCTGGTTGATTAGATGCAGGGAAGTCATGAAAGGAAAGAGTCAAGGGTGGCGCTTGGGTGCTGAGCTCCAGCAAAGGAACGGACGGGCGATAATGCCACTTCCTCAAACTGTAAAGACGGGGGGCAGGGGGAGTAGGGGGCAGCCCAGCCCTGCAGCTCATTCTCCCTGACTTTCTCTTTATTCCCGATTCTCTTTCTTTCTCTCCATCATCTCTAGCTTTTTCGGGGAATGCAATGATCACGGGGCTACATGTTTACTTTTAACCACACGTTTTTCCCACCCAGCACCCCGTCTGACATTTTAACGGCCTTTGCTGGCTCCGCTCTCCATGGGCAGGGCACGCAGCGAACGCGCCGTGTCTGTACACAGCGTGAGGCTCCTGCGTGCCCACTGGCTGTGGATGCCATAGCAATGCGCCCTGAACTTTTTATGCCTCTGCGCCCGATCCTCATCTGGAAGGGTTCTGGGCCACATTTTCAAGCAATTTGGTGCCGATCGTCGCGAGGCTCCCGGGTTTATGGAGGGAAGGCCGGGAACGCATGCTTGAGTTTAGACTCAAATTACTATCCTAAATGACTCCGTGGAGGGTTCCTTTTAGGGGTCACCGAGAGCCAGAGTGGAATGTTTTTCCTTCTTCACTTTAGCCCAGGCCTTGGGGCATGAGGACCATAAATGCAGGTAATGTGTTTTATGGCCAGATTCTCTAGGTTCATTTTCCACCTCGCTCCCCGCCCCCGGCGATCGCCATGGAACCCCACAGAGCTGGCTGCAGGCTCCCTTCCTACAACCGTTTCAACAAAGGCTGAGTAAGGGACTCCGGCGGCTGAGCCACAGGGCAGGGCGCGCTTGAGGAGCATCACACGTCCTGTCTGGGGCTCAGCCAGGCACGCGTGATTGCCCTCCAGCTCCGAGGAGCGGTCCAAACGCAAAAGAGCTGCTCGCGAAGTAGTGAGCTCCCCATCCCCGGAGGTATTCAAGAAGTGCCCACACATCGGATTGACAAAGGCGTTATCATCGGAGCTGTAGGTATCTGACCAGGAGTAGAACGAGAAGCATTTAAGTGGCCTTGTAACACAGACCTGTTTTTGAAACTTAAGATAGCTTTTCACTGTTTCAGCAATATTTATTGCACACTTATTATGAGGCTGGGACTTGTACCCTAAAGCTACAGCAGTGATGGAGGTGGTCGTGGGCCCTGTCCTTAAACAGCCTCCCCTCTAGTGAGAGTGACACATAATGAATAACTAATTGATGACACGGTGATGAAGAGAACTGTGGCTCTCAGACACTGGGCCGGGGCCTTGCTGTCATTTTTTTTTTTTCTCATGGGTTATTTCAAAGACACTTCCGGACCCTGGGAGGCCAAACTCCACTTTACAAATTGTGAAATGCAAGCCCAAAAGAGGCGGCCTCACGTGTCCAGGCTTACACAGCTGCTACCTGCCCAAGCTGCAACAGCAGCCCAGGCCTCTCGTCTCCAGGGTCTGCACACTTACCTAAACCTCTGGTTAAGGTTCTTCCAGGACCAAGTCAGCCCAGGTCCTCAAGGCCCAGGTCTCCACACACCCTCCCCCCACTCTCACCTTGAGAAAGGTAAACAGTACAGGTCCGCTCGCTCCCTTACCCCCACTAAACATACTAGTCCTCAGAGGTTTTCACATAAAAACCATCTCTCTGCCGTATGCAATTAAGCTTGCCAGCTCCAGGAAAAAAAAAAATTATAATAACACATTTTACTTAAAACTTGAGGCGTGATACTTGCCAGAACTCCCACTGTCGTTTGGAAAGCGAGGGGGTTTGTAAAGGCCCTACTGTGTGCTCAGCCCGGGAAGGGGGTGTGGAGGTGCCCCGATCGAAGATTGGCTATTTGCCCTTGATAAACTTAATATCTCGTTGCAAAGACAAAAAGAGATGAGCAGGAGGGAGGCAGCAGAGGACCAAGGACAGGACTGAGACGCAAGCACCGTGCCAGCGTTTTCTACATCCGGGATCTCGCTGTGTGTCTTTGGATCAGTCCCTTGGACTCTCTGAGTCTTGAATTCTTCACCCATAACAGTGCTACCCCAAGAACTCTCTGGTGATGGGGATGTTCTCGACCTGCAGTGCCCAATGCCGCGGACTGGATCATTAATTTCATGCAATTTTTAGTTATTTTACATTGAAATAGCCACAGGAGGCTAGTGGTTACCATATTGGGCAGCACAGACCTAGAAACTGGGGCTTGGAGGGCTTCATCTATTTCAAATACGATACACTGAGAGAGCGCCTCAGAAGTGTTCATTGTGCCTCTGGAACTGTCTCGAAAGAAAAAGTCCTGGTGAGACACGTGGGCCTGAGAGACAGGGGCCACACCCCAGCTTTGACATATCCGGCTGTAAAGCCCTGGACAAGTCCATTAGCCTCTCCGTGCCTCAGTTTGCTTGTCTGTAAGATGGGGATAATAATAGAACCTAGTTCACAGGGTTATTGAGAGAAATAAATGAGATACTAGATCTTTCAGAACAGTGCCTGAAACTTGGTAAATGCTCAACAAATGTAGCTTTAAAATTTTATTATTATTTTTATTATTATTATCATTTTAAATATATTTTGATTGATTTCAGAGAGGAAGGGAGAGGGAGAGAGAGATAGAAACATCAATGATGAGAGAGAATCATTGACCGGCTGCCTCCTGCACTCCCCACACCGGGGATCAAGCCTGCAACCTGGGCAAATGCCCTGACCAGGAATCAAACCGTGACCTCGTGGTTCGAGGTCGATGCTCAACTACTGAGCCCCGCCAGTATTATTAGTGGAACTTAGCATTTCCTCAGCTTTCTGAAATCACACCTTGTTGCCCTAGCAACTCTTATCAGAGAGGCATCAGGATCCTCTAAAAACCATCTTCTTCTCTTTTTTTTTTTTTTTTTCACTTTAAAACACTTCATTATGGAAAACTTCAAACACATACAAAAAGCTAGAGAGTAGCATAATGAACCCACCCATACACCCATCTCTTCTTTTCCGTCATACTCAGCACACGGCCAATCCCACGACATCTGTATTCACCCACTCACCTCCGGGACTGTTTTAAGCAAGCACAAGATATAGCGTGTTCATCAATATCTCAACATACATGCTACTCCATGTAGATCACCTTTTAAAAAGGTCTCTTAAACACACACACACATGCTCACACATGCACATTGTTGAAGTCCTCTGCTTTTCTTGTATTTGGAGGGCACTGCGTGAGGTTCAAGTTAACTGAACTTTTTGTGGGGATCATTTTGTAATAAGCCAAGTCACGTCACTGTGCTGGACACCCGACAATCCCTCTTCTCGGCCCTGGCCAGTGTGGCTCAGTGGGTTGGGCATCCGCCCGTGCACTGAAAGGTTGCCGGTTTGATTCCCATTCGGGGCACATGCTCGGGTTGCGGGCTCCATCCCCAGTAGGGGGCGTGCTCTCACATCAATGTCTCTCTCTCCCTCCATGTCCCTTCCTGTCTCTCGAAAAATTGATTTTTTAAAAAACCCACCTTCTTGCCCAGCCAGTGTGGCTCCATGAACCTCGACCTATGAGCGTTGACCTATGAACCAGGAGGTCACAGTTCGATTCCACCCTGGAAACGGGGTGGGGGGGGGCGACCCCTTCCCTTCCCTACCAGAGCGGCCGGTGTAGGTCCTTCCTAGCACGGGTCACAACCTATCATTTAAAAAATATTTTGGTTTCCCTATTTTATGGTCTGTACCCCGCACCTCACCAGGATGGAAGCTCTGAAAAAGCCGGGCCTCCCCATCTTGGTCACAACTGTCCCCTCGCTCCTGCCCCAGCGCCTGCAAAAGCAGCGTCCACATCCATGTGCTGAGGAACGCGTGAAGGAATGGCCGCCAGGTCCTGTTTCAGTGACACCCGGAGCCGGTGGCTTACCCTCCCAAGGCGGCCGCTATGTCCTTGGACGCGCTGGCCGAACAGGAAGCTCTTCTGAAGCAGATCTCCGCCCGTCCTCTCCACCGGCCCCCGTGTCATCTCTTGGTGGCCCCCCTGCCTGAGCTGACCTTCTCGTCCAACTCACAGGCTCCTAAATGTTGAAAGACAGGGAGCCCGTCTCTTTGAGTCTTTTTTTTTTTTAGAGAGCGAGAGAGTGGAAGTGGGGGGAGGAAGAGAGAGAGAGAGAGAGAGAGAGAGAGAGAACCATCGATGTGAGAGTCACGACGACTGGCTGCCTCCTGCATGCACCTGACCCAGGGCGGGGAACAATCCTGCCACCCAGGTACATGCCCCTGACGGGGAACCGAACCTGCGACCCTCAGGTCCACAGGCCAGCGCTCTATTGAGCACACCAGCCAGGACAATTCTTGTTTTTTTAATCGAGGCAAAAAAAACCCAAACAAACCCATGTTCATTTCTTCATTTGCTCTCCTAAAAGGAAAGAGCCGTGGCTGGGGGTAGGAGAGCGGTGGGAAAGGGAGAAGCGGGTCAGTAACGGACCAGAAGTCCCCAGCACCGGGCCTCGCCGGCAGGCTCCCTGGGAGTCTATTTTTTCCAATTAAATTTCTGGGGGTGACGTTGGTTAATGAATGACACAGGTTTCAGGGGTACAGTTCCATGACACATCACTGTGTGTTGGAGCGCGTGCTCACGTTTGTCATGTACTTTAAAGCCACGTGCATTTCTCAGTCACGTTTGGGGACACACGTGGGGAGAGGCCGTGGCTTTGGATTTCCACGTGAACATAAGTGAGAGGCTTTTGGTGATTGGGCTTTGCCAGCCTTGTGATTCTAGGACTCCATGAAGCACACCAAGCACTGGTGTGTGCGCGCGTGTGTGCGTGTATGTGCATATGTGCGTGCGCATGTATGTGTGTGTGCATGTGTGCGTGAGTGTGTGTGCATGTGTATGTGTGCGTGTGTGTGTGTGTGTGTGTGTGTGTGACCGGACAGATGGGTTTTTCTCCCAAACACCCCCAGAACGCCTTGCAAAGGCCCAAAGCCCGTGACCCAGCCTGAGGGACGGAGATGCCCGGGACGGCGATGCCGGCCTTGAGTGGCACACTTCCCCTTGGTGCCCTCGAGAAAACCGGCCTTTATGGCAGACAGGACGCTGCCTCTCTTGCCTCCCAAGCTTCCTGCTTACCTGCCCACACCTGAGTCACCTGGCCCGGGCTGCGTGGGAAGCAGACCGGGAGGCCCAGGCCCGGCCCTCCCGCGGCCAGGGCACGAAGCTGCCTGCCTCGAGGGAGCCCCGCTGCTACTGGCCAGGACGGTGCAGTGATAGATAACGAAGTCCAGTGCCCTGGGAGGGGTGACTTTCAAAGCACCCGAGAGCCGGAGAGGGGGGCGGATAAGGCGTAACGCACCATCGGCTGAGCCTCTGTATAAAGCAGGATGAAGACAGCAGTGCATACAGCTGGAGACGGTACGTGCCGGGATCTCAGGCAAGCTTGTTTGTCTAAAAGTGTTTCTTGACTAAGAGGGAGCTGGATTACACCTCAATGTGCTTGAATTCCCGCCGGTCGCAAACAGCTCTCTCCAATGCTTTATTTTGAACACACAGGCCTATTTTAGGAAAACAAGTTCGCCTGGAATAACCCCAGCCAGCTGGTTTGGATACTGAACGCAGTCACCTGACCCAATCAATAAAGAAAGAGGACAAAGACGCTTAAAACGGGGTTAGTCATTCTTCCCGGGGGGTAGGACTTTACACGAGCAAGTCCTGCACGTTGTTTCGCACAGGCCTTTACACGGCTGGCTCGGAGAGCAATGCTGTGGTTACTGGCGCTGGCGACCGGGAGCAGCCCTGGTGCATGGGAATAAAATTTCTGATGTCAGCATCGTTCCAAGATTCAAAAAGTGCCGGATCTAGACACAAAGAAGAACAGACCGTAATGGTAAAAGGGTCAATCCCAATCCGACAGGAAGACGTAGCAACGCTCAACATGCACGCACCTAACAACAGAGCCCTGAAACTTAGGACACAGAAACCGACGGACCCGAAGAAAAAAATAGACAAGTCAACCGTGATAGGCAAGGACCTCCGTATTTCACTTTCTGTTGTGAATGGAACTATTAGACAGACCATCAGCAAGGAGACAGAAGACTTGAAACAGCACTCTAAGCTATAGACCTCACAGACGTCTACCGAGCACTCCACCAACAACAGAATGTACATTCTCCTCCAGTGTACCGGGGCAGTCTCCAGGACAGACCGTACGTTAGGCCACAAAACAAGCCTCAATAAAAGCAAAAGTACTAAAATCACACAAAGCATATTCTCTAACCATGATGGGATGAAATTAGAAATCAGTAACCAAAATAAATTTGAAAAATGTGTACATATGTGGCAGTTAAACAACCCTCTTCTAATTAAACAACGGTCAACAACAACAACAACAAAACCACAAGGGAAATTAGAACATACTTTGAGATGAATGAACATGAAAAGACAACATGCCAAAATGTATGGGACGCAGCTAAATCGGCGCTGAGAGGGAAGTTTGTGAATTTAAAAAGGAAGATTTCAAATCAATAACCTAAACTTCCAGTCTGAGAAACTGGAAAAAAACAAACAAACTAAAAACAAACCCAAAGCCAGCCGAAGGAAGGCAATAATGAAGATCAGAGTGGAAAGTCCTAGAGAATAGAACAGAGAAAAATCAATGAAGCCCAAGATTGTTTCTTTGAAAAGATCATCACAATTGACAAGCCTCTAGCTAGAATGAGCAAAAAAAGGAAGAAAGGAAGGAAATTCAAGTCACTAAAACCAGGAACGAAACAGCAGACATTACTACTTACCTTACAGAAAAAGTACTGTACCCATGTGTTTGTAGATACTGACAAGCTGATTCCAAAATGTGCATTAAAAAGGGAAAGAAACTCAAATCCCCTGAATCATTTTGAAAAAGAAGAACAAAGTTGGGAGTCCCCCCCTCCCTGGCCCTCGAGACTCAGCTCAAGTGTTGCAGTTCCGCCTAGGTGCTGCCATCTTTGATGTCCTCCAATTGGATGTCAGCCCGTCCCCTCCTCATCCCCACAGGAAACTGAGCAACCCGTCCGCAGGGCGCCCCTCACACTGTATTGTGACCTGCTTCTTGAGGACATAGATGGCATCTTTCCTTCTTGTCCCAAGGACCCAGCAGAATGCCCAAAACAAAAGATAGTTAGTACATGTCATTTTAAATGGATGGATGGATGGATGAGTGGATGGATGGATGGAAAGATGGATGAATGGATGGACGGATGGATAGATGGCTGATTGGATGGATGGTTGGATGGATGGACGGACAGATGGATGGACAGACAGACGAACAGACGGACGGATGGGTGGATGGATGGATGGACGGACGGATAGATGGGTGGGTGGACGAATGGGACAGATGGACGGACGGATGGGTGGATGGGATGACCAGGTGGATGATTTCAGAATGCTGTGTCTGCCTACAAATAGATGAGGCAGCATGGTTTCTTAGGTCATTACCACGGAAGAAACACTAAACTAGGAAACCCGGAAACTTGCAATGCTGCCACAAACCCCCATAGGCCTTTCCTCCAGTCCCTTCCTCTCTCTGACCCTCAGTCCACTCTGGGAAACATGTGGGTTTCATAGAAGGATCTCGAAATGTCCTCCAGATTTTGGTTCTATTGTCCCAGGACTAAGCAGGTTCTTCTCTCCATGCCGAGCATGGGATGGCACTGGGCTTTTAAAAGCCAGGCTCAGGGCGCACACTCATTACGTCTCTCCAAGTGGCCACCCCTCGGGGTAGCTCAGCCCCAGGCTCCACCCTCTCGACACCGCGGGCACCCCCGGGACCCAGCGCTGCCTGAGCTCCTTTTGCAGACAATGTCCACGGGACTCCGTCAGCACACCAACAGGCTCTGGGCACCGGGTAATTTGTCAGCCACAACCATGTCACCCTATAAACCGGCCCTAAATTCCATTTTCTGTTACTAATGGGAAAGGCCATGTGACAGAAATTTATGGGGTGCCTCGGGTTTGACAGACAGACATGCGGGTAAAAGCAGAGGGCGCAGGAGGTCTCCTCTGGTATTTAAAATCCTAGGTCCCCCCATAAAACCCGGGGGCTGTGTGTGACTGGGCCTCGGGAGGGAAAAGAACGTCTCCGTCCCCTGCCTGCCTCTCTGTTTCACAGACACTCTCGCTCCGAACTGCAGTGCTTCCCGGAGGTTTTCTGAACGCACAGAAACAAGTCATCACGGCTTGGCCTCCTTTCGGAATGCTGGCTCTTTTTCTACATGTTGACCAAGACACCCACTCCATTCCTTATTCTGTCTCTAACCACGGAAGGTTTGACCAGGACTTAATTTTTAACATCCTTGCCTGCGCGGTGGTTTATGTCTAATATTTGAAAACAGACTCTTGAAATGACTTAATTACCCCGACATGGCAGCAGCATGAGTCAGGTCTGCAGTAGATGCTTTGCCAGGCGTGCTGAGGACCACAGAGCTGCTCACTGTACCATCCTTAACAAAGCGTAACCCTTGTTAGCCGAAGGCGGGGGGAGGCGGGGAGTCACCCTTTAGAGTAAGGCAGTCGGCCATTTTCCTATTGGTTTCCTAGAACCCACTGCTTTTATTCTAAAAATGTTATAGTTACAAACATCCAGGGCCGGAATCGGCTTGTCGCAAGCACCGTTTTATAGCAACTGCACGGCGTTTCCTCTCTTGCGCTATCAGAAATTCTTGAGCATCACTAAATTAAAAAAAAAAAAAATTAGGATCTGGGTTTACCATTTCTCCAAGCTGATTCCTCGGGGAGCAAGACAAAACTGGGCATGAGGTTAAAATTTAAAAAAATAAAAACGATTTCTTTCTCTGCCGTTCAAGGGAGCTCAGCAAGAGACTCGAGAAGCCCACGGAGAGGCACGGGGGCAGGATGCGGACTGATTAGAGAGAGCCAGTGCCCCTGCATGTATCTGCTCGGCGACCTGGGGACCTATTTTCAGAATTTTAATGACCGCACACAACCCGAGCGGGAGGCCTGGGAATTTAACAGGTGGGAAGGTGGCATCCGCACACCAGCCTCTCCCTGACCAGCGGGGGTCGTGCCTGGGGACAAATTACAAGAGGGGAATATGAATGCCTGGCTTCCTGGGAAATAAAAGGTCAGAGGGTTTATTAGCACCATCGAGCCTTGATTGCCCGGAACTCGAGGCTTTGCTCGGCCTTACCCGCCCTGTGGGGGAACCCCGCCCTGCTTCTTACTCCATCCCCCTCCATCAGCGTGTGGCCCCCTAGTCCTGACCCAGGGAAGAACCCCATTTCTCTGGAGGCGTCATCCAGGGGCAAAGTCTGGATTCATGTTCGCGGGCCCAATGGTGAGATGAAGGAAGGAAGGAAGGAGATCCAACAGGTCAGCCCCTCAGCTGTCACCTCAGTCCCCCCAGAGGCCATCTGCTACCCCTCCAGGGTGGGAAAGGGACAGGCCGGGACGTTCTCACATGGATGCCATTGCTTCCCACAGGAGGTGGCCACTCTTCACCATCAGGACCCAAGAACCGAGGCCACCACCCAGGACAGCAAATGCAATCCCAGCAGGTGGACGGGTTTTGTACAAAATATCATAATAATAAAAGGCCAAGAGGCATCACGACCGAAATGACCAAATGACCGGTCACCATGCGGTGCATGGAGCACCTCCCGGGCCTTCCCCCGCGGCCCACAGGCTCTGATTGCAGCAAGGCTGGTAGCTGGAAGGCGGGGCCCTGCAAGGCGCACATAGGTGGGCAGAGTGTGCTGAGGCGCACTTGGATGGGCGGGGCGGGGCGAGGCGAGGATTACGCCGGTGGGCGGAGCGTGGTGAGGCGCACGCGAGTGGGCGGGGCATGGCGAGGATTACGCAGGTGGGCGGGGTACGGCGAGGTGCACGCGGGTGGGCGGGGCGTGGTGAGGCGCA
>JAWPEG010000015.1:3288457-3305277 GCA_035771395.1 Myotis vivesi | reverse complement strand
CCCCCCCCCCACACACACACACCCTGGCATGACCGAAAATGTCTCCAGACATTGGCAACCTGCCCTCCCATAGGCAAACTCAAAAAACACGCGCCCGCGTACAGGTAGCAGTTCCTCCCATGAGACAACCGAGCGCTCAGTGAACAGCCTCTGACAACAAACAAGAGGGAGAGAGGGACAGAGACGCCTGGGAACCGGGGAGCCCTCGGGAGCGTCGGGGAGTCCCCGCCAGAGGAGCAGGCGGGCGCCCCAAGGTCCCCACCCGCCACCTCCCTCGGAAGGCTCGGCCATAAGCGGCTCACCTACCTGCCCGTCCCGCAGGCTCACAGCCACACGCCCGGGGCCTTGGCCGAGCAGAGGACGCGGAAGCCGCCATCGCCACGCACACCCGGCGCACCTGCTGCTCCGGCCCAGGTGACCCCACTTGCAGCTCCTGCACCGGAAGTGCCTGCTCCAAGCAGCTTCCCACACTGCCCGGCACACAGCGCCTGCGCAGAGGCCGCGTCTACATGGGACCATTTTCGGTTCAACAACCAGAGAGGCTGTGCAGAGACGGCTGGGACTGCCGGGGTTCCCCAGGGCCAGGGGGCTCTGGGCACCTGGTGTATATCCACCCCCCACCACCACCCCGCAGGGCGGGGCTCTGACCTGCTGCAAGAATGCACCACCTGAGCGCATTTCCGCCCCAAAGCGGGCAGGCAGGGGCAGCAGGACATGCCCAAGCACACCTGCCCCCACCCATAGCTGCTCCGGCCGGTAGGCCGCGCCCAGGCCCCTTGGGGACCCGCTCAGCTCCGATCGTCCTGCCAAACCGCCCGGCACACGGTCCACGAGGAGCTGCTCCAGGAAAGGCCGCTTTTCCGAGATGGAGAGGCAGCTAGTGGGGCCTTGACTTACGAGTGTCCCGACTAACGAGTTTTTTGAGATACCAGCTGTCTCTCTGCCGATATTTTGCATTGAGTTGATAGAGTAATTTGAGTTAACGAGCTCCGTCTCCGAAAGAATTAAACTCGTAAGTCAAGGCCCCACTGTACTTGGTCTCATTCACGTAAACAAACATAGAAAGTCAAACAAAATGAAAAGACAGAAAACTCGCTCTCAAGTGAAGAAACAAGGAAAACCCCCAGGAAAACCCCAAAGAAACAGAAATAAGGACATTTCCTGATGAATAAGTCAAAGAACCAAACCTGAGCGTGAAACAGGGGAACCTGGGAGAACTTCTACGAAGAGTTAGAAAGTGTGAGAAGGAGCCACGCAGACCCGGAGGATACAGTGACTGACATGACAAGCTCCCGAGAAGGAATCGACCGTAGGTTCACGAACAATGAGAAACAGGCCAGGGACCTGGGAGATGGACTGGTGGGAATCAGCCAATCAGCCCAGCAGAGAGAAATAAAAGAATCAAACGAACCAAGGATGACTGAAGGGACCTCTGGGATACGACCAAGGGCTCAAACATTTGCAACGCAAGGATCCAAGAAGGAGAAGAAACAAAACAGAAACTTTATTTAAAGAAATAATGGCTGAGACCAGCTGGTGTGGCTCAGTGAGTTGAGCATCGACCCAGGAACCAAGAGGTCACTGGTTTGATTCCTGGTCAGGGCACATGCCGGGTTTGCAGGCTTGGTCCCCAGTAGGGTGCGTGCAGGAGGCAGCCAATTGATGAAGTTTCTCTCTCATTGATGTTTCCATCGCTCTCTCTCTCTCTCTCCCTTCCTGTCTCTCTAAAAATGAATACAAAATATTTTTTTAAAAATAAGGAAATAATGGCTGAAAATTTTCCTAACCTGGGAAACAGACAGCCAGGTCCAGGAAGCACAGAGAGTTCCAAACAAGATGAACTCAAAGAGACCCACCCTAGGGTATATTATAGTTAAAATGGCAAAAGTTAAAGATGAGACAATCGCAAAGGAAGCCCGGGTTGTGGGCTCGATCCCCAGTGGAGGGTGTGCAGGAGGCAGCTGATCAATGATTCTCTCTCATCATTGATGTTTCTATCTCTCTCTCCCTCTCCCTTTCTCTCTGAAATAATATATATATATATTTTTTTTTAAATTAAAATAAATAAAATATGACACCAATAACATAAAGCATGGACGGGTGTGTGAAAATGTAACCCAAATAGAATATATTCAAACTTAAATGCCTATCCTCTTAAAAGAGACTGCTATAGACAACGAATGAAATACATAAACTTCAGGGTAACCACAAACCAACAACCTACAGAAGATATACAAAGATTAAAGAGAAGGGACCCCAAACAAAACACTACGGAGAAACAGCCAACCACAAGGGAAGAGATCAAGAGAAGAGGAAAAGAACAGTGGACAACTATAAAAACAACCAAAATGAAAAAATGAACAAAGTGGCAATAAGCAAATACCTATCAATAATTACTTTAGATATAAATAGATTTTAGAGCCTCGGGGTGGCTGAATGGGTTAAACAGCATGACCCATCTATACGCTGCTTACCAGAGTCTCACTTCAAATCGAAAGACACATCCAGACCGAGAGGGAAGGGGTGAGAAAACATATTCTACGCAAATAGAAATGGAAAGAGGGTTCAGCTGCGGACTGGGGAAAGAGCTCAGTGTTTGGGATTAGGATTGTCAAGGCCGGCTAGGCTTGAGTCATCACTCTCTCTCCTCTGTTCAGGGAGGGTTTAACAAAAACTTTCAAACTTCTGGCTTGGGAGTTCAGATAGGTTTGTTTGTCTTTGGATATATAAATAGTTGGTTGCTAAATGTGGTCAGATTTCCCCTAACTGGCTGTTCCTAAATTCTTAGGGTACGTCCTGGTGAATTACACTTTTGTGAATTAATTGCCATATGTGTAATTATTTCCTTTGGGGTGTACCTAATTTGATAACTTAAGAACAAATATTTCCGTTTAAGGTATGTTTCCAGGTCAGAAAATGAGAAAATGTAATTGTATAATGCTCTGAAATGTAAAAACAAACAAGCTGTAAATAAAATCAACTAAATCCCACAAGAAAGAAAAGAAAGAAGAAAGCTGGGGTAGCAATACTCATATCAGACAAAAGAGACGCTAAAATACTTTTTTAAAAGACAAAGAAGGACATGTTCATAAAGGAGTCACCCAAGAAGAGGCTATAACCATGGCCAATACGGATGCACCCACATACAAGCACCTAAATGCATAAAGCAATTACTACTCGACATAAAGGGAGAAGTCCTCATGATGCAATAATAGCAGGGGATTCCAATACCCCACGCACGTCAGTGACAGGTCATCTAGAGTGAACACACATAATCAAACAGTGGCCTCAACTTCATAGACACCTTTACAGCATTTCAGCCCGAAATCGCAGCCCTCGACTAACAGCAGAGCGAGAGCTGGTGGATAAACAGGGCTTCCACGCCTTCTGGAGACTTCACACCGAATCGAGTCTTCTGCTCTGAGTCCATGTCCCCACACTGACAAGCTCCCCTTTGGGGGGCCGCCTGTCCCTTCCGGCCTCACCTCCTAATATAAGCCACTTCCTCTCAACTTCTTATCTTAGCACCTACTTCTGGAGCCACCCCAACTAAGGCTCCTGGCCTTTTTCCTTCTATTATCCTTACCTCACTGCCATACTCCAAAAAAAGGCAAAGCTTAGCAATTTTTAAAAAAATATTTTTTATTGATTTCAGAGAGAGAGGGGGAGAGGGAGAGAGAAACATCAATGATGAGAGAGAATCATGGATCGGCTGCCTCCTGCAAGCCTCCCACTGGGGATCGAGCCTGAAACCCGGGCCTGTGCCCTGACTGGGAATTGAACCCTGACCTCCTGGTTCATAGGTCGAGGCTCAACCACTGACCCATGGCGGCCGGGCAGCTTAGCAATTTTTGAGGGTCAAAATCCAGCGTTGTCCACAGAGCCCGTTTCTCACCTAGAAACATATTTCCCTGTGTTTACAGCCTAGGAGCTTTGCAAGACCTGCAAAATGTTTGAGACCCAAAACCTACGGCACTGGCTCGAAAATATCAAAAGAAATCTGCAACGCCCCCCCGAAATATCTGCTCATTTGAAACGTCTACAAAATGTAGTAGGCAGCCAACTAGTCAACCACCGCTCAGGTAGCTCCGCATGCAGCTGTGCACGGACTAGAATTGGTGGGGGTGTGGGGGTCGCGCAGCTGTGCATGGACTGGAATTGGTGGGGGGTGTGGGGGTCCGCGTGCAGCTGTGCACGGACTGGGATTGGTGGGGGTGTGGGGGTTCGCGTGCAGCTGTACACGGACTGGAATTGGTGGGGGGTGTGGGGGCGTTTTCAGGGCTTGGGAAGAGGAAGGGCAGAAGCTGGACAACATGCTGATGGGCCGTGGATGTTAGACACCAGGCCCGAGACCCATGTGTCCAAGACAACATTTGGACTCTTCAACACAGAGAGGGGGCCCTGGCCTGTTTAACTCAGTGGATAGAGTATCGGCCTGTGCACCAAAGGGTCCTGGGTTCAATTCTGGCCCAGGGCACCTACGGTGGTTGCAGGCTCCTCCCAGGCCCGGGACCTGGTCGGGGCATGTGCAGGAGGCAGCCCATCGATGTGTTTCTCTCACATTGATGTTCCTCTCTGTCTTTTTCTCTCTCTTCCATTCTTCCCCCCACCGCAAACAACAACAACAGCAACAACAAACAATGAAAAAATATCCTCAGGTGAGGAGTAACAAAAATAAATTAATAAACAACAAAAACAAAGGAGGGAGGGGGCACAAAAATGGCCCAGAGTTATAGACCAGGCTCTGCAGGCAGCAATCTTTTCCGGGGAGAAGATGTCACCCACGTTCAGAATCCAATATTCACTCCAGCCTTGTTCTGCCTTCTCTGGGATCCATACTCCGCAGAGCAGTTCCTAGGATGTCACTGTCTCTCCCCACGGGATGCTGATACCTCCGGGCCCCTCCCCGACCCTCGCTCTGCATCCAGATGTGACTGGGAGGCGGCCGGGGCCCAAGGTGATCCATGCAACAGGGCCCATCGAAGCCACCAGATGGGCAGGGCTCTCGCCGCTCCTTGATACGAAAGGTGTTTTATTTCTCGTCTCTTTGTTTTTGTCACTGAGCGCGGGCTTCCGGTGTAGGGATTAATTAAAGTGTAAACATTAAATATTGATTGATGCGTTATCAGCGTGGAGCAGTGGCCTCCCGTCGGATTGATTCCCACGGTGATTTATTGTCATATTTGGGGAGTCATTTCGCTTGATAACCAAGAGGGATGGCCTGCCTCCCCCTCTCCCCCACACCTCCCACGCTGGCTCCACTCCCCTCTTTCTTCCCCTGGTTCCTCCTCTTATTCTTCCAGGTGGCATCGGAGTTCCAATAACTCAGACATCTTCATCTTACTGTCAAGGGAGAGTGTGTGGCCTGACACTGGTTTTGCGTATGTGTCTGTCTTGTGTGTGTCTCCAGGCAATTATCAAATCAATTAACAACTTAACCCAGAAAATAGCAAGCCTACTCTCTTCTATGGGCTATGTTGGATTCACAAAGCTTGCCCCGACTGCACTCTGTGACAGAGGAGTATGGGCAAGTTGGGGGGGAGAGGGAGGGGAGAGTAGAAAGTGAAACAGAGAGAGAGAGAGAAAGGCCCTAATTCCATCTTGTCGCTTCTCTGAGGTGTGCCTGCACTGGAGAGCTGGGGAGCTGGGAAGCAGAGAGGGAATAAAGTAACAGTCCCATTTACAGTTAGTTATGAGTCTATAGCTATGAACGGACATGCCACATTTCATCCGACTCACTCATATGAAATTGCTGTCTGTATAGGTTAAAAGTAATCAAATAGCGACTATTGCCCGGGCATCATGGCTCAGTGGTTGAGCCTCGACCTATGAACCAGGAGGTCACGGTACAATTCCCAGTCAGGGCACAGGCCCGGGTTCCAGGCTGGATCCCCAGTAGGGGGCGTGGAGGAGGCAGCCGATCCATGATTCTCTCTCATCACTGATGTTTCTGTCTCTCTCTCTCCCTTCCTCTCTGAAATCAATAAAGAGATATATTTTTTAAAAAAATATATTGACTATTTCACAGGACTCAACCTTATAGATTTAAACTCCCTTCCCAAGTAGGATGGGATGGGTATTGTTGATCCTGTTTTGCAAATGAGAACACTGGCAGATAGAGCTACCATTTAGTTTGAGTTTTGGCATAAAACAGGCATGAATCTGAATGTTTTACACAATTTCCTCGTGGAAAACTTACCACAGAGGCTAGGGTCTGAATGCTTGTGTCTTCTCCAAATTCACTTGTTGAAATCCTAACCCCCAAGCTGGTAATATTAGAAGGTGGGTGGGGCCACAGGGAGGTGATCAGGTCCTGAGGGTGGGGCTCTCATGGCTGGGATTAGTGCCCTTATGCAAGAGACCCCAGAGAGCTCCCTTCCCTCCCTCTACCCCCTTCCACCACATAAGGATACAAGAAATCTAGTCACCGGAAGAGGGCCTTCAGCCGACCCTGCTGGGGTCCGATCTTGGATTTTCAGCCTCCAGAACTGGGAGAAATAAATGCCTGTTGTTTCTAAGCCAGCGGGTCCAGGCTCTGTTGTTATAGCAGCCTGTACACACTAAGACGGGCCAACACTGCCATGTTACTCATGTTACAGATCAAAGACACAAACCACAAGCAAAGCTCCCAGAGGCTGAACAAGTCGGTGGAGAGCGTGTTGGACACATAAGGTTAAAGATGCCAGCACCCCGGGTGTGTCTAATTCAGAGGGTGACTCGCAGGCACCCCAAGGCCCCTGACACTCGTCCATAGGGGGTGTGGTCCAGCAGCCCCACGAACGGGGAGAAGAGTTTGGCTTGGGAATCTTCCCGTTTCCTCATGCCTCCGCCTTGGCAGGAGGTGGGGTACGCACACCGTCCTGAGAGTGTCAAGGACATCGGAGTGGGGGGGTGACCCCCATTCTCTAAGGGGCTGTTGTGAGCAGGCGCCAGAGTCGGGTCCCACGTGAAGATGTCATGTTTGAGACCTTCTGCGCCGTCCCCCAGACAGGACTTGCCACTGGTCTCCCGTCCCCAGCACCCTGTTTGGAAGGGGCCCTGGGGAGCCGAGAATCTGGCCTCTGGTGAGTCATCACACCAACTATCTAGTAGCAGCAGAAAGGACGCGGCACTCCGTCCCCCAAAGCCTCCCTCTGGCCCTGGAAATGCTGGCCGCTGGCTGAGGGGCCTTCTTGCCCAGGTCTCCCTGACGCCCTCCTCTGTGCCGATACCATACTGCTTCTTCACGCGGTCAAGGGCGCGCCCTCCGCTCTCTTGCCATCCCCTTCTTCTTCTTCCACGGGCATGTTCCCAAAAACGGTCTAGACAAAGCAAAGCATGATTGGCTGCTAGAGGATAACCACACCCTTGGAGAGCTTCATCCTCTGCACAGGGCAATGCACACTACACGTTACCGGTCAGTGGAAAATGCATGAAACGGCGATCACTGTTAGACAATCTCCTGGTACAGATATATCTCACTATCTCACTATCTTAGACTTTCCTATGGGGAAAAAAATGCACTTGAAAATGGTTTTCTTGCCCGGCTGGAGTGGGTCAGGGGTTAAGAATTGACCTATGAACCAGGAGGTCACAGTTGGATTCCCGGTCAGGGCACATGCCCGGGTTGTGGGCTTGATTCCCAGTGGAGGGGCCTGCAGGAGGCAGCCGGTAAATGATTCTCTCATCATTGATGTTTTCTCTCTCTTCTCCCTCTCTCTCTCTCTCTCTCTCTCTCTCTCTCTCTCTCTCTCTCTCTCTCTCCCTTCCTCTCTGAAATAAAAAATATATATTTTTTAAAAATTTTGTTTTCTGTGTGTGTGTGCATGTGTGTGAGTGCTCACCCAAGTGAATGTTGGTATTGGCAATGGCGTTTGTTTTCAGCTTCTTCAGGTGAATGTTCAGAAAGTGCATTTTCCGTCTCGCGTTTTCATAAGCCCATTGTGGCTACAGATGGCTCTCTACTCATTTGGACCCAGCCCTTAGGTTCTGGTACGCAGTGCCATGAACTTATAAATAGTTTATGATGTCAGTTTTGACGTCTGCGTCCAAGAGTTGGTTTGGAAGGTGTTTTTAAATTTCTAAGAGAGAAAACAAATTGCGGCATATTTCCTAGAAATCGTTTCTACCGCCAATTCGAGGACCGGCTACCTTTCCTTGCATTGTTCAAGTCCATCTCGCAGCTCTCACATTTCAAAAGTCCCGTAAGAGCCCATGAGCATCCTCCCAGCCCTGCAAAGCAGAGCTGGTTTGATTGACAGGCTGGTTTGATTGACAGGCTCAGGGGACGAAGTCCACAGGGGTGAGATAGTGTTCCCAAGGTCACCGAGCAGAGAAAGGACATACGCCAAGGCCCCGGGGCGACTACTGCCTGTGTGCTGCGGCCACACCCAGTCCTGGCTCTGGATAAGGTTCCGGGTTTCAACAATGTTTACTGAATGTCTGTGGCAGCTATGGTGCTGGCCCGGCATGAGTAACAGAGTAAAGTCTCAGCTCGCCAGGCCACTGCGTGGGGAGCTCACGTTCAGGGGAGCGAGGCCTGGAATCAGCAGAGGAACCTGGAATGCAGAGGAATCGCTGCTGCAAACTCACGGGAACAGCCAGTCCTTGTCACAAGAGCCAACGTGGCCGTGTCTACTGGGGTCCCGGGAATTCTCGCAGGTTCCCTTGGCCTGGAGGCACCCCTGTGAGCGCTGCCACACACCAAGGGCCATGGGGGAGTGCATGTATCTGAGCCTTGGTGTACTCATCCATAAAATGGGCAGCCATGTCAGGGTGCCATGGAGAGAAACTCTGGTACCAATGCTCAGCACCGTACCTGGCATCGTGGGGCCCCTCGAGTGGCTGAGGGAGCCCTGAGTAGTAACAGAACAGGCATCTGATCCAGGAACACGGAAATGGCATGTTGGGGAAGCACGCGGAGCTTCACGGAGACCTGCTTTACGGAGACCTGCTTCATGCTTCGTGGGGACCTGCTTCATGGAGACCTGCTTCATGCTTCATGGGGACCTGCTTCATGGGACCTGCTTCATGCTTCATGCTTCGTGGGGACCTGCTTCATGGAGACCTGTTTCATGGAGACCTGCTTTACGGAGACCTGCTTCATGGGACCTGCTTCATGCTTCATGGAGACCTGCTTCATGGAGACCTGCTTCATGGGGACCTGCTTTGCGGAGACCTGCTTCATGGAGACCTGCTTCATGTTCATGGAGACCTGCTTCATGCTTCATGGAGACCTGCTTCATGGGGACCTGCTTCGCGGAGACCTGCTTCATGCTTCATGGGGACATGCTTCATGCTTCACGGAGACCTGCTTCATGCTTCATGGGGACCTGCTTCATGCTTCATGGTGACCTGCTTCATGGAGAGCTGCTTTATAGGGACCTGCTTCATGGGGACCTGCTTCATGGGGACCTGCCTCATGGAGACCTGCTTCATGGGACCCGCTTCATGCTTCATGGGGACCTGCTTCATGCAATGGCACCAGGACCTGCCTGGGCATCAAAGCTGTGTCTGTGTCGCTGTCCAGGAGAAATCATTCCCTAGAAGGAAACGCCCCTAATATTCTACCCCCACCCCCACAGGACACACAAGACGCCCTCAGCACCACGCCCATCCTCTCCTGCAGGCTCACCCGGGGCTCCAACCAGGGACCCTGGGAGCGAAGCCTGCGTCATTTCTGCTCACAGAAGAGGCGTTCTCGCTTTGTAATCGTCTCCTGATGTGGGGGCTTCAGCCTGAAACTGTGTGTGACGGCTCAGAAAAGTTTGAAGAACAAAAAACACAACAAAAAAGAGTTCTGAAGTCTGCTAAATGCCCACCGTCTCCATAACCACTCGAATCAGGTTATTTTTTGTAATTCCTTTAAATGAAATATCTTTGATAATAAATGCAAATTAGGGAACAATAAATTATAACTTCTAGGCTGACCAGCGACTAATTACATAGATTATAATTAACTCCAGTTTCCAACACAAGGTATTTATCTTAATAATCAGCCGCGCACATTAGCATATCTGAAAGGGATTGGCCGCACAGGCCAGGCCATTTGAGGAGCCCTGGGAGCTTCCTCCCGGGACGAGGAAAGGGCGCAGACTCAAAGGAGCGGTGGTTACTTTCCAAAGACGTGCAGGCTAAGTATACGGTGAGGGGCTCAGATTATAGGCGTAGAACCCCGACTTGAAAACATTTACCCTAAATACACCCTCTGACCACCACGCCGGAGCCTTCGGGATCTAAAAATCTATAATTTCCAAGGATCTGATCCAAATACCTTTAGCCCTGCTGGGCGCTGTGCATGCCGCCAGCATCCTTCGAGGCTGTGGTTGACGGTGTGAGAGCGACCAGAAGAGACAGGGTTTTCGGGAAGCCCCCCACCATCTGCGCCATCAGCAGGGAGAGCCAGTCCGCGTGGCGATGAGACAAATTCCACGGATGTCCGTCCTGTGCTGCTCTCCCAGGCATTTTATCAGTTTTTTTTTTAAATATATATTTTTATCAATTTCAGAGAGGGAAGGGGAGAGAGAGAGAGAGAGAGAGAAACATCAATGATGAGAGAGAATCATGGATCGGCTGCCTCCTGCACGCCCCCCACTGGGGATCGAGCCCACAACCCGGGCATGTGCCCTTGACCGGAATCGAGCCCAGGACCCGTCAGTCCACAGGCCGATGCTCTATCCACTGAGCCAAACCAGCGAGGGCCCAGTCATTTAACAACTTCATTACCTCTCTGACCCACAGGGCTCTGCGCTCCAGGGATTGTAAACAAGATGAGGGCCTGCCCGGCCACCTGAGGCCAGCTTTAATAAGATTCAGTGTTTGGGGTTTTTGTCTGTCCTTCCTTCCTTCCTTCCTTCTTTCGTCTTTATTGATTTCAGAGAGGAAGAGAAAGGGAGAGAGATGGAAACACCAATGATGAGAGAGAATCATGGATTGGCTGCCTCCTGCACCGCCCACACTGGGGGTCAAGCCTGCAACTCAGGCCTGTGCCCTGACCAGGAATCAAACCCTGACCTCCTGGTTCATTCGTCAATGAGCCACACCGGCTGGGCAAGAGCCAGTGTTTTGCTTTCTATGTGTTCTCGAGTTCAGGGGTGCAGTGAAGGGGTAGGGAAGTGGCCCCAGCAACCTGGGTTCCTTCGGGACCATGCTGCCTTCTCCAGTGCTCACGAGTTTCTCTCTCTCTCTCTCTCTCTCTCTCTCTCTCTCTCTCTCTCTCTCTCTCTCTCTCTCCTTTTGATGCAGCTGTAATCCCAGCTCTGGTCACTATCGCTGCATTTTCCCACAGGTCCTGGGTCACTGTCCAGGGGACTTACACGAGTCGGACCCGCCAAAGGCACTGCGAAGGTCAAACCTTCCAGCCACAATAGAGCACCTCCCCGATGTAATCTGGGAGATTGATGTGCAAATCACCCTGATTTCGATTTGGCGCCAGGGTTATAAACACACTTGCAACCGCCGATAACGGGGAAGATGCGGCCCAGGCGCGGGGCACTGTATTTCACACCCTGGGTGAAGTTTTCCCTGATGCAGCCATAAATCAGCCCGCCAGGGGCGTCTGATGGAGGCAGCGAGGAAGCCAGGGGTGGAGACGTGGATCTAGGAAGGGCTGGGAGCCATCGGCTTGTATCAGGGCCACTGAGCACAGCGGGGGCTGCAGAGGGCCACGGAAGAAATCACGATGCCCGGCCGGCGTGGCTCAGCGGTTGAGTGTCGACCTATGAACCAGGAGGTCAGGGTTCGATTCCCGGTCAGGACACATGCCTGGGTTGTGGGCTCGATCCCCAGTGAGGGGAGTGCAAGAGGCAGCTGGTCAATAATGCCCTCTCATCATGGATGTTTCTCTCTCTCCTTTCCTCTCTGAAATCAATAATAAAATATATATATATTTTAAAATGTATAGTTCTGGGCACTGGAGCAGCGTGTCTGGGAGAAGGAAGGGCAGATTAGAAAGCCGCGTCTTTCCAACACACGCAGTGAGCTGTGAGGAGGAGGACGAAGTAGCGGGAAAAGATAAGCAAGCAATCAGACGCCACACTTGGCGGCAGCTTCTGTGGCCGCACTGTCCCTGCAGGTTCGTCCTGCCTGCCTCCACGAAAGGCTTACATCAGATTCATGTATTTTTTTTTTTAAAGAAAGCACCAGTCACTCTAATTTATATAATCATTTCGTAAAGTGGCCCAAATGTCAGGTTGTACTGGTCCTGGGCCGTTGAGCTCAGTGCCTCTAAGCCCACCCCCCTGGGCCCAGGGGCCTCTGCCTCCTGCTTAGGATCAGCTCTCCTTTCTGCTTATGGAGAAGGTGTGCCCCCAGCTTCCTCCTGCCCTCACCTCCCCCATTCACCTGGGGGAGCCCCAGCCAGCCGGTGAGCGCAGGGCCTTGCTCCTGGGGGCATCAGGGACGGGGAGGGCCGGGTGAGGTCGGACATGCCTGGCAAGGTGCTCCCTGGGAAGAAAAAGAACAATCCAGGCTGGAAAGAGCACAGAGAGGATCAGTAACTTGCATCACATACCCTGTTCTCCCGGAGCAGACAACATCTCTGCTCTCGCAGACAGCCGCCCGTCTCCCCGCACAAAACAGGACCAACGGGCTGCATTTGCAGGAAAAAATTGCTTCCACCTGATGCAACTAAAGGTTTCTTCGATTTAGAAAAATAAAACTGCTTCCTATCCTGCCCGCGTGGACGCCTTGCGTGTTCCTGCCTAAGAGCGCCAGGATTTGGGTCTGAAGTTGAAGGCACTGGAGAGACCCAGCCAGGTGCTTGGAGGGGTGAGCGGGCTGACTAAGAAGCCTGTTTCTCAACAGAACACCAGACCGAGGTTTCCTTTCCCTTTTCATTAAAGTGGAAACACACATACACATACTTCTTCCTCTTCCTCCTCCTCCTCCTCTCCCTCCTCCTCCCCCTCCTCCTCCTTCTCCTCCCCTGTGCCTTTTCTCTAATGATACCTTGGAAAACCAGGCGACTAAATGAAAAACTCCGCCTTGCCTGTAGGAAGGGGGAGAATCGCAGAAATTCTTAAAGCTCAGAGGAAAGGTAACTGACTAGTCTCTCTGGCTTCATTGCATCCAAACCTCACAGAACAGACCAAAAAGATAAGGATAAGACCCTCCCAGTGGCACTTGGCCCCGAGGTGACAACGTCAACTTAAAATAACACGGAAGAGAGAACGGAAGAAAAGAAACCAAATCATTCTCCCAAAAGGCAGGGCTCGGCCCAGCAATTAGAGAAACCCCAGCCCCCTGCTCAGCAAGGCCCCTCCTTTCTCCCCTCACTCTCCCACACCAGGTGGAAGGCTTGGGGGGCATCTGCCCCCCTGTGTGCACAACAAACCACCCCAAGGGTCCCGTGCCCCCGGCCCAGCCAAGAGGGCGCACAAAACACTCCTCTTTCTGGATGGCGCTGCCCAGAGAGAAAAGACAGAATTCGGGGGAGCAGGCACAGGTGGAGGAGGCCCAGTGGGTCCCCACCAGGCCCAGTGCTCCTGACCCTGGTCTTCCCAGGAGGAGGAGAGGAGGACCTGGACAGCCAACCACGTGATTCCCCAGCTGAGGGGCAGCCAGCCCGGGGGCAGGAGGCTGACCTGCTTGTAAAACACTTCAGGTAGAGCTGGAGAAGGAGGGGCCACATACTTCCAGGGTGAGCCTGGGCAGGGGACAGGGGGACGTGTGGGACAGGCCCTGGAGAAACCCCCACCCCCTGCAGGATCGGTTTACTATGCACTGTGCCCCCTTCATCTTCTCCTCACCCACTTGTCCCTGGGGGAGCAGGAACCAGGTCTAACCGACTCTGACACGGCTCTGCTGCATCCCGAGTCCCTGGGAGTTCGTGGCCGGGGCCTCCGCTCCCGCACCGGGAAAGGCAGGGTGACTGTGCTTCCAGTGCAGTCTGACGCCGCCCTGGTCACCCGCGAGCTCGGCGACAGGGCGGCGATGCCTCTGTCCTGTGCATCACGCACAAACGAAGGAACAAGTGATTCCTACCGGCACCCCAGGGTCAGGCGGGCTGACGGAGACGCGGCCTGGAAAACAAGCCCTGGCCTGGCCGGAGGTGCAGTTGGTTGGAGCATCGTCCTGATGCGCCCAGGTGGCAGGTTCCATCCCTAATCAGGGGACGTGCAAGAATCAACCAGTGACCAATGAATGCAAAAACAACAGCAACTCCCTCTCTCTCTCTCTCCCCCGCCCCTTCTTCTCTCTAAAATCAATAAATGTTTAAAAGTATACTTTAAAAAACAAAACACAGCCCTGGCCCCGGTACGATCTACACTGTTCTCAAGGCTCAGCCTCCCTCCATGCATGGCTTAGATGGTGGGAGTGGACATTAGGAAATGTCATCTTTGCGTCTAAGAGTTAAGTCCTTATTCCTTGCAGATGTGATATCTGGGCTCTGATAGTCTTACTAGAGCCTGGTGCACAGAATTCAGGCAAGGGGCTTGGCCCTCACAGCCCCGGCTTCGTCCGGAAGGTCATCCAGAAGGACGTCCGGAAGGTTGTTCGGCTGTCTGGCCTAATTAGCATCTTATGCTTTCATTATTATAGATTAGTAACTCGGGGGTTGATGTGGGGGAAGACCCGGGGAACTAAATGAGGGAACTCGTGTGGCTAGAGCCTTGGGTGTCCGTGCTGCATGCTGTTAGGACAGGTGAGCACCTCCCACCCAGAGAGAGATGCCCACGGGGACAGCCCCCCCTTCACCCTACTCCCCCTCATCGCGAGGCCAGGAGGGCCTGTGCACGCCACACTTCCAGCCCTTGCTCCCTGGGGTGTGCACTGTGCCTGCATGTGTGTGTGTGTGTGTCTTGCTCTCGCCGTCTCTTCTCTCTGGCATCTCGCACCCCCTCCTCCATCTCTCTGTCTGCAGCACTCCCTGCCTCCCGCGGACACCAGGCTTGATAATTATAGTTTATTGATCTCCTGGTGTTTGCTGCCCCCGGCCCGTGCTCTTCATCTTATTCCGGGCACCGTCTCGTCCATCAAGCCTGCAGAGCGCTCCGGGTTCCTAACGGGGAGAGAGCTCCGGCCTGCGCCCCGGCAGGCAGGGCCTCTCTCGGAGGTGGGCCTGACCCCACCCCGGCCACGGCCCTCCACGCCCTCCCAGCTCCCTCCTGTGCATCACCACACACCAGGCTCAGCGACCAGAGAGGACTGGGCTCGCCCCAAGTCTCACAGCTATCTGTGTGGCAGCTGGAATCCGAACTCCGAGCCCACACATCCCCACCTGCCGCAGAAGGAGCAGGACCATCGATGTGGGGGACGCAGGTGGCATGAGGGGAAGGAAAAGGAGCCTAAGATGCTGTTTGGGGGGGGAGCCCCCTGAGACTGGCGTGACTGGCAGATTCCCCACCCACCACCGCCCAGAAAGAGGGGGTCCCCCGCCAGCCTGCGCCCTGGCCCAGCTGCTCTGGAGATGACCTGGCTCCTGGGCTGTTTACTTCTCAGCCATAAACAGGAAGGCCGTAAAAGGGGCCCCTTCGGCCAACCATTCTTTGGCCAACTACTCAGGGATCCTCTCTCCTCCTCCCCTTCCTCCCCCGCCCCCACATGTCCCTGGGCAAAGGGAGTGTTTCCTTTAGAATGCTGCCCCCTCCCCAGGCCTTTGTCCCCGGGCCTTCACGTCTTCTCATGCCTCCCCCAGGCTGGGAATTCCAAGCATGAAAGTCACTCCTGAGCAGAGAACAGAGGGAGAGACCCTCCCCCACCCGCCCCCTACCCTAGGGAGCCCAAGGCCACCCAAGGACACACGGTTACGGGGACAGGCAGCCGTGAGGCCCAGGCTCCCCTGGGTGGCCGAATGCGGTTGTTGTTTGTTTTGTTTTGTTTTTTAGTGTGAGTGGAAAGGAAACATTTCCTGGAAAGGGAAAACTACAAATTCTAAGAGAAACCTAGAAAGAGATTAGATACGGGGAGGTGAGGAGAGAAGCCGCACGCTTACACAACCCCTCAGAGAACTGTCTCTACCACATCCTTTCCCCAGAGACCCCGGGGAGAAAAGGAACAGAGATTCCGCAACCAGAAGGGCCGTTGTCGTGGCCTATGAAAGGCCCAGAGAAGTTCTGCGGCCAAGGGCCACGCTGGGGACCTTGATTTCCCGAACACCTTCGCCAGGACGGGTCTATGCCCACAGGTGGCCTGTGTCTCCTTGTGTCTGTGCTGTGGGGTTTCTGGGCTCATGCACGAGGGCGGAGGTTCGAGCCACTAATCAGCCTCTTCGGAGGCTTTCTTTGCCAGAAACTTAGTGTTAAGAGTCACGCAGACATAACCTTTTTAACAAATATCTTCCCATTGGTTTCAGAGAAGAAGGGAGAGAGAGATAGAAACATCCATGATGAGAGAGAATCCATGATCGGCTGCCTCCTGCACGCCCCCTATTGGGGATCGAGCCCTCAACCCGGGCATGAGCTCTTGATCAGAATTGAACCCGGGACCCTTTAGTCCACAGGCCAATGCTCTAACAGCAAACTCATTAGTCAGCAGAGCCAAATGTCAACAGTACAGCAATTGAAATTTCTTTTGAGAACCAAATTTTTTAAACTTAAACTATATAGGTAGGTCCATTGTTATTAACTTAATTAGGGTACTCCTAAGGTTTAGGAAGAGCCACACTCAAGGGGCCAAAGATCCGCATGTGGCTCGAGAGCCCGCAGTTTGGGGACCACGGCTCTATTCAATGAGCCAAACCGGCCAGGGCTATAGTTAACCCTTTAACAACACGGGGCTTAGGGGTGCTGACCCCTGCAAAGTCACAGATCCACATACAACGTTTAGCTCTGTAGTTGGCCCTTTGCACCCATAGATTCCATATCCACGGGGGGGGGGGGGGGGGGGGCGGCGGGGGGAGA
>JAWPEG010000015.1:3267453-3287397 GCA_035771395.1 Myotis vivesi | reverse complement strand
CCCCCCCCCCCCCCCCCCCCCCCCCCCCCCCCCCCCCCCCCCCCCCCCCCCCCCCCCCCCCCCCCCCCCCCCCCCCCCCCCCCCCCTGGTGGAAGGAGTGGAGCCTGCAACTCAGGCATGTGCCCTGACCGGGAATCGAACCGTGACCTCCTGGTTCATAGGTCGATGCTCAATCACTGAGCCAAGCGGGCCCGCCCCTTCTTGGAAGGTGTGTCCCCAGTCCAGTCAGCAGCCCTGTCCCTCCAGGCCCCCTCCCCTCTCGGCTCAGGACTGGGGTCCCCTCTGATTGAGCAGATCTCCCGGACATCAACTCCAAAACGGCGTTTGTTTCCGGGCCCTTCCACCGGGGCTCTGTGTGTGACTTCGCATCGCGCTCGCTGCGTTCCCTCTGCGGGTCCCGGCCATCCTTCGGGTAAAGAACAAGAATATTCTGGGCACTAGTGAAGGGCAGCGTCGGGTGGAAGGTTGTGCTGCTGGGGACAAGGGGTTAGATATTTCAACGGCGCAGCCCACTCACCCACAGGCTTACCAAACGAGGATGCGGGCTCATCCTCCCAGCTCCTCCTTGTTTCAGAGCATCTCACTGCCGGAGCCCGGGGTCTGGCAAGTACTTTTGGAGCCCAAATTAGACGCGGAACAACCTCCCAGGGTCTCCATCAGGCACGCAGGATCGCGCCCCTTACATAGCCCTGGGTCTGGCCTGCGCGTGTCTGACGATCGGTTCAATATCTCCGTGGCGCCTGAGAGGTTTTTAATATAGATATTAAATACATCCATATCGCCGTCTCCGTGAGAGCGCGCGCTGCTGGCTGACACACACGATTAAAACTAAAGCTGCCCCGAGGAGCAGCCGTTTTCCACAGTATTAGGACGAATGTTATCATTTAAGTGGCTGTGGAGCTTTGCCAGCCACCGCGGCCCCAGATAACGGCGGAAACATGATCGCGTGAGATAATCCGCACGGAAACGACTGTCATCGTCCGCAATATGCCGTTCGGATGCTTAGTTAAGACTTACGCTCTCGAACGAACGGCGATGCCGTCGACAGAACAGAAGCCATCGGTGCCATGATTAGATAGAGATCCGACTCACTTCTGTGAAGTAGCCCCGGAATCCCTATGGTGAGTTAAGGAAGGAGGGTGAAAGGAAGGGACAAGAAGATCTGCCTCAGCCTGGCCGGTGTGGCTCAGTGGTTAAGTGTTGACCCATGAACCAGGAGGTCCGGGTTCAATTCCCAGACAAGGCATAGGCCCGGGTTTTGGGTTTGATCCCCAGTATGGGGCGTGCAGGAGGCAGCCGATCCCTGATTCTCTCTCATCATTGATGTTTCTATCTCTCCCTCTCCCTCTCCCTTCCTGTCTGAAATCAATACAAATATATTTAAAAATAATAATGGTTTGTCAGGTCCTCGGGGGCCATGGTGCCATCCCTCGGGGACACGGGTAATGCTCACTCCGTCCTCCCTTTCCTCCTCACTTGCCTCTCAGATGCTGGGACCCCTGCAGCCTCGTAAGAACTGGGGCTGTTGGAAGAGCCTCTTCAGAAGATGATGGAGATCGATTTGTATTTTTAAAAGAAAAACACTTTGCGTGAGAGAAGGAGCGGGCATGGGGGGAGGGCCCCGCGCCGGTTCTGGAGGAGGTGTGGCCTTGCCGGTGTGGGGCAAGCCTGGTGGCGGGTCTGACGGGACTTGGCACAGTCAGGTCCTGCGTCGCTGCTGGCGGTTCGTTCCCGCCGCATTTGCATACACACATGATATCTGTTACCCTAATTACATCCATTTCCCCAGGTACCGGCAGACAGCCCCGCGCCCGGGCCCACGGCGGATCCCCGGGCCTCGCTCGCAGCTGTGTTTTGATCAGCGGGAAAGGCTCCCTGGCACCGGAAAACTGAAATCACCTCGCCGGGTATGACAAGCGCAGCCGAGCGTCTCGAGAGGGAAAAATCAGAGGTTTCTCTAAGGAGAGAGTGGGGACGACCACAGAGAATTCAAAGGAGAATCGCCTTTCATGGCTTCCACTGTGAAAGCTCAGTCACGCGGAAGGCCCGCCGTCCGTCAGGGAGCGCGGCCCCAGAGCTATCCTCAGGCCTGGACCCCCCACCCCCATAGATGCTACATACATACTACATACATGTAGGAGAGGAGGGCAGTGGGGCCTCCCCGGGGAGCCTAACCTACTGTTTTCCAGAAGGGGGTGTGTGAAGGTGAGGAGGCCGAGGATGGGTATTGTGGAGGAGGGGGTATTGTGGGTCATGACACAGTCCCACCTGCCTCAAGTGACTTGCAAGCGATATGCAAATTTATGCAAATGATACGCAAATGACCAGAGCCCCCTTAGACTCTGAGACAGGTATTTCCATGTTTGCATGCGCTCACCATGGACTCCAGGCCCACCCCTCCAGGCAGGCTTCCTTGGGAAGGCTGTGTCCCTATGTTACAAGGATGGCTATGAGTCAATCCCTTAGGTCAGCGGTTCTCAACCTGTGGGTCTCGACCCCTTTGGCGGTCGAACGGCCCTTTCACAGGGGTCGCCTCAGACCATCCTGCATATCAGAGATTTACATGACGATTCATCACAGTAGCAACATCACAGTTAGGAAGTAGCCACGAAAATAATGTTATGGTTGGGTCACAACATGAGGAACTGTATTTAAAGGGCCAGAAGGTGGAGAACCACTGGCTTAGGTGCTATGTGAGTGGATCCTTTGCAATACATGGCACGCCCCTAAGTTCTCTCCTGCTTGACCCTTGACAACTCTCCGAGGGCCCCTGAAAGGTTTTATGACCCAACTGTGTAAAGCCAAGGGCATCGATGGGCCTGTCCGAGGTCAGACAGCCAGGCTGCAGAACCCGCCTGAACCCAGGGGCCCCGCCTGGCTTGATCTGGTGTGAAGGGGTCCCTACATGGCCCTGATGGCAGCAGTTACACCTGCAGAACGGCGGAGGACGGAGGCAAGGGACACCAGGACAGAGGGTTCTCAGTCTCCCCCCGCCATCCCAGAACCTGGCAGGATTTCTTACTGGGAAAATGTCTGAGGGGAGCCCGGCCGGCGTGGCTCAGTGGTTGAGCACTGATCTAGGAACCGAGAGGTCAGGGTTCAAGTCCCCGTCAGGGCACATGCCCGGGTTGCAGGCTCGATCCCCAGTGTGGGGCGTGCAGGAGGCAGCCCATCCAGGATTCTCTCTCATCATGGATGTTTCTTCTCTCTCTCCCTCTCCCTTCCTCTCTGAAATCAATAAGGATATATTACGAAGAGAAAAATGTCTGAGTGGGGAGCAGGGCTTGGTGGATTGAACATCCTCCCTCGGTGATTTCTATGTGTTCCCAGGGAATACACATGGTTGGAAGCTACTCATTCATTCATTCATCTTCACCAAATGCTTACTGAGGACCCACTTACTACATGCCAGGCCGTGTCTGCCTCTGGCCTGTACTCAGCAGAGGCAGGCACGTGTCCGTTGCTCGAAGGGCCATGACAAACAGAAGACAGCCCGTCTGAGACCCGTGTAGACAGGGCAGGCTCTCTGAGGAAGGGCATGGGGGCCAAGACCCCTCATGGTTGCTTGCGCCAGCCCTTCGAGAGCCGAGGGGAGGGCCTGGCCTGGCATGGCTGCTGTTGAACAGACAAGACCTTTCTTCCCGGCCACATGCAGGTCTTGATGTAAACTCAGCAGATCCAGATGGAGTGACTGGCGTGGTGAGGATGGGGCGTTAATGCCGATCGGAGCAAAAGAACAGCCTCCTGCCGCTGGCCCTCTGGGGTCATGGGGTCCCTGGCCCCTGTTCACAACCTTGTGGCTGTTACTGAGGCCTGTGCTCTTGCATGGCGGCGGTGACCAGTGGCATTGGCAGCCCTGGGTGCCTCTCCGGCACTCTGCCCTCCGGGGCAGCCCGAAGGCTCCGGCTGCTTGAGCCAAGGAGCTGCCGGGCGAAAGGGCCGCTGTGTCCGCTGCTGGGAAGCGTCACTGCACTCACTCGGTGCGGCAGCCCTGAATGCCTGGCTCGGCGAGTGTCAGCTCTCAAGACGATCACAGATGCAGGTGGCCCCAGAAACGATGCTCTGAGCTCGACACCAGCTTCTCATTGGCCGAGAAGGGGACACGGAATCCCAGTGGCCAAACTGGCATCTCTCCCCTCGGCGCTCAGACGCTGGCCGCGTGGGGTGTCCCCCTGGCCACGTGCACCGGGAATTGGCATCGCCGGACAGACACGCCGGGACGGAGGCACAGACCCTCCAAAAGTCACACCAGACCAGCGAGGATGCTGAGGGGTAGGTCTCCTTCCCAAGTGTGGTTTGCCGGACAGACGCAAGGAGGGGGTCACATTACGTCTAGAGACACAAGCCACTGGGCAGCATGAGGGTGGCAGAGCGATGACGGGGCAGGGGCTCCGGGGCCGGGGCCCGAGAGCAGCTCTGGAGCCCAAGCCGTCATGTCATCGCGGGGACATGTCCTGTCAGCGCTGCGCCTGGCCCCTCGGCCGCCGGGCTCACTGGGGAGAGCGGCAACCTGCCTCTTCTGGGTCAGCTCCGCGTCGGACAGTGAGGCGCGCGCTGTGCTTTGTCGCTGGTGCATTTCGGACGCCCTGTGATCACTGCCGTCGGCATCCTCACCAGCAGCAGCTTTTCCTTCTTCCTGACGTGTATGGAGCCGTGGTGAAACCCCAGGGATGGGCTGCACACATTAGTCCATGTCATCCTCACAGCCACCTCAGCAGGCCAGGGACCACGGCTGTCTTTAACAAACCGATGCTGGCCCCGGCCGGTTTGGCCCAGGGACAGAGGGGTCCCGTCCCAGGTTCCATTCCGGTCAAGGGCACACACCTCAGTTGCCAGCTCCATTCCTGGCCCTGATCGGGGTGCATGCAGGAGGCAACCAGTCGATGTGTCTCTCTCACATTGCTGCTCTCTCTCCCCTCTCTCTCTCTCTCTCTCTCTCTCTCCCCCATCCCTTCCACCCTCTCTCTCAAAATCAATGGGAAAATGTTCTCAGGTGAGGATTAAAAGAAAAAGCCAAAAACCAACACAAAAACTGGTGCTTAGAGAACTGAGTGACCTGGACAAATCAGGAAGCTAACAAGCGATGGGTCCACAGCTCCCGCCAGGGTTGGCCCGGTGCTTAACCGCTCAGCTGTGCGCCAGCCCACTGCCCACTGCCCACCGCCCACCACAGGGCAGTCCTCTCCCACGTGCACACACTTGCATGCTCCAGCTCTAACCAGCCTGCCCCGTTCCCAGCAGGCCTTGCACTGCAGCCTTCATGGCCACAGAACAGAACTTCTTCGAAAGTGCCTTTGCTTGGTTTTTATTTGGGAGATGGGTTTTATGCACCGGTTGGGGCTGGTGGCGGATCCCGCCTCTCCTCCATTATAAACTCTAATGTACACGCCATAAAAACGTCCCCTCGGTGCTTATGGAAATATATTGATCCCGGCCATTTACACCCACACGCAGCACCGGAGGCCCGGGCGCACACTCTTTCCCGCGAGCTGGGGCTGCAGGCTTCGGGCTTGTGAGTCTCCCCTCGCACACGGCTGGGGGAGGGGGGTCAGGACAGGAGTGTGTATGGTCGGGATGCGAAGGCGCTCTGCCCCGGTTCTTGGCTCTCACCCTGTTTAAAGGGGTCCGATGGGCCCACGGTGGGAAGCATGGACCACAGCCACACCACCCCGGAGGAGGAACCATGGAAGAGGCACGCATCCCTCAGAATGGGGACGTGAGGGGAGCAGCTGTGAGGACGCTTAGGCACACGGTCCCCCCGGGGTGGCCGCAGCCTCCCCACAGCACACTGCCGCCCGGCTTCTTTATTCCTCTCCCCGCGCTAGGGGGAGGCGGGAGCACAGCCGATCGATCGATAGGACACGTGGACGGAGTCGCCTGCAGCACGGCCGTGTCTCAGGCCGGACACCATGCACCTGGCGTTAGCAGGGAAAGGCAGCCCGAGACGGAATCGAGGCGCACCCCACTGCAGGCCTGCCTGTGTCTGCCCCCTCTGATAATACCCCCCCCCTCCCCGCACCGAGATATCGTGGCCAAGAAAGCACCTCCAGGAGGCGATACCCCGCCCACCTGCCACCTGCCCACCCACTTCACAGTCGATGGACAGCTGCTTGGAAAGATCCTCCCAGGCGCCCTGGCGCTGGCCAGGCCGTCTCCGGAGTGCCCATTTGATTCCTGCGTGCTGCTGAGAGAGCAGATGTCACAGGGAGGCTGCTGGGTCACTTCTTCAGAGGCCTTCCCTCCCCTGCCCCCACCCCCATATTCCTCCCTGTGCCTCCATCCAAGTCACCCTCCATCGATTCACACAGTTTTCTCTTCTCTCAAGTACTTGCCGTTCCCTGAATGCATGGAATTTATTGGTTAGGTATACCCCCGTCATCAGAAGAGCAAGGCCCTTATCTGTCCAGGCCACTATCCTTCATGCCTAAAACATGGCCTGGCATATAGTAGGTGCTCAATAAATGCAGTTAATAAACATATAAGTGAATGAGTTCATGAGAAGGTGAAGGGTCACTAAATGGCATTTTTTTTTTAAACGTAGAAGACCTTTGCTCTGGAAAAAATCTCAGAACTCCCTGATCTAGTACAGGCATTTGGAGGCCACCCACCAACCCTGGGGGGTACTCATAGATCAGCTCAGAAGCCAGGAGGAGAAAGGACAGAGCCGCCTAGACCTGGAAACCTATTGAGTGCGACTTTGAGAAACCAGCCCAGCCCCCCCGCCCCCCCCCGGGCTGCTCTCAAGCTCCTGCAAATCATCTGGAATGTGACCTGTTTCCATGCCTCTGACTGTGACCACCAGGACAACGGAGGACACTCGTGCATAATTTACATACTGCCGAGTCCTGGGCGCCTCTCAGTGCAGCCCCGGAGGCCCCAGCAGGCATGTCTCCGAGAAGGACATCCAGTGACAGATTAACTCCAGTCGGCCCCTGGGCAGGAGGGAGAGAAGGCTCACCCTCGCTGCGCCCACATCTGCAAGCGTCTGTTTTTCCCTTTTGGCACGAGAATGTTGAGAGCAACTTTATTTATCGTAACCAGAACCTGGAACCGATACAAACGCCTGTCAGGAGGCGAGTAGACAGTCCGAGTGGGGCCAAGGCGCGCATTCGATATCCCGCAGCAATAAAGGGCGAGCAGCTTAAACCCGGGAAGCTGGGATGCGTCCCAGGCGGCCATGCAGGAGGGCGAGGCCTCCCCCATCTTGCTCAGCTCCTCTGCTAACAGGTATGGCTGCTCAGACACACATTCTTTGCCCAGATTCTGACCATAAAAAGTGTTTTAATCTCAAAGCACAAGGAGGGGAGAGCTGTTCGCAAGAGCACTTAGCAATCTGCCCGTGAACGTGGAATTCCATTTGGTCACAATGTGGTGATGCTCTGCTCATGAGTCGGGCGGTGCGGCAGCCAGGAGAGGCTCCGAGTCCAAGAGACTCACCCCTAGGAGGGCGGGCGGGCTGAGCGGAGGGCTTCCGGCCCCACATGAGCTGCGGCTACAGGATGCTCTAGGCCAGCGGCTCTCAACCTGTGGGTCGTGACCCCTTTGGGGGTCGAACGACCCTTTCACAGGGGTCGCCTAAGACCATTGGAAAACACATATATAATTACATATTGTTTTTGTGATTCATCACTAGGCTTTAATGATGTTCAATTTGTAACAATGAAATTGGGGGTCACCACCACATGAGGAACTGTATTAAAGGGTCGCGGCATTAGGAAGGCTGAGAACCACTGCTCTATGGTAATGGCCGTGGTTCATTTTTAGAATCTGACCGGAACACGGAAAGCCAAATAGCCAGCAGAGGAAGGCCTACACAAACGCTGTAGGTAGTACATACCTTTCACGGGGCCACAAGAACAGCAGCACCTGTCTTACGTTTTGTCTTCTGCATAACCCAGACGAGTCTACGCAGTCAACAAGATAAACTAAAATCTGAGCCGAATGAAGCCTCCAGGGCAGGGGTCCTCAAACTTTTTAAACAGGGGGCCAGTTCACTGTCCCTCAGACCGTTGGAGGGCCGGACTATAGTTTTAAAAAAAACTATGAAAAAATTCCTATGCACACTGCACACATCTTATTTTGAAGTAAAAAAACAAAACGGGAACAAATACAGTATTTGTATTTGCATGTGGCCCGAGGACCGTAGTTTGAGGACCCCTACTCCAGGGGAATGCCGCTGGCTGGCACCTAAGCGACAGGCCCCTCCCACGTCCACCAGCGCTCAGGAACCTTCCAGAAGCATGGCGACGGTCCGTCCCTGGCCCCAGTGACCCACCCGCACAGCTGGGTGTGGGTCCCTGCACAGCCTGCGCTAGTCTCCATGTTCCCTATAGCCTGGACTTCCTGTTGGACGGTTACCAATGCCCTTCGAGCGAGCGCTGCTTTCACCCTGGCTCCTGTGTGGTCCTGCTCACCCGCACACTGAGCCAGGCGGCCCCGGAGGCCATCTGGGTCGTTTGTTGCCTGCCAGCAAGGAAGGCAGCTTAGGGTTTGCTTCATAGTTAAATTCCCGTACTTAGCACATGGCTGTAGCGTGAATGCATACATGGATCATGGATGGATGGGTGGATGGATGGATGGGTGAATGGATAGATGGATAGTGATATTTTAACCATATTATATCATTTCATCCTCACAACAGCCCTTTGAATAACAATAGCAGTTAACACTTATATTGTGCTAATTATATGCCAGGCACTAGTCTAAATTCCGCATGGACGTTAACTCTCTTTTTCCCCCCATTGATTTTTAGAGAGAGTGGAAGAGAGAGGGAAAGACAGAGAGAGAAACATCGATGTGAGAGAAACACATCGATTGGTTGCCTCCTGCATGAGGCCTGACCAGGGCCCAGGCCGAGGATGGAGCCTGCAACCAAGGTACGCGCCCGTGACTGGAATCGAACCTGGGATCCTTTCCTCCGCAGGCCAATGCTCTATCTGCTGAGCCACACCAGCCAGGGCAGGATGTTAACTCTTTGAGCTCTCAGAGCTCTGTGAAATCAGCGCTATCATTATCTCCTTTGCCCGATGAAGAAACTCACGGAGGTCCGTGAAGTGGACAGAGGCACCACCCCCCCCCAACGTGGGTGCGCAGCCAGGACTGCGTTCTCATCTCGCTGTTAAAGGTCAGGGCCCGGAGCTGAACCCCAACAGCCTGACTCCAATGCCTGAGGCACATAGATGAGATCAGTAAGAGAGAATGCTGGGGTGCGGGGTGGGGGTGATAAGAGGCTAGTTTTCTCAGGATTGTTCTCCCCAAACTGGAGGTTCTGGGGGGCGGGGGGAGTCCAGGAAGAAAGAGAAAAGAATAACCAATCTGGAAAACGGGGGCCCCTCCCCACACCCCGAAGTCAGTCATTTTGTTGTGGTTGGAGAAGGAGAGGTTCGCTGGCAGCTTCCCCGTTTGAGTCCCTGGGCACAGGCCGCACAGCAAGTCCCAAGCCAAGTGCGCAGGGAACGGGAACGTGAGCTCAGTCCCGACCCGAGTGAGCGAAGTTCTGAGCGAGGCTCCTCCGGGAGTGGATCTGATGACATAATCTGTCAAAGCGTGGGGGGGGGGGGGGGGGGCGGAGGGGGGGCNGGCGGGGGGGGGCGGGGGGGGGGGGAGTCCCTGACATTAGCGTGTGGGTGGTGATGGTTTCAGGACGACGCCTTCTGAGAGACCTGCTCTGTGCTGGGAGGGCTGGAGGAAGCAGGGAGACAGCTGGGCACTGGGAAATGTTAGCTTCGTTTCCTAAATATAAAAGCCCACGGGAGACTGGATGGGAGGTGGTGTCCCTGTGGCTGGATGGTGAAGGTCGAGAGAAAGCAATGACCATGCCATCATGAAGAACGCTGGTGAGCCCGGCCGGCGTGGCTCAGCATTTGAGCATCCACCTATGAACCAGGAGGTCACGGTTCCATTCCCAGTCAGGGCACACGCCCGGGGTGCGGGCTCGGTCCCCAGTGTGGGGGGTGCAGGAGGCAGCCAATCACTGATTCTCTCTCATCGTTGGTCTTGCTCTCTCTGTCTCTCTCTCCCTCTCCCTTCCTCTCTGAAATCAATAAAAAAAAATATCTTTTTTTTTTTTTAAAGAAAACTGTTGAGCTGGCAAAGGAGAAGGGAGAAGAGATGGGAGGGGGCTACACCCCCCTTCCGTGGTCCTCCCACAGGAACTGGAAAGGACGCAGGTTTGACAGGCACGGGGTTGATGAGCTGAAGTGCATTGTGGGGCCAGGGTGAAGGTGCTGCCTGGACTCCAACAGCAACCCCAAGAAGAAACCTCCCTCCCTCCCTCCGAGCCAGCAGGCTCTCAGCAGACAGAAACCCAGGGCAGACTCCCTGTGAAGCCACAGCACAGCAACATCACCCCCCGGAGTGACAGGCAGGCCTGGCTCCCAGGCTGGGAGGTGGCTGGAGCCAGGACCCCAGGATGGCTCTGCAATCAGACCTGCCTGTTTGAGTTCCACCCACAGAACCCAAAAGGGGCTCCCCGCTGTGAACCAGGAGGGAGATGCCCTCCCCAGGCCAATTCTCACCGCACACCAGCTTTTTATGAAGCCAAGATCCGTGCCTCTCTGAGATTTTTTGATCTGTTCTTTAAAAAGGGGATGTTTTGCTAGAGAAGGTAGCAGAGTGTTTTCATAATTCTTTTAAGTTGGCTGCAAGAAAGATGCTAAATTAGTTCATCTAGGCATCCTTTAGGAATGAGAATGAGAGTCCTGGCAGGCCCCCCAGGCACACCCCCAAATGCGGGGGTGGGGGTTAGGGGGAGACCACAGGCTCCACAGACCTCACACCTCTTCCCAGCAAATGGCAGATAAGAGCTAATCACTGTGAACTGGATCCCCAAGTCCTACTTCCTGAGCTGGGAAGTGGGAATAGGGGCTCCCCGGGGTTCCTGGACACCCCACGGACCACCTTCCTAGAACTTAGCGGCGGTCTATTGCATGATGATGATACGTTTTGTTTTCACGCTCAGAAAGCCAAAAGGAAGCAAAGGTTTTCTTCTTAGAAATTCGATTCGTCTTCTCCACTTTCTCTGCCTCCAGGACATCTCCTCTGGGAGGAGTTGTACGTGCAGGCCCTTGGCGAGGCACAGCTGCCTTCGCCGGTGAATTCCAGCTCCCGGTGGACGGGGCATAAAAGCTCAGGCGCGGGCACTGCCCTCGCCAGCGTCCTCAGATTTTAAGTGCGGGCATGGGGATGGCCCTGCAGAGAAGACAGACCAAGTTTGCCGCGAGGGCAGATGGGGTGGGACCCTCGGGTAGGACCCCGGGGTAGGATGCCAGCGCCAGTCACCAAGACCGCCCTCCTCGCGCCACCGCGGAATTTCCCACCCGGGCTGGCGCCTGGCCTCTGGGTCCCAGCGCTTCCCGGGCGCGGAGTTGGAGATGGACCCTCAGCTCCAGGTGGCCGAGTCCCCAGAAAGGACGCCTTTGCGCCGGAGGCACTTGGCCGCTGGAGAGCCAGCGCGCCCAGGGTGCACAGGGAAGAGACCCCGCTGGGGCCGGGACCCCCTGGACCCAGCCAGCCTGCTAGCCAGGCCTCGGGTTTGGGTAAGCCTTTCCAGCGGCCCAGGAGAGGTTAGGATGTGAGCGACAGCAGTTTGGCCAAGAAAGGAGTTTCTGAAACTCCTGGGAAAGTGAAGTCCCCGGGCTTAATTGAGGCTCCCCAGGTCTTTCCAATCTTAGTCTTTGCTCTCTGTCATGTTTCCTACCTCCTCCCCCCCAGCTCCAACCCTTGGCAAGAGTCCTAAGGGCTAGGGCTAGGGTACTAACCACCTCAATCCTTCTCCCCCTGGCCCCCCCCCCCACCTTCCAGAAGAGAAAAGCACAAATAAACCGGAGTGGCTAATGCGGGGGCATGCAGGCCCCCCCCCCCAATCACAACACACACGCCACCACCCACCGGGCCCTCCCACCTCCAGGAGGGGAGGGATGGGAACCTGATCTCTGGGCTCCACCGAGAAGCTTCCCATCAATAACTCGGTTATCACCCAGGTGCCTCAGCCCCGCCCCGGGGCGCCCCGTCGCTGCTCTTTGCCAGGCATCAGAAAAGGAAACCTCCTCTCCTGCCCTCCTCCCGGGCTGGGCCCAGCGGGGCCTGGGGCTGGGGGCTGAGGAAGCCGAGGCTGGGGGGCTTGGGGGCGCGGGCAGAGCTCCTGAGGGCCTCTTTTGGGGAGCGGATGCCCAACCCGCACCCGAGGAAGGGGGGCGGCCGGGGGCCCAGGGCAGGCCTCACTCCAGGCTCCATCCCAGACCTGGGGTCAAGCTGGGCCAGAATAGGATGTGTTTGCGGGTGGGAGAACCAGGCCTCCAAAAGGGGACACTCAACCACCTCTCCCCTCTCCAGGGCCCGGGAGGCCAGAAGGCCCGGAAACCCGTTCGCTGGGGGCTCAGTTGTGGCCTGCGGCCTTGGGGTACAGCCCTTCATCCCGCCAAGCTACCCAGGACGCCCTACGACTTGGGAAACCTGAGGGGACAGACTGGGTAGAAACACAGGCATCAACCCCCCTCTCCCCCCCCGCCACACACACACACATGTACACACGTGAGTTTGCACCCCTGGGAGCTGGTGAGGTTCTTGTTGGCCCAACAGAGGTCATGACCCTGGGCGGCCACTGCCTCCCTCGGGCACCCCCACGCCCCTAAGTGTCAGGCTCTCTGATCTGGGAAACGCAAGTCTAAACCCCGCCACCCCCACCTCCCCAGCAGCTGCTCCACCCAAAGCGGACATGGGGGCCCTGCGGACCGCGCTCCTCTGTTGGATGGGCAAGTCGCCGGCATGGACTCCAGCGGTGGCACCTCGCGGGCACTCGCAGCCCCGCTCAAAAGTACAAACCAACCCCCACTCCGTCTCCGTCTTTATTAATTTAATTATTTCTGGGCCTCGCAGCACTCCAAGCCTCACCCGCGCTCTGACACTGCGGCGCCTGCGTCGGCGAACCATGGAACTTGGGCCCGAGACAATGGCCCGTAATTGATGCATTGCCATCGACAATAGAGACCAATTCTCCTCTGCCCGCCATTCTGACCACCCCCTCCTCCTCTCCCCCCTCCCCCGCTCCCCTCTCCTCTCTTCGGGCCACAGAGCGAAGGAAAACAAACAAGAAATTAGCGGGAGAAGCCGCGCACAGAGCCAGGCGCCCGCCTCTGCGCCATGGAGGACGCGGAAGAACGAAAAAAGTTACGAAAGTTTGCATCACCCGACTCGGTCGGTCTCTGCGCGCCCACTTCCAATCAAACGTCATGCAGCTGATGTTGCGTGTGCATTCGTTTGGTTGTTGGTTTTGGGGGGAGGGAAAGACCCCCCCCTTCCTTAATCACACAGAGAGCAAGTCACCCGCACGTGGGAAGCCATTCCCCGGAGCGTCCTGCTGCGCGCCGCGCCGCGCGTCCAGGACAGAAGGGTTTGCGGGCTCGTCGGCGCCGCTGGGTTCCTGGCAGCGCGCGGTGCCCTGAGGCCCGGGCTTGCAAGACGCCAAGATTGCTGGAGAGGGATGCGGGCGGCTCAGGAGGCGGGCTGGGTAGGAGAGACAGTGTGCAAGGGCCTGAGGACGCGTGGGAGCACCTGGAGCGCGCGGGCGGGTGCGTTCGGGACGACCACCGTTTGCAGAGAGGGTGGGCGGGCGCGGGGTTGACACCGGCTTCCTCGCACTCTCCCGGGGGTCTGGGGCAGGCGAGCCGCTCGCCGCCCAGGAGCGCAGAGATCCATCTTGGCTGAGGGGTCTCTTTAAATATTCAGTGAGAAATAATGGCATTTGAAGCACCACCTATGGAAACATTATTATCTTCATTCTTCAACATCAGCCCCGCTGAGAGCTTCGTTTGTCTTTTTATCAAAATCTATGGTAACCAACAGGACCTGGGGAGAAAGGGAGAGCGGGGCTGAGGGTGTGTGTGTGTGTGTGTGTGTGTGTGTGTGTGTTAGGGACCGAGCGAGGGCAGAAGAGAGGAAAAAACAAGAGGGACAAGAGAAAAAGGCGAGGAAAGGGCAAACAAGGAGAAAGAAGTTATAGTAAAAAAAAAAAGGGGGAGGGGGTGTCGGCAGGAGGAAAACAGAAACATTCACCATCACACAAAAGATTTAGATTTAAAAAAATAATAATAAACCAAAAAAAAAAACTAAGAGAAAACGAGTCGTTTGGGGGAGCGCGCTGAGGGTCCGGTGTCCCCGAAACCCCACTCGGAAGATTGGTGCCCACTTCGCAGGAACCGACTGTGGCGCTAGCCAGACTCCAGGGCGCTCAAGAATTGGGGCGTCCTTACGAGTCCTCTCCTCTCCCGATCGCGAGATAGGGTAGGGATTGTGTATCTGCAACCCCCCCACCCCCCCGACGCCGCCCCATCACTCAGCCGAAGTTTAGTTTGTCCTTCGGGCGCAGGACTGCGGGAGCCCTGGAGCGAGGAGACCCCGAGGCGCGAGGGGAAGAGCCGGGCTGAGCCGAGGACTGAGAGTCAGGTTCGCAGGCGCCCGAGCCCAGCGGAGGGAGTGCGGGGCCGGGGCTCCCGACTCGGGGCTCCGGGGCGCGGGCAGGGAGGCTGCCTCCCCGCCTGGGGAGATGGAGCTCGTTCGAAAAGTTTGGGTGCCGTGCCCGGCAAGCGCCCGAGGCGCAGGCGAGCTTCCTCCGGGCCAGACAGCTGCGCACAGGGACCCTCCCCCGCCTCACTCACTCCCGACTCCGCGCGGCCACCTCGTCGCCAGGAGCCTGGGGTGCGGCCCCCTCCCCCCAGGCGGAGAGCCCAGGGGTCCTGGGGACCGGTCTGGCCCTGGACCCGGCCAGGCTGGGCCGCGCCTCCCTCGGCCGGGGGCGGGTGGCCGCGTGCAGGGTTAGCGGCGGCCCCTCCCCTCCCCCCCCGGCTGGAGCTGAACTCGGATCCCAGGCCGGTCCCAGCTCTCCGCCCGCCCCGGGCTCGGCGGCGCCCCCGCCGCCGCCGCCTCCCCGCGGAGTGACGCGCCCTGTAGCCAACCGGGGCAGGCGGGGAGGGGGGGGGGAAGGTCGGGAGGGTTCCTGGGCGGAGCCGGGCCGCCCCTTATCCCACGGGCTCGGGGCTGCTGCTCCCGAAAACTTCAGCCCTAATTGTCCTGGGAATGTCCGAGGTAGAGAAGGGGACCGAGGGAGCAAGCGAGAGGCTGGAGGATCGGGGCCCTCGGAGGAGAATCGGGGTGCCGGGAGAGCTGCCCCTCCCCCCAGCCCCCAAACCCATCACGTTCCCAAACCTTTCCTGGGTCCTCTTCTGCGCACCCCCGCGAGCCCGGGATCCAGGGGCTGGAGAACTCGGGGCGAAGGAGCGCTGAGCGAGGCGGCGAGCGGGCGGGAGGCTGGGCCGCGGGCGGGAGGCGGACCGGCGTGGGGCTGGCTCTTCCCCACTCGCTTATTTTTTTTTTATGGGTGTGGGGGTGGGCTGCTTGCTGGTAGCTCTTAAAGAAACGAAGAAACGCTCACGAAACGGGACTTCCTCCCCCCACCCATCCCGCCACGGGACTCCCTCCCCCCGCGAGCCGGCACGCCTAGCGCCGCCGGAGTTGGGAAGTTCGCGCGCCCGCAGCCGGGTCCCCAGCCCCCGCCGCCCGGCCCCACCCCCGCCCGGGAGGCTTCATTCCGGGGAGGGCATGCTAATTTGGGTCGGCCCAGCCGGGGATGGGGGGGGCGGGGAGGGGCGGTGGAGGGAGGGGGCCGCGGGCCCGGGCGCCCCGGGCGCAGAGGCGAGGCGAGGAGGCCGGCCCCCGGCGGCCGGGCCGCGGAGTCCCCGGCGGTCGCCAAGAGGGTTAACCGAGTGCCGGCGGCGCGGCGCGCAGAGCCAGCCCCGCGGCCGGCTTATTGGGCCAGCGCGCGGAGAGACAGGGGTCGGCAGCAAATCACGAACTAATTGATTAAGGCGAGCGGGTTTGAATAGCGCTGGCCCGGTGCCAATCGCCTTTCAAAGAGCCCCTCTATGATTAATCGCAATGCATTATTGATAATCATAATTATAGCAGGACACATGCGCGCTGCGCCCGCGGCCGGGGAGCCGGGGAGGGGGCGGGCGGGCCGGCGGGCGGGGGGAGCCGCCGCCGCCGCCGCTCGATTTCCGTAATTTTGAGAAGATTTTTTTTTAGTAATTTTTTATTCTGCCCCAGCTGATGTTTGAGCCAGCATGTCGCGGAGGAAGCAAGCGAAGCCTCAACATTTCCAATCCGACCCCGAAGTGGCCTCGCTCCCCCGGCGAGATGGTGAGTGCTCCGGCCCGCGCGGTGGACACACGCGCGCACACACGCACTCACTCACACTCACGCACACCCCGGCCCACGCACACGCGGCGGGGCCCCGCACCCATCGCCGCCGCCGCCGCCGCCGCCGCCGCCCCGCTCTCCCGGGCGACTCGGCGCGTTTTCTCTTTTCTTTTTAATTTTCAATTTGCCGTCGCCGGGCTTCCCGCCGCCCCGGGGAATGCAAACACTGCTCCCGGCGGGATCTTTCCGGAGTTGCTGGGTCCTGGCGGGGGAGGAGGGAGCGCGCCGGCCTGGCTCCTCCGTCCCGGCTTTTCCCGGGAGCGGAGCCCGGGACCCGCCTGTCCGCGGCCGGGGTCCGGGGGTCCCGCGGGACGCGAGGGCGGCCAGAGGCCCTCCGCGCCGGCCGTGCGGGGCTCCTGCGGCGCCCGGGGGCCCCGGCCAGGCCTCCGCCGCCGGGCCCTGCTGCCGGCGGGAAGAAAGTTGACTCGTGCTCCGCGCTGAACTCCGAGTTGGGAGCTCCCGCGCCGCCCCTCACGCTCCACCTGGGCCTGCGCCGCCTCCTGGGGTGCCTTTGGGGGCTCAGAGCTGCTAGAAGATGGGGTGCTGTGTCGGGGCGCCCGCGCCGGACTCGCTGGGGTCGCGGCGGGGCGAAGAGGCGCTGAGCTGCCGGTCGCTCCCGGGACAGTGCGGGCGGCCAGAGGACAGGGTCCGGCTGCCCCCTTGGATTCCCGCATTTCTCTCCCACACATGCACCCCCACCCCAGGGAAGCTCTCCACTCGGTGCGCGCCCCCCGAGCACCCCGGTCCCCGTCCTTCCAGGAGCCGCGAGGTCTCCTCTGGCCCCCGGAGCCGCAGCCTTCGCCTTCCCGCATGGAGGCGGCCGCCGCGGGCGCCCGCGGGGAGGACAAGTTCCGGACGAAGTTTGTGTCCGGGAGCCGAAGCCGAGAGGGGCGCGATCGGGCAGGCCCCTGGGGGGACGCACGGAGGACACCCCGAGTCGCTTCCCGTCCCTGGAGGTGTTTCGCTTTCGGGGCCTCGCAGCTCCCAGGCCGCGCGCCCGAGGCGATGGAGCGGCGCCGGCTCAGCTCCGGGCGCGCCAGGGACGGACGAGGGGTCGCTCCGGGACGAACCGGGCGTCTGGCGGGATGCTCACGCCCTGGGGGCATTTTGGGGTGTGCGGGCGGGAGCCTGACCCCGACGGGGCTCCGAAGCTGCCCTGCGATCGCACCTCTGTCCCCGACACTCTGGGCCGCCCGGGCCCCAGGCTCCGCGTCCCTCCCCAGAGGCCTGCTCCTCGGGATTACCCGGGCGCAGGGACCCGCGCCGGGAGGCCGAGAGGCTGGGGGACTTTGCTCCCTGCACCCCACCTGGCAGTCGGGACCCAGCACCGCTGGCGTGGGGGGCCCTGTAAGAAACCGGGGAGCACTGAGGCCGGTCAAGAAAATGATTTGCTATATTCGTCCCCCGACCCCAGTACTTGCTCCAGCGGCAAACCTCACCCAGAGTCTCTGGGGTTCCTCAGTCCCCCGAGAAGGGTCCCCGAACCCAGCTTTCCACCCCCGGGAAACAGGGTCTGGGGGGGGGGTCAGTCGAGGTGAAGTGACCCCAGGCCGTAGCTGCTGCAGCGAATATTTTCCCGGATTTTCTCAGCTGGTTTCTCTGTCCTCGCCCCACACTCCTCTTTCCTAAAGTTTCTGGGGAGACCCTCGGTCTGCCCCGCTGTCCTGCTGTTACAGTGACAACGTGCCAACCGGAGGAGAAGGGGGAGTTTTTAGTCTTTTTTTTTATTATTATTATTTTTGTAAATCTGTATAGGTTTTCTACATTTTCCAAAAAAATAAAAAGAAATTACACTCGGGCTTTGGGGAGAGCCGTGCTAGCCTGGCGGCTGCCTTTCAGAATCCTGAATTTTTAATAGTGAAGGCGTCCCATAAAGCCACGGCATAAAAGGGGTTCACTACCTCTTCCCATTATTATTTATTAGGACTTTTTTTTTTTTTAGTTTATTTGAGCTTAGAGGTAAGTTAATTAAGTAACTGAATCAAGTTTCCTTTTCTTTTTTTCTCTCTTTTCTTCCTTCCTTTTCTTTTCTTTTTTCTTCCTTCCTTTTCTTTTCTTTTTTCTTCCTTCCTTTTCTTTTCTTCTTCTTTTCTCTTTTTATCCCCCAAAGCTGCTTCATTGTCCCAAGAAGCTGTAAACGGAGGGGCCCTTTCTCACCTCTCCCCACCCCCTTTCTCCTGGGCAGTAAATGGTTTTAGGTGATGACTGTTCTCACATGGCTGAACAATAAGTTGGGGAGAAGCTGCCCAGAGGGTAGGTTCTGTAAGAGGGTTACAGGATTTAGTGTGTTGTAATAATATTAGTACACAGCTAATCCTCCTCCAGGTCTGACTTACGGGAGGGCCCTGCACAGGCCGCGTCTTCTCATTTGGGAACCCTCGCCAGGGAAAGGGAGCCAGGAGTTTGTGACACATCTCAAAGTTACCTTCAAAAAGCCACCACCGTGTCCGCAGAGGAGTAGCCATCTCGATCTCCCCCCAGCCCCCCCCCCAACACACACACACAGACACACACACCACACACCCTTCAAGCACTTGTTAGTTTGGGGGTTTTCTGTGTAAGGGCTCTAGTTGGTTTTTTTTTGTGTTGCTGTTTTGTTTTGTTTTTTAAATAAAAAGGTTGTTACACTTTTAGAAGGCAAACCCTCTCTCAAATAACGTGGTTCCTTTTTCTTCTATCTTGAAATGGTCTCCCACGATGCCACATGGAATATGGAAGGCGCATCCCACATTTAAACCTAGCCCGTGCTCTGGTCCCCCGCCGGCCCTTCCACTTTTAGGACTTCTGCCTAGAGTGGCACCTACAAAAGTTTGTGGACCCCACTTCCAGTAGCCAAGCGACTCCCCAGGCTGTGGGCAGCCTGGGCCGGTGCTGTGTGACATGCATGTATGTGATTGCGTGTCTGTGTGTGTGCGTGCGCGCATACAAAGAAACCCCGAGCCATGCTGGACAGCCACACGGATAACTTCATTGGAACAAGTTCAGGAAAACAAGATTATTTTGGTCAATCTTACAGTGTTCACATTTTAATTCTACTTCCGCGAGGCGGAGGGACCAGGAGCACCCTCAGAGAAACCTGGGGGTTTTTCTGTTTCTTCTGAAACCAAGATGATGGCGAATATGATTTGTGTCGGAGGTGATATTCAACAAGTCTTGAGTTGCATGTAGGAAGAGGACTGCATTGGGGAAAGTATTTACCGAGATAAGTTATTCCAAGGAAAGGGAGTATTGGAATCTAATTTTCTTCTATGTGGGTTTGTTACTAGAAATGTGGATTCCGCGTGTCTGTGTGTGTGTATGTGTGTGTGTGGTGGGTTTTTCCTCCGTGGGTGGTGTTTTTAAGATTCCTGTAACTACATGGACGGCCCATTCCTACCCCATTCATTTAGAAAGAAAGAATTTTGGTGCTCAGAGGTTTTTTTTTTTGTTTGTTGTTTTTCCCCCCAAGGAAGAGATAACATTGGAAGAAAGATAAAAAGCATCATGAACCACAGATAAAACATTGACTGTCATGTAAAGTCGCATAAAAATCCTCCTATTTGTATTAATAATGAAATTCTATTATTTACCAAAGTAATTTCCTCATTCTGAGCAGCTTAATGGCTGCTCATTGATTTCTGGGCCCAGAAGGTTAGAGAGAGCCGTAATGAATTGGTGTGGTTTTTTTAAAAAAAAAAAAAAAAAAAAAAA
>JAWPEG010000015.1:3240240-3251463 GCA_035771395.1 Myotis vivesi | reverse complement strand
CCCGGGACCGGCTTTTGACTTCTGTCCCGGGAGGGGCTTTGAGGACAGTGACACCGTGGGGGAGGCCGCACACGTCGACCGCCTCCTTGTTAGGGCCGGGCGGGGGACCCCGTCCAGCTGCCCCGGTGTGGCTGAGTCCTGACAGCGTGGCCTGCTGGGACACGGATGGCGAGGGGTCAGGGGTCACGTCGTCTTAGTGTGAGGCCCAGAGTGACCGGTAGACCTGAGTTAGAGGTAAATCCGGCCACCTCCCCCGATGGAGGGACAGGAAGGGGGAGGCTGGTCAGCCCGTAGAGCTGCTTCTATATTCAGAATTGGGGGTGTTTCTACCCATCACAGTCCTGAGAGGCAGGCGGGGCCGCCGTCATCTACCAGGTGACAAAACGGAGACCCAGAGAGCAGACAAGGAGCTGTTGGCACCGGGAACCTGGAGCTGTCACTCACTCAAAAGTCAACTCTGCCCGGCCGGTGTGGCTCAGTGGTGAGCGTTGACCTAGGAACCAGGAGGTCACGGTTCGATTCCAGGTCAGGGCACAGGCCCAGGTTGCAGGCTCGATCCCCAGTGTGGGGCCTGCAGGAGGCAGCCGATCCATGATTCCCTCTCACAGATGTCTCCACCTCTCTCTCCCTCTCCCTTCCTCTCTGAAATCAATACGAATATATTTTTTTTAAAAAAAGAGCCAACGCGGTACAATCCTGACGTGCCTGGGCCACAGACCGGTTTCCCCATCTGGACCACGAAAGGCTCCATTGCCGTCCTTCCCAGCAGCTTCCAGCAGAGCCTCACAATGTCCCCAATCTCACAGGAATTGAGAACCACCCGCACGATTCCCGGCTTCCCCCGCTTTTCGAAGTTTCATTTTTTTGCCCCTTCGCTTTACGAGAGACCTCCGTTAGCCCCCAAACCGAAAGAAACACGAGGAGGACTCCTGCGTTTACAAAGAAGGTGAAAAGCAAAGATACAGCGTCCAGTTTGTTCTGCAACGAGCCCTCCTAGAGACCGCGGCCCCTGAGCAGGGAGCGCGGCCCCGTCAAGCTCCTTCCCTGGGAACCACACTGGGCACCTCAGCATCCTGACCCCCCACTCACCCCCCACCCCGCTGTGGACTGTGGCTATGAGCATCCTTGCTTCCCCTCCACTGGTTGTGTGCGTCCCTTAGCAGGAGGCGTCCTACGGCAATTGCTTCTTTGATTTGCGGCATTTCAGCTTAGGAAAGGGTTCATGGGAACGCGCTCTTTTTGTTTTTCTGGTTTTTGTTTGTTTTTAAATATATATATTTATTAATCTCAGAGAGGAAAAGAGAGGGAGAGAAACATCAATGAGGAGAGAATCATCGATCAGCTGCCTCCTGCACACCCTGTATGGATGGATGGATTGGTGGGTGGATGGATGGATGGGTGAATGGATTGGTGGGTGGATGGATGGATGGGTGGATGGATTGGTGGATGGATGGATGGATTGTTGGATGGATGGATGGATGGATAGATGGGTGGATGTATGTATGTATGGATGGATGGATTGGTGGATGGATGGATGGATGGATGGATTGGTGGGTGGATGGATGGATGGATGGATGGATTGGTGAGTGGATGGATGGATGGGTGGATGGATTGGTGGGTGGATGGATGGATGGGTGGATGGGTGAATGGGTGGATGGATGGTTGGGTGGATGGATGGATGGGTGGATACCCAGGTAGAGAAGCAAGGCGTAAAACAAAATAAGGAACATTCTGAATTCAGACTTTAGAAACTGCACAGGGAAGCAGATGTGAGGGTTTAATGAGCACAAGGATCGGATGCGTGGGAAAGGCATGGCCATGCTTCCTCCATGGGGTGGGAGAAAGTTAATTCTGAGGCGGCCGCCTGTTGGCAGCTTTTTGCTTGTGTGCTGTCTGACATGAGCTTCTTCGTCCTTTTTCTGTGTCTGCTCTAAAATGACAAAAATACATCGTCCTGGCAGACACTTTGGGGAAACAGAAATATTTAAATAATAAATTATATACTGCATTATCCTACCACCCACAGATAACAACGGGCTTTATTATTCTTGTGTTTTTCCCTCTAGAATATTTTCAAACACATGTGTCTTTCAGAATATACGTCCATTTATTTCAATATAACATTATAGGGTGAACAATTTTCCCATGCCATAAAGTACCTTTAAAACTATATTTTAGCCTGACTGGTGTGGCTCAGTGTTTAAGCATTGACCTATGAACAGTTTGATTCCCAGTCAGGTCACATGCCTGGGTTGCAGGCTTGATCCCCAGTGCAGGCCCGTGCAGGAGGCAGCCAATCCACGATTCTCTCTCATCATTGATGTCTCTCTCTCTCTCTCTCTCTCTCTCTCTCTCTCTCTCTCTCTCTCTCTCTCTCTTCCTTTCCTCTCTAAAATCAATAAAGAATATTTTAAAAATAACTATATTTTAATGGTTGCTTCATATCCTATTCCATGGGTGGAAACACATAATTTCTTTTCTTTATGTCTTTTATTCTATGGTCCAGAAAGCACTTCAGCTTTGTGTGAGCTCCCTTGTAGGTGGAGAAGGAATGTCTCGTAATGGGTTTCTCCCTTAACAAGAGCAGTGGTCTCAGCTGGGGATGCCTGTGCCCCAGGAACACATTCTGCTCTGTCGGGAGCCAGTTCTGTTTGGGCCAAGCCCGAGGTTGCCGCTGAACACTGGCCGCACACGGGCGGACAGCCCCCACCACGAAGGGCGCTCTGGCTGCCTGTCAATCACGCTGAGGTTGAGAAACCTGCTATCTAGGACGGCGTCGGGGTTAATATTCAACGTCCACTTAACATGCAAATGAGCACCCTGCCCTTCAAGCGCGGGACTTTGCCCTGGAATTCTGCTTTGGAGTCATCAGAACTCCCGTTACTAGAATCTAGATTTACTTTTAAAAAAAATTTTTTTTTTTTTACTGTGTTAGAAATTTTTAAATAACAGTAAAAGAATGTGGAACTAGAGATGCTATTTTTAAAAATGAAGGGCTGCCCTGGCCAGTGTGGCTCCATGGTTGGGCGTCCTCCCTGCACTGAAAGGTTGCTGGCTTGATTCCTGCTCAGGGCACACGCCTGGGTCAATCCCTGGTGTGGGGCATGCAGGAGGCAGCCAATGGATGTCTCAGCCTCACATCAATGTTTCTCTCTCTCCCTCTCCCTCTCCCTTCCTTTCTCTCTAAAATATATATATTAAGTTCCAAGGATGAACTGAATGATTCTGGGGTTGGTCCTTGTTGGGACCATACCCCCCTGGGGACACTGAGGCCCAGGACAGTCCCAGCCTGTTGGTCGGGCTCAGGAGGGAAGGATTTCTGTGGCAGAGGGTGAGTTGGCCGGTACAGAAACAGTCCCTGAATTCCACGGTGCGCTCTGCCCAGCCCTTATTGTGATGAACTCTCAGTGAAGTCGGCTGAAGCTGGAGTCCTGTTCTCTCGCCTTCCTGGGACGGAGATGTGCTTCTGTGCGGACCCCGCGATGCTGAATGTCCCGGGGAATCCCTCGTTCGGTCAGCGCGTCACCGAGTCCCTTCTGTGGAGGGACAGCCTCCTCTCTGGCCTCCCAGATCCCAGCTTTGGGACTTTCCCAACCTCCGAGGAGACAGACGGCGTGGAGACAACTTGTTAGGGTCCTTCCCTGCAGGTCAGAGGGGATGCCGGCTGCCGGTCGCCTTCTGCCCACAGCCTTCCTTGGGCGTATTGTGAATGGAAGAGGAGTTTAACTTGGAGACGTGTGGACTGATGTGGCGCGTCTCTAAATGACAGCACAGCCCGGCCGGTGTGGCTCAGTGGGTGAACCTATGAACCAGGAGATCACAGTTTGATTCTCAGTCAGCGCACATGCTCGGGTTGGGGGCTCATTCCCAGTGCGGGGTGTGCAGGAGGCAGCCCATCCATGATTCTCTCTCATCATTGATGCTTCTCTCTCTCTCCCTCTCCCTTTCTCTCTGAAATCAATAAAAACATATTTTAAAAAATAACAAAAAGTGAAATAAGCAATCCTGGGCTGCAGAGTGAGGACAGGCATCAAAGAGACGGCCAGGAAGTCCGTGCTCCTGTCTGTCTCTCCCCCCGGGGGGGGGGGGCGGGGGGGAGGCGGGAGGAGGCATCTTTTATTTGTTTGGTCCTGGTCGGCAACCTCTGGCGTCCACATACTGTACTCGCTTTCTTTTTCATTTTCTATGAAAATATTGATTCAACTGCTGAAGAGGACACAGCTGATGCTTTGAAGATGTGCAAGCTGGGAGAGGCAGGTCCACGCCTACCTGGCGAGAGATGCGCATCAGCGGACACAGATGCACCCGCCAGGAGGGTGGCAGGCAGCACAGACTGAACACACGTGCGCGTACGCACACACACACACACACACACACACACACACACACATCCTCCCCCTATCCCACCACACACTTGCCTGTTGCACTACGTGGATAGCCATCCACAGAGGCAAGCTCAACCGCTGAGCCATGCCGGCCAGGCTGGTGGGTACGTTTTCCTCCCCTACTGAGGATGGGTTCTGTGAGTGGGCTTCTTGAAAACAAAAGGAACTTCCTTATCAATAGAGTTGATAGGACTGCAATTCAAGCTCTTTCAGCCCTAGAATCATTCTGCCTGACAGTAAGAGAAATGGGCCCTCGAGAGGTAGGTGAGGCCGCCACAGTCCCAGAGCTCATCCCTGAAAGACTTGGAGTTAGAGCAAAGGGTTGCACAATTCTTCCACTTGCTTCACTCATGCCTCGGAACCAGGTCAAGCAAGGGCCTGCCCTGGAGTCGATGTAGGTACCTCACGAGGTGTCCTCGTCCAGGTAGGAGAGATGGAAGACGATTCCATGGAGACAAACCATGCAACGTGCATTGCGAAACGCCTGGTGCAGGCGGCTCCAGGGACAGGAAGGACCCCCCTACCTCTACCGTCCCCAGGGCTCCTACCATCCTCGTGTGTCTTGGTTTTTAAGGAAACCCAACCTACACCAACCTCTACTTCGAAAAGGGATGCATTCCCTCCTCCAAAAGGCTGGCCGCTTTCCCAAGGTGCCGTCCATCGCATTCAAGTTTTGATCTGTCCTCCCGAAATTACACACCGATGGGATGCATGATTAGGAGAGAAAGACATATCCACTCTCTACTTGAGTACGTATTTCCATTTGCTCTGTCCACGGGGCAGTGATGATAAAAGCTGTGCAGAATGTCTGGAAATGCAGATCCTATTAGTTATTTTTAAGATGAAAAACATTTTGACCACATTGTTTATATTTGCCTCTGTTTCCAGACTTTATGTATATCCTGCAGATCATAAATATAGTAAAACAAGGATAAATTGCTTGCCATTTCGGAGGTATTCCTCATGCTTTGCGTGCTTGCTTTAAAAAAAAAAACACCCCACACCCACCGTATATTTTATGGTGGAATCTCTGTGTTTATAAACAAAACCTCAAAAATTTACAGAGAAAGAAATCATTTTGACTTCCTTACTCAATATTGGTTCCATAAACCATGACCAAGTTATGACAAACCTGAACTTGAAGGGTGATTGCGTGGTTTTGTTTGAGTACATTTAATATGTTTGGGATTGAGCAATATTTTTTCCCAGTTTTTCCTAAATTCTGTCCCTCTCTGAAGTTTTCAAAAGTGTAATCATCAGGGCTAATTTTTCTTAGCATGTCTGAGCTCTACAATCTGGAAATTTTTAAAATATATATATTTTTATTGATTTCAGCGAGGAAGGGAGAGAGAGAAAGAGAAACATCCATGATGGAGAGAATCATGGACCGGCTGCCTCCTGCACGCCCCCCCACTGGGGATCGAGCCCACCACCTGGGCCTGTGCCCTGACCGGGAATCGAACCACGACCTCCTGGTTCATAGGTCGACGCTCAACCACTGAGCCACGCTGGCCGGGATGGAAATTTTTGTTCTGCACAATTTTGCTCTGAGTCTCATTCCTCAGATACATATTGTAAATGAAAACAATTTCATTTAAAAAAAACACTTAAAAAAACAAAACACCTAAAAACTACAGAACAAGCTGCTCATTCGTTTATTCTTCACAGGGTCAGGGGATCGCCTGAGTTTCAGGTCACGTGGACATATGAGAATGTTCCTTCACTTTCTGTGCCCAAACTGACGTGGTTTCCAGGTTCTGCAGTGGCCAACCCGTGGCCAGCGTGGGCCTGAGTCAGCTCATGGGGTGTAATCGGAATTATGGAGCGGGATGCCTCTCCCCCTTTCTCTCCACACAGAGAAAACCACATTGTGCGATTCCACGCGACCACGGGTCTTCCCAGCAGAAGCAGACCAGTGGCCAAGATGGGCTGGAATGAGGCAACAGGCAGTGCGGGAGGGGACAAAGGGGAGGAGGGAGGAGGGAGGAGGGGCACAGGAACTGGCCGGAGTAGCTCAGAGGTTGAGCATGGACCTATGAACCTGGAGGTTACGGTTCAATTCCCGGTCACGGCACATCCTCAGGTGGGGGGCGTGCGGGAGGCAGCTGATCCATGATTCTCTCTCATCATTGATGTTTCTATCTCTCTCTCCCTCTCCCTTCCTCTTTGAAATCAATAAAAAAATTTATAAATATATTTTTTTAAAAAATAGGATGGGGGTGGGAGGGGAGAAAGTCTCATGCTGGAAACATCACTTCCAGGCAGCTTTCAGATCCCGCAAGCCAGGGACCTCCAGTTCTAACACCTGCCTTTGACTGCAGAGTCTGAACCGGCTCTCCAAGTAGTGCAACAGGCAAGTGTGTGGTGGGACCGGGGGAGGATGTGTGTGTGTGTGTGTGTGTGTGTGTGGCATGCGCCCACGCAGTGGCCAGAGCAGGGGGTGTAGGGGTGTGTGAGGTGGGTGTTGGGTGTGCCTGGGGCGGGGGAGGGGGATTATGGGGAGCGGAGGTGATGCCACTGATTTCAAAATCAATGACCTATTTGTACGAGCCTTTCTGATGAGTCAGGTGCCTCAAAGGCCAGGCGGGAGCCGAGCTGGCCAGCCTCCGGGAAGGGCGACCCGCTGGTGCGCTGGACGGGGTCAGACAAGGGCTTGTCCACACGGGGTCCCGGAGCCACGGCCCGGGGCTGTGTGGCTGCGTATCGGGGACAGGGTCGGTCCGTGGTCCTCGAGGGGAGAGCTGGGATGGGGCCGTGCTCCCTGCCGTGACATCAGGAGAGGCGCACGGGGGCTCCACCCCCACCCCTCTGCTAGAGAGAGTGTCCAGGCGCTGTGGTGAGACAGGGCCGCAGCCCCAGGAACCCTGGCCACAAAGACATCTCTGGCGCAGCCTCCACCCAGGGTGTCCCAGTCCGGGCCCCATTGCCATTTGGGGGCGGGGGTGGGACAGCTCTTTGCTGTGGGCTGTGCTGTGTCCTGTAGGATACTGAGCAGCAGCCCTGATTCCACCGACTAAATGCCAGTAGTAACACCACNCCGCCCCCCCCCCACCCCCGCCCCCCCACCCCCGCGCCACCCCCCCCCCCCCCCAGCTTTTGACAACCAAAGATGCCTCCAGACATCGCCGATGTCCTCTCGTTGAGAACTGCTGTTTGGGGCCTTCATGGCCTGCTTTTCTGGAATCTATGGAGACAGGAAGAGTCTTTCCCCAAATGTAGATCGTCTGTGGAGGCCTGCCTTCACTGGCCCGGCTTTGGGGCGCACGTGTTCAGGGGGAGGGTTTGCCTGTGCGTGCGTGGGACTGACCCCCTCCGGACGCTCTGGGGCGGCCAGCGCGTGTTTGCACAGTCAGTCCAAATTCCAAGCGCACAGGGCAGAGGCCACAGGCTGAGTGAGAGGGCCGACGTGGAGGCCGCCCCGCCCGAGGCCTCGGAGAAGCCTCTGTGGCTGGGATATGCGCTGGGGGTCCCTGGCAGACCCGGCAGAGCCGTCCACTTCCAGGTCCTCCTGCCCACCGCGCACCCACTCTGTGATGGGTTCTGTGCTGCTGGGACAGAGAGGGAGGACCACAGCCTCCAGCGGCCTCCACTCCTGAGGGTGGAGGCGGCATAGAAATGGAGGTGATGGCAGGGGGCCTGGCCTTCCTCTGGGCCGGACTCTCCCAGAAGCTCAGAGGGACCCATGTGGGGGCTCCCCCTGTCAGGCCACCCCTAAGGCGGCAAGGGGCCTCGCCTCTGTGTTCATGTTTTTTTTTTATGAACATTTCAAAAATAAGATATTTTTTTAATTGATTTCAGACAGGAGGGAGAGGGGGAGAGAGAGAGAGAGAAATAGAAACACCAATGATGAGAGAGAATCACGGACCAGCTGCCTCCTGCACGCCCCACACTGGGGATCGAGCCCGCAACCTGGGTATGTGCCCTGACCGGGAGTCCAACCTTGACCTCCAGGTTCAGAGGTCGATGCTCAACCATTGATCCACACCCACCGGGCAAAAGTAAGATAGTTTTTCTTTACAGGGGCCCCCACATTGCATCAACCAGAGGCCCCCCCAAACCTGGCCACATCCCCATCTTTTAGCTTCCTGTACATTACAGAAGGGGGTCCTCTTTCGGCATCTATCCACTAGAAGCAGGAGGAAAATGCATCTGGTTGTAATTCACTGACAGAATTAAAATAAAAAATGACATCAACTCCCCAAAAAATAGAGGAATGGGGGGACAACCTCTTGTCACCCCCTGGGTGGTTCCTTGGCTGCTGGGGCAGAGGCTGGGGTCTGAGAGTCCCACACACCAGGGTGGGGAGAGAGGCAGAGGGCCCAGGAGGGAAGCCCAGGCTTTGGTGAGGAGGGGCTGGCCCAGCAGCTGGCCGAACCCCAGGGCTGGGAGCTGTGGGCCCGCAGCCCGCCCCCCACGCTCCCCTGGCCATTGTGAGCCCCTATTGACCAGGCCACGGAGCTATTGGGCTGCAGGCAGCTGACGCTCAGGGTTGTGCAGCATCGATCGATCGGCCCCTCCCGGGTTATTTATGGGATGCGCCCTCCTGGCCCGGCCCGGTCACCCCGGCCACGTGTTTAACGAGGGTTCGGGGCGCTCTTCCCTCGCTGGTTAACTTTAAGTATTGGAAGTGGGATGGATGCGCCCATAATATTATGATCCATACCAACCTCTTCTCGGGCAACGCGATCTATTTCATTACCGCCTTTCTAGCCAATGCATCGATTTCTGTGTTGCGGTTTTATAACACAATTTCAAGGCTGTTGTGGGCTTAATGAGCCGTGTTCTGAGGATGTTTAAAAAGATTTGAAGCTATTGTGGAAATAAATATTATGGATCACCCCCTCGCGAGTCATTTCTCCCTTTCTCCCTCCTGGCTCCCCCTCCTCCCCCTCCTCCTCCTCCTCCTCCTCCTCCTCCTCCTCCTCCTCCTCCTCCTCCTCTCCTCCTCACCCCCTGCCCCCTGCCCCCTGCCCCCAGTGCGCCCCTCCTTGGTGCGGGTCTGGGGGGTGGAGGGTGGAGGGCTGCAGCCCTACAGCCCTTTGTGGCCCAGATCAAAGGGTCTGAGCCACACAAAGGCGGCCCCACTCGGCCACACACAGCCGCACTTGCAACCAAACATCCTTGTGGCTTCGGCGGGCCCACTGCAAGCGGGGGACACCTCAGAGGCAGGGGGCAGAGGAGCCCTTGACGCTGATGGGAAGTGATGATGCGCCCTGGGCTTTTCATTAGCGGCCCTGACTCGCAGCCCGGCTGGCCGGGGCCTGCACCTGTGGGCCCTTCGTCCCCGCCTTCATGGAAGTTGACAGGTTTTATTAACTTTCAGGACGCACTTCCCAGCGCGCCAGGCTGCCGTTTATTTTGTATTCACGCGAAACGGAAACCGAAAGAGCCCATGTTTACATAGTTGCCAACCCCGGCGACCGGCGACCTCCCTCCCTCGGGGGCGCCCGAGTCACGCTCAGCTGCCTTCTGTCCTGAAAGGGGCTCCTGAGCAGAGAGGGAGCTTGGAGTGCGGGGGGATGTTGCTTCCCAAGGGGAGAAAGTGGCATTCAATCGTCTGATGTCTCAGAGGAGCCCCCCAAAGACCTTCCAAATCGCAGGACACCGGGGTTCTTTGAGAAGCCATTGCTCAGGGGGTGGTGGTGGGGGGAGCATTTGCAAGCAACCCCAGGAGCCCTGGCCGCTGGGAGGTCTCCCAAACCTTGTTCATAAAAGGAATCACAAAGGCCCCCCCCCCCCCAAGCATCTTCAAACTTTGCCAGGGACTCTTGGGGTGGCGCGGGGAGAGGGGGTGCCTGCTCAGACACTGCGGGCCCCCAACACATTGGAAAGAACAAATGTTGGGTTTAGTAAAATATACGCTTATTGGGGGGAATATTGTTACATAACCCAGCACGCTTTTATATAACATCTGCCCCGTCATCATTAGAAAGATCCTAAGTGGGGACCAAGGATTAGGATGGTGGGAGAAGAAGGGGGTGGGGAGGGGGGGTAGGAGATCCACCAAAGGACTTGTATGCATGCATGTAAGCATAACCAATGGACACAGACACTAAGCGGGTGAGGGCATGCACTGGGGGTGGGGTGGCCAGGGGAGGTCAAGGGGGGGAACATGTAATACTCTATGTAATACTGTATGTAATTCTTTAAACAATTTACAAAAAGTGTTAGGATCTTGCTTATGCCCTAGTTTGTTGTTCCTGGCGCTGGGCGTCTTTTTTGGGGTTTACGTCTCGTGACAAATGGAAGCCCACAGCTACGCCAATCCACGTTGCATCAGTGGCCGGGTGTTGACAGTGCAGCCAGAGTCAGCCAGGCAGGCTGCGGACCCGCTTAAAGCAGTGGTTCTCCACCTTCCTAACGCCGCAACCCTTTAACACAGTTCCTCATGTTGTGGTGACCCCCAATTTCATTGTTACAAATTGAACATCATTAAAGCATAGTGATGAATCACAAAAACAATATGTAATTATATATGTGTTTTCCGATGGTCTTAGGTGACCCCTGTGAAAGGGTCTTTCGACCCCCAAAGGAGTCTCGACCCACAGGTTGAGAACCGCTGGCTTAAAAGCACCCCGCTTTTTGGCGCTTCCCTTTGTGTGCCCCGTACCCTCCCAACCAGCCGGGGACCGGGGATCGCTTTGCAGGAAGCGAAGCAGAGGGAGAATAGAAAGCAGGTAGGAGACTATTACGCTTTTCACTTGGGCAAACAGATGGGATGCCTGCTCTTAGATTTAATCAGGGGCTGACAGGCAGGTAGGAGCCGGCATATTTCAGCCGGAGTCTCTTTCTTTTCAGGAAAGAATGAAACCACTTAATATTCAGGATATCTCCCCTC
>JAWPEG010000015.1:3216258-3239293 GCA_035771395.1 Myotis vivesi | reverse complement strand
CCCCCCCCCCCCGAACAGCCCATCGATGCCACGATGCCATGCTGCCTGGTGATCCCCGATGCTTCACGTCGTCTCATTTCTGATGACATTACAAAGGGCAAAGTTCATCGCAGTGCTACTGAGTCCACTTATTCACACGTCTTTTCCTCTATCCGTCCCAGGCCCAGAAAACAACGACCAGAAACTCTGGATGCGTGTGGGTGCGTGTGCGAATGTATGGGGTTTACAAAACAAATAAAGCAACAGCTGCCCAATTTGCCGCGAGACACCCCTGTCTCCCCTTACAGAGACAAGACGGACATGAACGGGTGAACCATTGGGGAGTCGCGAGTCTCTGACCTCATGCTTTCTCTGCTCACCTTTTCAGAAAGATTTTGCTATCAATGGTTCCTCCTTTCTCCGCAGAAGCGCCGTCCGTGGTAACCTTAGCGCACACAATCTGCTCCCCCCACCCAAGGCGGGCAGGGGGGTGCGCGGGACGGGTTCAATATCATGGCGGGGCTTGTATTACCTCCTGGAAACAGAATCCCCACCCCCTCCCCGGCAAGTCCCGGCACCCCCACGGCCACTCGTTTGTTGTATAGAGCCCTACGGGGCCCTCGCGATGAATTCACAGCCATCTTTTCGCCCACAGCCTCCCTCGTCCCATAATGGGCCTCCCAACAGGTTTTTGTTGTGCCAGCCTGACTTGCAGGGCCCGGCGAAGGGTCCATTCTTTGGTCATTTCCTTTTCGCATCGCGAACTTGTCACTTATTAATCTGCCGCAGCTGCAGAGGAGGCCCAGCTGCTCCCCGAGGGCGAGGGCGCGTGCCCGTCCCAGGAGGAGGCCGGGGCAGGGGGATGTGGGCACCTCTGTCCATTGGGGAGGGAGAAATGGGAATTCACAGGCTGGAGGGTGAGGCGGGGTGCAGACAGGAAGGAGCCCCGACCTGGTCTGGGGAAGGCCTTCCTCTGAGGCTGTCTGAGGTGGGCGACCTCGGACCCTCTGGGGAAGCTTCAGAGAGGAATGCCCTGGGTTTTCCGATGTGTTGAGGGCTTAGCCTGCAATGTCTGAGCAGGGGGCAGGCACGCCCCCCGCCCCCCCCGAGCAACCCCCATCCCCACCTCTGACCTCCCAAGAGTCCCTGGCAAAGTTTGAAGATGCTTCTGTCGAGGACTTTGTTTCTCCTTTTATCAACAAGGCTTGGGAGACCTTCCGGTGGCCAATGGCTTCACAGTCCCGCCGAAAACCGCCAGGAAAACACGATGCAGAAGGACAGGGTTTTTATACGTCCATGGGCATCTAAAGCGAAGGTGGGTGTCGCTAGAATAGCAGGGAGTTGTGGGGAGACCTCGTCTTGTTGGCCACCTGTCCCCCAGGCCACGTCTCCAAAGGAGAGCAGTGTTCCGGGGAGGGTGGCTCCTCAGCCTTCAAGCCTGGTCGCTCCCGGGTGGAGGGCCCCCCGGAGCCTTTCGAAACTGAGCCATGGCTGCAGGAACTGTGCCGGGAGTGAGCCATGTTGATGACACACGTGCCGCACAGTGTCCCCTGGGGTACACGTGTCCACATGTGGGCCGGCGTAGCCACGCCAAGTGCTGGTGTGCATGGACTTCATTGGTTTTTTAAATACATATTTATTGATTTCAGAGAGGAAGGGAGCAGGAGAGAGGGAGGGAGAGGGAGAGAGAGAGAGAGAGAGAGAGAGAGAGAGAGAGAGAGAAAGAAACATCAATGATGAGAGAGAATTGGCTGCCTCCTGCACGCCCCACACTGGGGATCAAGCCCGCAACCCAGGTGTGTGCCCTGACCGGGAATTGAACCGTGACCTTCTGGTTCATAGGTCGACGCTCAACCACTGAGTCACGACGGCCCAGAAGGCATTGACTTTGTAATACACGAGTGCTTGTCTTTACCTTACCATTCATTCATTTGAATCACCCATTCTTTCCTTCAATCATTCTACAAGTATGGAGCCTCTAGTGTGAACCAGGCACCTAGGAGCTGGGGATCAAGGATGAGCAAAGCAGACATGGTCTGTGCCCTCAACTTTTGGTCTAGAAGAGGAAACAGACATTCAACAAATTATTACAGATAACCACGTGATTAGAAGGCACAGACGGGAGAGTTTATGGCAGTATATAGAGATCTGACTGAGTGTGGGAGTGAGGCTGGGTGTAACAGTCAGGCTAGGTTATGTTCTGCTGTGTAACAAATAGCCCCAACATATCAGACTGGTCTCTGGCCCAGAGAGAGGAGAGGGGCCAGATGGTGTTCACCTTGGCTTCAATATGAGGAACAGGTGGTGAGGGAGGGGTTTCAGGAAGTGGGTGCTTCTGTATCATAACACACAAGATGGCAGAATGTCCCTTGTCTCGGAAGGAACCTGGACCAGAGAAGCAAGCTGCTTGTCCCAAGCATGGCAGCTAGTAGAAGACTCAAAGCTTCAAAACCTCTCCCGTAGACCATGTCTGGTCCCCACTGCCCACAGCGCCTCCCCCTGGCCCTGGAAGAGTCCTCGCATCCTTGCTCAGCCCTCGTCGGGCCATGCTCATGCGGGCAAGGCGCACTTAAACTTCATGAATGGAATTCCTGGTCCAAGGGAGCGTGCAGTTTTGTGTTCCCAATGGCTAAGGTGAGCCTCTGGGTCACGCTGCGGAGAAAACTTCCAGAAGAGCATGTATGGGTGTGTCAACAAGAATGAAATGTTGGGGACATAGAAGGGAAGTTTCAGAAGTGGCTGCTGGAGGAGGCCGGGGTGCCTTCCCCACACTGAGCTCTTGTCTCCCAATTAGCATACAAAAACATTTTTAGAGGCATAACCTTTACTAATAAAATGCCATAATCTCAGGAAGACAGTGGGAATTATTAGATATTAACTCATGCCTAGTTGCACTGACAGCTTGCGGCCGATGTGCACACCAGGTGAGAATTAATATGCCATAATTCACGCTCCGTCATGCATTATTGCTTCAATAAGATATATGAAGAATAACCTATTCTGGTGAAATAACTGGGATTCTCAGAGCCCTCCTGGCCAAGTTATAAATAGTTAGGTTAGAATCCAGAATTTTTTTTTTTATTACTAAATTTGAAAGAAATTGCACATATGTATCCTCATCTATAATTACCGTGAACATTTTTCCTAAGTCCTAACATTAAGTTTGGTCATATTCCACGTTTTAAAATTGAACTTAAGCAAAATCACATGATTTTCTTGAGACCAAAATAGAAATATCTTTCCCCCATATATAATTGTGTGCGGTACGAGGGCATGATACGGCTTATACAGACGATGGCTTAGAAGAAGCGAAACAGGCCTGAGCTAGAGGGGTGCAGAATTGAAGCCGGGAGAGTGGGGGTGTCAGGGGGCCTAGCGGATATTCTATTTATGAAGAGTCTGTGTCTCTCTGGACAGTTATAGTTACTCACAGATGCCCGTTTTCCCAGCAAAAAAGGCAAGTAGGAGGCACTCGCTGAGCTCCAGAAGCTGAAAGGGAGAGTATTGATGTAGGTGATAAATGAGCCTTCTACTCACAGAGCTAAGGCCTCCAAAAAACGGGAGAAGGACCAGAGGGTCCTTGGGAAGACCTCTGGAGACCGCATGACAGACGCAGGCCTGTGAGACCGTCACTAAATCATTCATGCATGCAGCGTGTACTCATCGCGTCCCTTCCTGTGGACCCGGGGGCCCAGTCCTGCCATAAACACTGAGAAGCAGGCGGCCTGGAGAGGGAGATGGGAATATCGATGACTAGGACACCTCATGGCCAAAGTCCCGGTAACACAAGTGCTCAGGAGGGAGCACTGCCCATCTCCAACCGGCCCTGGTAAGTTGATCAAGGAAAGCTTCACGGAAGAGGTGACACCCGAGAGGAGTCAGAAATGAGGGAGAAGAACTGGGCAGATAAAATACTGGGGTTGAGGGACTGTCTCAGAACCATGCAGGACTCATCACAGTCTTATTCTTCCCGTGGAATGAGGTTGGGGCTACCTACAGGCTCTCACCCCAAAAGGAGGGTGGCCCAGGGAGTGTGGGGACAGCTCCCTGGACTCAGGGGGGAGGGGGGAGGGGACTGTGCCTGCACCGGGGCTCACAGCTGGTCCCACCTCCCAGAACACCCGAGGTAGAGATGGTGTGGGCACGCAGTCATTGGAGGGAGAACTGTCAATCACTCCTGTGCGGAAATGAGGATGCTTCTGGCATCCAGCCGAGAAACGGTGGGTGTGTGGAAGCCAGAGGCGCTTGCACCCCAAGGAGTGCGGTGCTCTCCCCGCCCCCAGGCGGCGTGGTGGATGGAGGGTGGCGGGTGAAGAGGGCCCAGCCTGGCCTGAATGGCCCTCACCTCTCTTCACCCACCCACTCACCCACTCACCCACCCACCCTTCCCAAGGACGCTCTTCACCCTTGTCTCTGGGAAATGGTCCAGGTGTGGATGTCCCCCCACCACCCCCAGCTCCCCTGTCTGCGTCAAGTGCACCTTGACTTCTAGTTTCCTTGGCTGGTCATCTGGCTGGAGGGGCTGCAGGGGCCACTGGCCCCAGAGCTGTGGCCTCTCCGCAGGTGTGACTGTGATTAGAGCCAGTGGGTGGTGGTGGAAGGAGGAAGGTGAGGAGGAGGATGGCTTTAGGGTCATTCTCAGAACTGATGGTCCATCAGCCTCACTGCCCTTTACCCCTGACCCTCCCCCAGACTGTGGCCCAGGGACACCCCGACCCCCAACATTTTGCCTCCATGGAAGCCCAGGTGGAACAGCAGGAGGTCAGAGGTCAGGGGTGGGAGGTGGGCTCCCTCTGCAGGCCTCCCTGCCCTCTCCTCTCCCTGGCTTGCCTGAAAGCGATGCAGCGATGTCAATTGTCTCCTAGCCCGGCGACTTGGCGAACCCAATCAATCCATATGAGAGAGCCAATGAAATTGACGGATCCCCACGTAGTGCATGATGGATGCTGTTTGATAGGGACACGGCTCTCAGGAAGCGCCTGCCACGGGCCCTAGATAGTCTTTCAATCCCGCGTCCCTGAATGCTGGGCTTCCACGCTCCCGCCGTGGCTGGTCTCTGGTGATGGCCGAGCTTGTGCGGCAAGAAGACCAGATGGCCCGACGGGCACCCCCTGTGGGTGGGTGGGTGGCCTCGGCTCCGGGTGTGGGGACTTTTCAGCGGAGGCAGCTCTGGAACAAACCATCCCAGGCCTCCCCACCCAGATCCGAGGGGCTGGGCAAGGTCCCCCCAGGAAACCGGGCCCCGTGTGTAAGGGAACTATGTGGGTACGGATAATATTCGCTACTCTTTGTGGAGTCTTTGTTTTCCACCTTTTGTTGGATTTTAGAGTCACAGGGACCAAAGAAGGCTGACGTTTTCAATCCCCCTATTTCGCGACAAGGCTGCAGAGGTTCAGAGAGGTTGAGGAACTTCTCCGAGGTCACACAGCAAGGCCAGGGCTGAGCCAGGACGCCAGAGGCCTGGGGAGGGAATGGCGAGTCCGGATGGGAAGGTCAAGTTGGGTATGAGATGCTCGTGGGCCCATCCATGATGCTGCCTGCAAGGTAGTTGACAGAAGGGTCCAGACCCCTGACAACCTTCTCCTCCGGAAAGGATTGAAGACTCTCTCTGTCGCCTGGGCATGGTTCGTTCTTCTATAGTTCATTCCAGAGAACGTCCTCAGGGCGGGGCACACGCAATCCTGTCCGTCTCTTATGAAGACCCACAAGCAGGTGGGCACCCCCTCCCGGGAGCCTCTCTGGCCACCCCCAGCCCAAGCTCCCTTCCTCTCCCCTGCACGCACAGCGTGACCTCTTCCTGGGGGCTCCTTCCGGAATTGCTGCTGTGACGGACAGACGCACGCCTGCCTCCGAGGACTCCCCCCTGATGAACGGGGTCGCCCCCTTTCCCCTCGCCCCCTCCCCATGCCCGGCACATGGGGCTGTGGCCCGAACACTGATGAGGAGAGCATGCTGCCCTGGAGAAAGCTCTGGGCGTTCTGTGTTGTCCTGGTGTCTGCAAGAACGGGCACCTGCCCCCGGGGAATGGTACCGAGACCTCCTGGCTCATCGGTCGGTCGACGCTCAACCACCGAGCCCCGCCGGTCGGGCCAGCTGCCTCCCGCTACGGCGTTATCGCACCACCACCATCACCACCACCTCCCTGACGTCTACACAGCGTGCCTGCCTTCCTCCCGCCCCTCTCCTACGTTTGATCCAGGCCCTAGGAGTAGAAGAGCATGAAATGCCGATTTTCTGTAAAAAGAACCCCCGCTCCTGCCCAGGTTTCGGCCTGGGGATCGGCCAGCGCAGGCAGCCCTGCGCGGCCCCCTGTGGGGCTGGGCGAGCTGACGGCCCGCGGCCCCGGCCCGAGTCCCTGCCTGCGGCCTGCTTTCAGCCCGTCTCTCCGAAGGGCATTTGTTCCCGTTCTGCTCACAGGAAGCCGCCATACTTTGCTGAAGAGTCACAGGAAAAGGGTGAGCGAATGGGCTCCTCTCTGTCCCCTGGTGACTCCGGCTCCAGCCAGGGGGTGGGAGTTGGTTCTTTCTGTTTCTTGTGAGCATGACCCACCCAGGAAGCGGGGGCAGCTCTGCCCCTTGACTCTGGGGGAATGGGAAAGGGGGGTGCCCCAGATTCCCCATCAGCCTAGACCAGCGGTTCTCAACCTGTGGGTCGCGACCCCTTTGGCGGTCGAATGACCCTTTCACAGGGGTCGCCTTAGACCATCCTGCATATCAGGTATTTACATGACGATTCATCACAGTAGCAACATTACAGTTATGAAGTAGCAACGAAAATAATTTTATGGTTGGGTCACAGCATGAGGAACTGTATTTAAAGGGCCAGAAGGTTGAGAACCACTGATCTAGACTGTCAGTCCCTTTCTTCTATCTATCTATCTATCTATCTATCTATCATCTATCATTATTGATTTCAGAGAGGAAGGGAGGGAGAGATAGAAACATCATTGATGAGAGAGAATCATGGATCGGCTGCCTCCTGCATGCCTCCCATAGGGATCGAGCCCCGCAACCCAGGCATGTACCCTGACCGGGAATCGAACCCGGGACCCCTCACTCCGCAGGCGGACGCTCAATCCACTGAGCCAAACTGGTTAGGGCCATCTGTCCCTTTCTAACCAGAGAAATTAATCTCCTTCATGAACGAAAGGCTTACTAGGTCATCTTAGAGCCTCTTTTCTTATCAGAGCCTCAACCTTTCCTTCTATAAAATGATGGCGTTGATGAGGGGATTCCCATCAGAGGAGTTTGCGTATTCAAGCTGACGCGTGAGAGCGTCAGCGAGCTCCTAGGGCAAGCCCGCCTCATTCGGGCTTGATTGAGAGGCGACTCCAGGGGTCAAGAGCACCCCGGCGCTAGCCTGCAAGGCCTGCCCAGACCCCTCGCTGAGAGCGCCCTCTCACCTCGCCTTTGCCACCAAATGAATTCTACATGCGACTCTTTGTCTATAACCGAGTTCCTCAGCCTTGGCCTCCTTGTCATTTCGAGATAATTCTTCATTCCTTGTCTTAGTGCCTTGTAGGTGCTCTGTGTCCCTGGCCACCACGCACAGATGGCCACCCCCCCCCTTGTTGGGCCACCAAAAAGATCTTTAGGTATTGCCCAATGTCCCCTGTGGGGGTGGGGGGGGGGTGCCAAATCGCCCCCCCCCCCGTGGAGAACATGGCCCTACAACATGATCACAGGGGATTGTACTTGTTACTGGTCTTTCCCACCAACTCTGAGCTCCTTCCGGCCAAGGCTGTGTTTGTCCGTTTCTGTGGCACCCAGTAGGAGTGCGGAATTCATGACATCGGTCGGAGACATAGTAGGTCTCTAGGTCCGACATGTGTTCTGTGCTCGTATACTAGAGTCATCGGCTTACTCGTCAATATTCATCCATCGGTCAAGGGCAGAGCCTTACGGAACTTAGTCTAGCGGGAGCAGGCTGGTCAGCAGAGATGTGCAATAAATAATGGACAAGGAAGCCAGATAATTCCCAGTGGCGGCTGAAAAATAGTATCGATTAGGTATTTCGTCACCAAACAGGGTTTATCCGGGGGAGGGGGAGATGGGAGGGGTGTGGGCGGTGGGGAGAGAAAGTGGCAACACATTGCCAAGACGGAGGGGTATTCATAGAAGAAAAAAAGCAAGTTAGAACCATAGCGCTTTATCATAAACTAGAGTTCTACTCGTAGGGTTCTCGAGATTTCGCTGAGTATGAGAACGTCTCCACGGCCTAGCTCTGCCCGTGGGCCCTCCCGGCTGACTGTGTTTGCTTAAAGTTCCACTTAATCTTTTAAAATTTTTTGGGGTTAATCTTCACCCAAGGATATTTTTCCATTGATTTTTAGGGAGAGTGGAAGAGAAAGGGGAAGAGAGAGAGAGAGAGAGAGAGAGAGACATCGATGTGAGCGAAACGCATCTCCTGCAACCAAGGTACATGCCCTTGACCGGAATCGAACCCGGGACCCTTTGGTCCGCAGGCCGGTGCTCTATCCACTGAGCCACACGGGCTAGGGCCCAGTTGATCCTGATCATCAGCGATGATCAACTCTATGAAGAAAATATTTAAAGGGCCAAGGACAGACACCAGTGAGTGTGGGGGTGTCTCGGTGGGGGGGGCAAGGGGATTCCTCTCTGACAAGGTGACACGGAGCTGCCCCCAACACTAGGTGGGAAGGCAGGAAGTATGCGCCCCGCACCTGATGAGGTCTCAGTAAATGCCTGTGGGTAAACTAGTGACTTCTCTCTGCCTTCTGTGCAAAGGGGAGCGGGTGCCGTAAGTGTCGGATTCCAGTACAAGTTCTAGAAACATCCGCCAGTGAGGCGTGCGCATACGACGTTTGTGGGCAACGTCTGAACCCACGCCTGACTCGTCTTGTCTCCACTCGGTTCTGTTTTTACAAAGAGAGTTTAAAAAAAAATAAAAATAGACGGGGCCGTAATCTCCTTGGCAAATCAATCGCTTAATCACACGCCCGTCATCATCACGGTCATTTAAAACCCGAAACCACATCGAGACACTCTGGCCACTTCCTGGGGCCCAGGTGTGAACCCCAGGACCGGCAGGGGGGACGAGGCCAGCTTCCCACCCAGCGATCTCCCCAGCCGATCAAATGCGTGCTCCGAGGACGGGGTAACGTTACCACTGTGCCTGGGTAAGAAGGTCCGTTCCGGCCCCCGCCCAGCAGCCGGGGGTGGGGGGCGGGGAGGGGGGGGGACATGCAGGAAAAAGAGCTTAATCATTAATAACACTAAGTTGCATTTCTAGAGCCTTGAAAATGAGAATTTTGCCCTTTTTTCCCTGGGAGTAAATTGGGTCAGCGTGTTCCCAGAATTTACATTTCAATTAAAAATACAATAATAACACATTGTGCGAATCGCGAAGGATCCCGAGTCCAGGGAAGATGACACCGGCCGTGACTTCGTTAATGAAAAGCCCCTTCATCCGGACGGGCCACACATGAGCGGTCACCAGGCTCCTGTCTTGTTCTGGGTCTGGCTGCTGGGAGGGGCCGGGAGGGGCCCGGAGGGGTGCGGCCGGGGGAGGCGGTAGGCACCGGGGCCCTGCCCGGCTGGGGCCGCCGGGGGAGGCCGGTCTGGGCACCCTCCTTCCCCAGGCCCACCCTTGGAAATGAACACCACTTCATCTTTAAATGAAGCCTTAAAAAATAAAAAAATAAATTAAAAGGTGGGTTTTGTTGCTGTTTTCTTTGAGGTTTGGGGGCTCTGTTGCTTGTTTTATTTTTTGCTTTTCTAGGCAATTGCGGATGGTATCAGAAAGCTTACATACCCCCCCCCCCCCCCGCCAGCCAAGGTCTTTNCCCCCCCCCCCCTCCACCAGCCAAGGTCTTTGTGAGTGGATTTAACTTAAACAACACGTCCGCCCCCTTAGCCCCTCACACTGGAATCTGGTAGAGACTTCTGCCAAGTGCCTAGGACAGATGCTCATAGAGAAAAGGCCACTTGCAGGCCTGGGGCTGATGGTTGTGAATCGACCCTCCTGCCGCCCGCCCCATGGCTCTCTCTGGAACCCCCGGCTGGCCTTGTTGATTTTTAGAGTTGGTCTACCCACCCCGCACCCCCAGGCAAGGGAGAAGTTACCCGGCAGGTGGCAGCTTGGTGGTCGCTCCCAGGACCCTGCCTGGGGGTGGAGGGGGACGGGGAGGGGGCGGGGGGCCTTGCACACACAGGTGCTTGCTCACAGCTGCTTCTGAGAATAAACACCCCGTCCAGTGTGGCTTTCATCAGAAAGCAAGCCTGATAGGTGGGGCAAGAACACCACTCAGCACCCCTCTCCAGCAGGGGGGACCCCCAAAGCCAGCCTGAGCAGGAGGCAGGGTCTCCCGGCACAGGCCCCCAGTCAGGTGTTTCCGTGGGGGGTCTGGGGGCCCCTGCCGTCTGGGCTGGGCCAGGTGACCCCAGAGGGACACATTCTAGGACATGTTAAGGGCAGATAGTAAATGCGGGATGTGGCTTTCCAACGCATATTATTCAAAACCTTATAGTGCATTCACACACACACACACACACACACACATATGTATATATATATGAAGCCCAGTGCACAAATTCGTGCTCAGGTGGGATCCAGCCAGCACACCCCGATTGGGGCCAATTGGACCTGGCTGGCCAGGGGGAGGGCCCACAGGCGAATGGCCAGCTGACCCCACCCCCTGGTCAAACTCCCAGTCAAGGGGACAATTTGCATATTAGCTTTTTATTATATAGGAGATATATATATATATATATGTATATGTGTATATATATATGTGTATGTATATGTGTATGTATATATATATATGTGTGTGTGTATATATATGTATATATATGTGTATGTGTATATGTATATGTGTATGTATATGTACATGTATATATGTGTGTGTGTATGTGTGTGTATATATGTGTGGGTGTATATATATGTGTGTGTGCGTGTATATATATGTGTGTATATATATATGTGTGTGTATATATGTGTGTGTATGTGTGTATATATATGTGTGTGTGTATATATATGTGTGTGTATATGTGTATATGTATATGTGTATGTATATGTATATGTGTGTGTATATATATGTATGTGTGTGTGTGTGTGTGTATGTGTATATGTGTATATATGTATATATATGTTTTATATATATATTTGCTGCAAATCCTCAAATACCTGGGACTCTGGAAACTTGAAATGGGCAGAAACCAAATGCCTATATGCCTGGCTCTCCAGCCAGGCCGCCCACACCCGGGGGTGATGGTCACGCCCGGATGGCCTTCAGGCTGGATCTCGCTCTCGCTCTCGCTCTCTCGCTTTCACTCTCTCGCTCTCACACTCTAGCTCTCTCACTGCTTCAGAATCATCAGGGAAGACAAAGATCTTCAAGGCTCCAGCCCTCAAGTCTCGAGGCCTCATCATTACCAGAGTGTAACCAGCATTCTCTGGTTTACACGTACTTCACTCTAACACTCATTTTATCCCCAAATGTGGGCCAAGAAACTGTGGTTATAGATAACATACAAAGCTGGTGTTCATTAATACTGGTTCATGATTCCTTTTAAAAATATCTTTTTTATTGATATCAGAGAGAAGAAGGGAGAGGGAGAAACATCGGCTGCCTCCTGCACGCCCCCTACTGGGGATCGAGCCTGAAACACGGGCATGTGCCCTGACGGGGAATCGAACCAGCGACCTCCTGGAGCATGGGACGACACTCAACCAACAAAGCCACACCGGCCGAGCCGATCACTCCGTTTTCATTGTCTTTAAGCCCAGACGGTCTCCCCAAGCCCAGCCTGCACGCTGAGACCCAAGCCACACTTCATCACCCACAGTCACAGGCCTTGGCTGTGACACGCTCTCCATGGGCCTGGCCTACCTTTCCAGAACTGTCCGGCCCAAGCAAATGGCCTGAGTGTTCATCACAGGGACCCACTGACTCCTCGGTGAAAGCATCAGCAGACACACGGGGCGCTAAGATCCCTGGGAACCTGTCTCCTCAAAATCCTTCACAGCTGGCAGTGCCCTCGGGGACCCCGGATCTGTCTCTTGCTTCAACGGTGTTTGGATGAAACGGACCCAGCGACCCCCTTCTTCCAGCCCCTGACCACCCTCCAGCCTCTTTCCAGTCGCCACCATCAGAACCAGCTCAGCCACCCTCGGCCTCCGAGACCAGCCAACACCGTTTTTTAACCTTCATTCCTTATCGCCGAATAAGCTCCCAATTACTCAGCATCGTCCCACCAGGTGGAGGCCCCGCCGCCGCCTGCCCACCCTGCTCCGCGGCCTCCGCACCCACCTCTCTCTGGGCTTCGGGTCCAGTGACGCGGTGGCTCTGGAGGCCGAGGAGAAGCTGGAGGGTCCCCAGCGGCTCTTGAAGAGGCAACACCGGCGTGGCAGCCGCGCCCTCTCCCGGGACGAGCAGAAGCCGCCCACAATGAGTGGGTGACATCAGGGCGCCAGGGAGGCCGCGTGGTCCTGGAGAAGAGCCTGCCCCAGGCCCCGGTGGACCCGCAGGCCCCGGTTCTGCCCGCACAGACCCTCAGCTCGGTGATTCCGGGAGAACCCCTTCCGGGTGAGGAGGTGAACCTCGTCAGGAAGATGGGGGACACCTGACTCCCTCCGCTCACCTCCGCAGGCTGCGGCCCAGGTGGGGATGGGCGAGCGTCTCTGAAAGGCTCACCCTCAAGCACCACCAGGAGCCCGTGGAGCCCAGAGGCCTTCGAGGGGCCCCTCTGCGTCCCCCTGGGGTCTGGCTTCTGCCTGACCTCTCCCTGCAGCCTCTAGGCGGCCTTTTAGCCTTTGGAGTCCTCTCCCGTGCAGTGGACCAAATGGAAGCAATAGAGCTTTTTGCAGCAAAAAATAAAAACGTAAATCCTTCCTGCTGTTTCCGTCCATCCTGACCTGTCATCTCGTGGCTCTTACCCAATCCTCATACGTCCCCGTATCACAAGACCCTCCTAAAACCAAGCTTCAGTTCTCAATACATCTGTGTGTACTATTCCCTGCCAGTGGATGATAGTGTGGCTGTGTATAAAATTCAAGCATGGGAGCCCCCTACTGGGGATCAAGCCCACAATCTGGGCATGTGTCCTTGGCCGGAATCAAACCTGGGACCTGCAGGCCACAGGCCGACGCTCTATCCACTGAGCCAAACCAGCTGAGGCCCGTTGTCCATCTTGAGAGCGATCCAGAGATATAATGTGGAGACGTGGAAAGCAAGGCAGCATTTAGAAGCAGGATCATCCGTCTCAAAGACCCTGAGCTTAGTTGAAGAAGAAGGAAGAGGAGGAAGAGGAGGAGGAGGAGGAGGAGGAAGAGGAGGACACACAGAACAGTACCAAGCATTTTCCTAGGACACATATGTTGAAAGAATAGATATAAAATATATGCATGGATAGGGATGCCTAAGGGGAGGTAAGGGATGGGTAAGGGGATCAGGGATTTAAACAATTAAAACAGCCAGGCTGGTGTGGCTCAGTGGTTGAGCATCGACCCAGGAACCAAGAGGTCACCAGTTCGATCCCCAGTCAGGGCACGTGCCTGGGTTGCAGGCTTGATCCCCAGTGTGGGGCGTGCAGGAGGCAGCCAATCCATGATTCTTTCTCATCATTGATGTTTCTCTCTCTCTCCCTCTCCCTTCCTCTCTGAAATCCATAAAAATATATATTAAAAAATAAAATAAATAAAAAATTAAAAGAAAACCCACTGGCGACATAGTGTGTCACTTCCCTAGGAGTAAGCCATCTCAACTCTTTGCACCTGAAGTTAGAAAAGAAAAAAAATGGTAAGAGGACGATAAAAACAGCACCTGGGAGGAAGCAGTGGGTCAATGGGTGTGTTTTGAATGAGTGGAGGCAGCCTGTGGTGAACAGGTGACATTTTAGGGAACTTGGCGATAATGAGATGAGACGCCAGGCCAGTGCCTGGAGGCGGAGGCGGAGGGAGGCGCAGTGCATTTGGGCAGGACTTCTGTCTGGTCTGGCGGAGATGGCTGGGTGCCTCTGGGGGGAAGCCATCATTATCTGCAAAACCCACTTACAGGGGCCCTCCTCCCTGACAGGCGGATAGATGGAGCATTCCTGTAATTGTATGGTAATCGCGCTTCGAAAGTGGCTTGGAAAGTTTGGTGTCTGGAGCGGGCTCCGCGTCACCCCCTGCGAGTTGCTTCACCCTCTTAATTTGCTTCGTAAATCCCTTTTTTCAGAGGGTGACTTACAGTAAAAGCGGTTTATCTCCCTGGCGGTCTGTCAGCCGGCCCCGGGCCGCGGGGCCCTGAAATGATAATGGATGCGGCTGCCGTGACCCTCCCCTCGCGGCGGCTTCTGAGTCAGGGAAGCAGGAGGTTGAAATGAATTTCTGCAGCTCGAGCATTAAGTGGCTGTGGCCTGGGCCAGGCCTTTGAACGCCGGCCATGTGCGCGCGGGGCTGGGCTCTGAAACTCGCTTCAGGCGGGGGTGGGATTTGCCCCAGAGTAGCCGTCCCCACGCCCGTCCCCACTCCCGTCCCCACGCCCGTCCCCACTCCTGTGCGATGCCTTGTGCACAGAAAGACATCATGGCATTCTGGTTGCTGTCATTTTCCTAAGGTATATTTTCTTTCCTTTTTTTAATCTTTTTAAAAAAATATTTTTATTGATTTCAAAGAGGAAAGGAGAGGGAGAGGGAGAGAGAGAAACAGCAATGATGAGGGAGAATCATGGATCCGCTGCCACCTGCACGCCCCCTACTGGGGATCAAGCCTGCAACCCAGCAGGTGCCCTGCCTGGGAATTGAGCCGTGACCTCCTGCCTAAGCTACATTTCCTTTAAGGGTAATGGGCATGGACGTCGAGGAAGCATGCTCTCGCTTCCTGTGCTTTTTGTCACTGCGCGTCCCCTTGTGTGGGTGCGAGATGCCCACAGACCCTGGTCCCTCTTGCCTTGGGGAAGTGGCTGTGTCTTCCTGACCCTTGAGAGGTTGCTTCAGCCCCAGCCGATGCCTGACGGGAAGGGGGTTCCAGGCTTAGATTTCAGGAGCGATGGCAGCTTCCCCTTTGGGTCTCTTCTAATGCTGGCTCTTGGGGTCCAACCACCATGTAAAGAAACATAAGTGGGTCCCACGGAGAGTCCGCGTGGAGAGAGATGGGAGTCCCAGGCTGCCAGCCCTCTCTGCCCAAGTGCCAGGCCCGGGGGGGCGGGGGGGGGAGCTGTCTGAGATGTGGGGGCTCAGCTACCATCCCGCGGCACCTAGGGCAGTGATGGCGAACCTATGACACGTGTGTCAGAGGTGACACGCGAACTCATTTCTTTGGCTGATTTTTCTTTGTTAAATGGCATTTAAATATATAAAATAAATATCAAAAATAGAAGTCTTTGTTTTACTATGGTTGCAAATATCAAAACATTTCTATATGTGACACGGCACCAGAGTTAAGTTAGGGTTTTTCAAAATGCTGACACGCCGAGCTCGAAAGGTTCGCCATCACTGGCCTAGAGAGATCCCAGCCAGGCCAGCAGAGCGATCACAGTGACAGCCAAGTGTGGCAAGGCAAGCGCCTCTTCCTCGGAGACTGAGCCCAGAACAGGCACATACTCATCCACACACACAACCAAACCAAACAAGGACAGAAAAACCTTTTAAAAAATCACCTTTTCCTAGAAAATGCGAGCTAAGGGTCCGCCCCCGGTGTCCACATGGCTCCCAGGTGCTCGCTCCGGGACAGTGGGGGCGTGTTTAATCCCTCCCAACCCCAGGGGTAAGCAAGGGCTAATGACAGCGCGTTTCCCACGAAACATCAGGAGACACTGAGGGGAAGAGGCCAGGCTTGACGTTGGCTTTTCACCTGCACTCAGTCCGCAGGCGGGAATAAGGCCCCAACTCTCCCCCGTCGGCTCCCAACACGCCCTATTACCTCTCCCTGTTCTCTGTGAGCGTGAGCGCCGACACATACGACACATAACACCTGGTACCTAATGCTAACCCATCATACAGGTGCTTACACGTATATAAAGGACTGAGACATAAAGTCAGTACACACACACCATCTCCTCCACCTCCACCCCACCCCGCTCCCAGAAAACACTTTGGAATCCAGAGGAGAAGGAAGCCCTTGGAAACACACTCACACACACATTTTTTTAAAAATATATTTTATTGATTTTTCACAGAGAGGAAGGGAGAGAGACATAGAGTCAGAAACATCGATCAGCTGCCTCCTGCACATCTCCCACTGGGGATGTGCCCGCAACCAAGGTACATGCCCTTGACCGGAATTGAACCCGGGACCCCTCAGTCCGCAGGCCGATGCTCTATCCACTGAGCCAAACTGGTTTGGCATCACATTTTTTTTTTAAAAGATAAGAGGACTCGCACAGTAAAGGAGGTCAGATATACATTTGAGAAGAAAGTCAGATGTCCCTTTAGAAAGGAGTCACAGGCTCAGTTCAGAAGGAGAAAGAGAAGTGGGTCTTGCAGGTCTGTGAGGGGTCCTGTCCCCCACCCCTTCCCGTCCTAAGAAGTAAAACCCTGAGCATGTTTTTGCTGGTTAATGTGGGACGTGAGGCTCTGTCGATTGTGAAGGGGCTGACTTTAATATCAGGGGATTAGAAATGTTAATGTAAACAACGTACTGGACTGGAGAAAAGTACTAACCAAATGCTGAGCATCGCCGTGTGTGTGTGTGTGTGTGTGTGTGTGTGTGTGTGTGTGTGTGTGTGAGTGTGTGTGTGTCTGTGTGTGTGTGAGTGTGTGTGTGAGTGTGTCTGTGTGAGTGTGTGTGAGTGTGTGTGAGAGAGTGTGTGTGTGCATGTGCGTGTGAGTGTATGTGTGTGTGTGAGTGTGTGTGTGTGAGTGTGTGTGAGTGTGTGTGTGAGTGAGTGTGTGTATGTGTGTGTGTGTGTGAGTGTGTGTGTGTGAGTGTGAGCGTGTGTGAGTGTGTGTGTATGTGTGTGTGTGTGTTTGTGAGTGTGTGTGTGTTTGTGAGTGTGAGTGTGTGTGTGTGTGTGTGTGTGTGTGAGTGTGAGAGTGTGTGATTGTACGGAGTGTAAATTGGTAGCTTTCCTCCTCTGGGGCCTTTGCTTCCTGGATCTAACATGATAGGAGAATCGGGTGAACAGACGGGGAGGAGGGAGGCAGTGGGCAGAGGAGCCGTTCTGGCAGCCAGGGCCGTGCCAGGTCTCCTGTGGCAATCAGCTGGAGGTGTGAGACAAGCGAGTTCTGTTTGTTTCTAAACTTTGACGGTGAACGTGCCAACGCTTGCTGGTGACGTGCACACATTAGAGCTCTCAGAGTCTGTGCGCACACATGCCACCCATTCGCATGCTGGCACGTGGCACAGGAGAGGGTGCGGAGAGGAGAGGCGACCGCTCCTCCCGGGGAATGAGTGTCACAGGCACCTGGGTCACCTGAGGCCCCACATTGTGTTTAGAGAGAGAGGAAGGGAGAGGGAGAGAGAGAGAGAGGAATATTGAGGTCAGAAAAACATCGATTGGCTGCCTTCTCTCTGCGTGACCCCCACCAGGGATTGAGCCAGCAACCCGGGCTTGTGCCCTGACCGGGAATTGAACCGGCGACGCTCAACCACTGAGCCACACTGGCCAGGCCGTGGATGCTGTTTGCCAGGGAGGATTCAGGCACCAGGCTGGGACCCTCCGTGTCACAAAAATAGCCGTGGACCCTGTCTCTGGTCCCTTTTTTCGCGCCGCATTCCCTTTTCCAAGGGAACTCGGCACAGAGTGGTCTGGTCTGGCTTCCTTGGCAAAGGTCTGGCCAGATGTTCCCGGGAGCCAGCTCACTGTCTCTGCCCAGGACGCACGAGGCTGGAAGGGACTGGCGCCACGTAAGCCCCCTGGTGGTCGGCAGGTCCTTCCTTCCTTGTGAGCCTTCTCCACGTTGGGTAGACCAGCACTCCATGCCCAACTCCAAACGCCGATCACGCCAACTGCTGTCTAAAGGCTGACGTCAACGTGAGGTCTGGTTCTTGGTCACGAATGAGGCCTGGAACATCTGGGCTTGGGGGTCACAGGTGCCTCTAATGCCCAGCAGTTCTCCACATGCCCAGCTGCGGGCCCCGAACCAACAGCCGCCATGGCAGAGCTGCTCCTGTCAGGTAGGTACTCATGTCCTTCTCTTTTTTTTAAGCAGCAAAACCTTCTCTTGGAGAATATTACTCTTCAGCGCACATCACCCAGCTTTCGCCTGAGAGCCCAAGAGGCGCAGTGCTCACCGTAGGAGGTGAGGAGACTGGTTGAGAAAGGCGACGTCGAAAGTCCCAAGATTTCGGTCAAAGAAAGGTGACCGCAGGGGAGGCTGTGGAAGAACCTTAGAATCAGAGGGACCAGCCGGCTGGAAGTCCCAGGGCGGTTCCACCATTCACGTCCCTGGGTGGCCTGTGCCACCTCAGACGAGCCATTCGATCTTCTCTGCCTCGGTTTCCTTACCTGTCACATGTGAATCATCATGGCCCTGGTCCTGCCAACCTCACAGGGGGCGGGAGTGGGGGAGAGAGTGGGGATTTGGTGAGGATTTTAACGTGTTTTGCAAACTTGAAGGTATGGATACAGAAGAGACCATTATCTGGTCATTAGGGTGACTAGGCTTTGTTCCTGCCTGAGCTGTTCTCATTGTAGTTGTGGAGATAAGACAAGCCGTGAAGTAATGATAGGACTGCACACACAAGGCGGTGTCCGATGAACTGCAGGGCTGTTCTGTGCCCACTGGGTGCAGAAACCAGGGCCAGGAGGAGAGCCAGGGAAAGCTTCCAGACGCTGGGGCCCTGAGGTTGCCTGGGAAGCGGAAACTGGTCGCAATGGGAAGTCTGAAATGACATAAAATCATCGTTGCCGAGAGACTTTCTCCGAGGGTCACGGTCAAGGGGGTCCTTGGACCCAAGGGGTCACCCTCACACACATTCACCTCTACCTGACCTTGCACGTTCCAGGGATTGGGAGGAATTCCCCGTTTCCTCCGACGCAGACCGTTTTCTCTCCGGGCGGCCAGTCTGCGGAAATCCCCGTGTGGCCATCAGCCCCTGTATTCAAGACCCAGTTTCATCTCTTCCTGGATAGGTGACTCCCAGCAAGCATTTCCCCAGCTGGACTCCGCTTCCTTCTTCGGTACCTGTGTCTTGACTTTGGAAAGAGGTCATGGATGTAGATGGACCTGAACACGTGAAAATGGTGGCTAAGGGGACGTCTGCGGGGCAGGGACCTTTGAGCTGACAGCTAAGAATCCAGAGGAAAAAGTTAGTTGACGAATTTGGGAGCAAGAGGCATTGAGAGTAGCGCGTGCAAAGGCACTGGGGCAGCACAGGGTTTCGGATGTGGACTCCAGTGTGGCTGAGAGGGAGAAGGGTGGGGAGCTATGGAGGTGGGAGGGGGAGGCGCAGTCACATCATCAAGGAGCCTTGGAGGCCTTGTCAGAGGGGTGGCAAGTCTGTGCCATATCTAATGGGGGGGGCATTGGAGGGTTTTAGGTAAAAAAGTGATATGCAGTTCAGGCTGGGAGTGTCTGCCTTGCGCTGCCACTCTTTCCTGTAAGTCCCATATCATAGCACTCACAGGTACTGGGTGTCCTTATCTGTCCCAACCCCAGAATGTGAGTTTTTTTAGGGCAAGATCTACAATGCTTTTGTCAGTGCACCTCTAACACCGAGTCCAGTGCCTGACCTAAAATACACTTCTTGAATGGAACCAAATTTGAAAAGTTAATTAGATTACCGAGGGAGTGGCTGGCAAATGCTAACGGAATCAGATGCCCAGGGTTGAAGGGGCTCAAAGCGGAAGTCCATCCCTTCCAGGTGGGGTAGTCAGGGAAGGCTGCCTGGAAGAGGAGGCCTTGAGTCAGAAGCCTGAAGGATGAATAGGTTGGAGAGAGGGGGAGGGGCGGCAAATCAAGGCAGAGGAAGCCAGGTGTTCATCCGTGGCTAGTGTTCATTTCAGCGCTCCCAAAGCTAAGTGGATTAGAAACACACACAACAGATCATTCCGGAAAAACTGAGCAAACGCAAGCTCGCTGCTCCAGCGTGGATCCACCCTCCGGGTTGATGCAGTGGACGGGGAATGCCCTGCGGTGGGGGTGGGGATCAGGGGCTCAGAAAAGAGACCCCCCAGTCCATCAGCTGGTAAATCTCACCCGGGCCGTGACGGCCGGACCCGTCCTGTCCCTCATAACGTCCCAATATTCCTCAGTAGATACTGCTGCCCGTCTGGGGTGCAGCCGCATTGCAGTCACCTGTATTTAAAGCTAATGGATTTGAAATAACCTGCAGGCTTCCACTTTAATGAGCGTTAGATTAATGAAAAAGGACCTTTTGCCTCAGATTGCATGACAACATTTTCAAATTACATTCCTGGAACAGAGAATTCACTTATTCGGAGTAATTGGATGCTGACTCGGGTTAATACGTACAATGTCCTTAAATGAAAATGTTCTATTGTAAGTGGAACTGTATGATACCTGAGGCCTGCTCAATAGATTTGCCCGGACTCTGAGTTAATTATACTGCATGCTATTTTTTGAATGAATTCAAGCATGAATTCTACACGGCAGAGATTGGGGATAATTATATTCAATTCTGCTGGGTGCCCCGCTGAAAGAATTGACCTTTTAGATAAAACGAGTCTCCGAGCAGGAAACCTGAAGAAAGTCGACACAAAGCAGGCAGATGCGGGAGCAGAGAGTCTTAAGTGAGGGGGGGGGCGCGGGGGGGCGGGGCGGGGGGTGTTGGGCGGGGGGGTGGGGGGGGGGGGGCAGCCANGGGGGGTGGGGGGGAGGGGGCAGCCAAGCACAGGGAGCGGTAGCATCAGCAGGATTGATTTTTTGTCACGGGCAAGTATTTCTGTTTTGTGGCTTGTTTTGTATCCTCGGTACATAAAGGTATAATTTAAAACCATCGATTTTACTAAGCTGCGCTCTCATCAGTAACGCGGCCAAAAAGTAGCAGCCTGGGGACTGAGAGGCAGGCAGAAAGCGATCTCTGGTTGTGCACCCCCCCCCGCCCGCCCCCCCAGGAATGAGCAGACGTGGACGAGCGGGGGCCAGCTCAGCCCTGACCACCGAGCCATCCTGCCTCACCCCTGGCCTGGTGCTGAGAGTGTGGGTTCCGGGGTCAGACCGCCTTGGGTTTGAAGCCTGGCTCTACTGGATGCTAGCTGTGTGGCTTTAGACACGGTGCTTACCTGCTCTGTGCCTCAGTTTCCTCATCTGTCAAATGGGGTGAACCTCCTAGGGTTGCTGTGGGGAGGAAACAGCTACAAAGCACTTTGTACGGGGTGAGTGTCCAGTATCTGTCAGCTGCCCTTATTAATACTCTTCTTCTTGGTCTAATCTCTCTCTCTCTCTCTCTCTCTCTCTCTCTCTCTCTCTCTCTCTCCAGGAGGATAAAAGAAACCCATTAAGAGGATTAAACCATCAGGAGGATTAATAATACTTCTCCCCTTGGGGGGAGGAGGAAACCTTAAGGATCAGGGCCCCTCGGACATTGAAGCTGGGACAGGACAGGGTGGGAGAAGCAAACCCTTGTTTCCTGCCCAGCCCGGGGCCAGCCGGGCACGCCAGCCGGAGGGCAGCCCCGTGCACCAGCCAGAGGGACGCTGCCCACTCCCATGGCTTTCCTGAGAGCAGACCTCTGCGTGTTGCCTCCTTGGCCCAAGCGCCCTCCCCAGGTGAGCAGAGGCCTCATTATTCCAAGTGTATGAACCGCAACAGAACACGTACAGCATCCATCTTCGAGGCTCAGGCCACGCCTGGGGGCAGAGAGATGACTTACTCTCTGGAGGTGACTCTACAAGTGCTGGCGAAACCCTCTGGACTGACGGTGCCCACCCTCCCGGGGCTGCGGGCTGACCGTCCCTTCTCCCGGTGAAGGGCAGTTCTGCCTCAGGCCTGACCTAAACCTTCCTGCTGGGGAGTACATACACTCGTTTCCTACCGTCCGTATTAGTTTCCTGCAGCTGCTGTAACAAATCGCCACAGACTCGTTCTCTCACAGTTCTGGAGGCCAGAAGTCTGAGATCCGATGACCAACGTTTGAACTCCTGGATCCAGCCATGCCTGAAACTGTGTATCTATCCTTGACAGGATATTTTCCCATTGACTCTTAGGGAGAGTGGAAGAGAGAGGGAGAGACCGAGAGAAACATCGATGTGAGAGAAACACATGGATGGGTTGCCTCCTGCACACGCCCCAACCAGGGCCCAGATCGGGGAGGAGCCTGCAACCGAAGTACATGCCCTTGACCCGAATCGAACCCGGGACCCTGTGGTCCACAGGCCGATGCTCTATCCACTGAGCCACACCGGCTAAGGCGAGATAGTGACTCTCTTAACAGCACAAAGAACCTGCCCCGTGGGTACTGGGAGACCAAAAAGACTCCAGCAATTAATCCCATTATGCAGTTAACATAATCAGTCAGCTTTACGTGCAAGGACGCACATGTGGGACTCAGATTTTCCCATTGTTTTTCTCTCCTGGCGAAGGCTCCGGTCCCTTAGATCCGTGCATTGTCTGTGACTGATCCATCGTTTGTCTGGAGAATACAGTTGTCATTCACTTCCCTTAATTAGCTCATGGCTTCTAAATTATCTGCTACCATAAAATGTGATTTTTATACTGCAGCTTGCAAAGGTTCCTGGGAATTTAATATGCCACTTTTAATTGGGGGAAAGTACCCTAAAGGATTCATAATACTTTTTTTTTTTTTACTGCACTTGCATTTAGGCTCAAGGGAGGGAGCGTGAAGACGTTGAGTAAGAAATGGGATTTGGGTCAGTGAGACGTGTGATGATTTATTTGGAAGAAGGCAAACCTGGAGGGAGGGAGACAAAGAGGGAGGGAGGGAGGGAGGGAGCCGTACCCACAGCCGGCCAGGGTGGTGTTGGGGCCGGGTGTCTCTGAGTATCTCCTGACTTTCACCCCCAGCCAGTCACTCTGATGGGCTAGCGCAGTGGTCGGCAAACCGCGGCTCGGCAAATCGTGGCTTGTGAGCCACATGCGGCTCTTTGGCCCCTTCAGTGTGGCTCTTCCACAAAATACCGACTTCTGCGCATGGGCCACGAAGTTTCAATCACACTGTATGTGCGCGCCCGCACGTGGTATTTTGTGGA
>JAWPEG010000015.1:3203963-3214612 GCA_035771395.1 Myotis vivesi | reverse complement strand
TTTTTTTTTTTTTAGTTTTATTCATTTCAAACGGGCCGGATCCGGCCCGCGGGCCGTAGTTTGCCCACGGCTGGCATAGACCCTTCCCGGCCTCCCCGCTGTGCCTGTCGGTCTGTCTCCCCATTTCTCTGTCCCGTCCCTGTCTGTCTGTCTGACCCTCCCTCCCAGTCTCTCCTTTATGCTCCCCGTGGGCTTTAAAACGTGGTCTCTCTCCTTCCGAGGCCCTTTTATGGGGGACGGTAAACTGTGGTGCCGCGCCGAGCTCGCCGGCAGTGCTGGGCACGGGTTCCATAAAAACCTGAGACAGAATCCGAGGACGACCCGCCCACGTGCGGGGAAGAACAAAAGGGCTCTTTGGACTTGAAAAGGTTAGAGAGGACCACGGGGCCGCACACGCCGCTCGATCGTGCCTGGAGCTGGGCTTTTAATGTTGTTTCCCTCCTCGCCCCATGGAAGGCCCTCCCGGCGCAGTGGCTAATGCATCTCCAGCGGAAGTTGTGTAAATTATATTGGGAAACATTCTCAGCTAGAACGGATTGTGAGAGCTCCCGTAATGGCTCCCCGCGGCCGCCCAGGCGATGGGGGGCTCGCCGGGAGCGGGTGGCCTTCAGGGCTCGGCCCACTTTATCCTGGTGGCCGGCGGCCCCCAGCTCTCGGTGCCCCGGGGTGAGCTGAGCCAGACATCCCATCGGCCCTAAAGGTGGGCCTCGGCCCGGCCCCTGCCCTCTTGCCAAGCAGCCCTAAGCCCTTCTGGTCCATCCTTCATACCCTCCCGCCCCCCGCCCCCCCCCCCCCACACACACACACACAAGACTGCAAGAGGACACGGCTCTTCTGAAGCCCAGCTCTGTCGAGCCATCCTGCTCTCAAATCACCTGCAAAACCAACCCTTTTCTCTCTCCCCAGCCAGGCATGCTGGGAGCCCAACATGTGGACTCCCAGTGTCCTCTGCTGGGTACAATGTATCTCATCGGCTCTCACGGCTCTGCTCATGGACTCAGGCCTGCTCCTCTCACCTGGACGGCTGTGCAGCGTCCGGCCTGGCTCCTGCCTGGACGCGGGTCCCACGCCCCCAGTGGACACAGGCACCACATGGGAGGCGGCCAGTCGGTGTTTCTCTCTCCCTCTCCCCCTCCCTCCTCCCTCCCTCTCTCCCCTCCAGTCTCTGAAAAGCAGTGGAAAACGTACCCTCATGTGCGGATGAACAACAACAAAACCAAAGGAGAACGAGGTGGCTCAGCGGCCGGCGAAGAGCAGGGACGCTGGCTCTCAACCCCCGTCCCCTCCCCGCGTGGGACTGGCACCCCCGCTTTGCCCCTCTGTGCCCTGGGGTCCTCCTCTGTGAACGAGGGGCGGGTGCGAGGGCTCCGTGGGGTCCTGCACTTCGAACGCCGGGAGCAGCCCAGCGCCGGCGACACCCAATAAGCATCCCGTGGACGCTGTTAATGTCACGGGCCACACCGCGAGGCTGCGGAACAAAGCAAAACGGGCCCCAAGGTCGGCTCAGGGCGTGCGGCTGCCACCTGGGAGCCGGAGGGAGCGCCGTGGTCTTCGCGTCCCAGGTGCCCACTTGACGGAGGGGAAGGCTGAGGCGGGGAGGGGAAGCCTACTCTGGGCCACACAGCCGTTAACGGCCGGGCGGGGACCGCTGCCCGCCCACGGGCCCTCTCCGGCCGCCCGCGGTGCTGCGAGACACGGGAAGGCCCCAGGCCCGTGCCTGCTGCTCCATTGAAGGCGTTTAAATCAACAGGAGAACTTTCCAACCCTCCCTCCCCTGCAGCCGCTGACCTCGGTCCCTCCTTCACGTCTCACTGTCAAGGGAAGTGAGGGTGGGCCAGGCCTTCAGCTTCAGCGCGCCTTCCCACTGCCGGTTACAGTCCTGGCGTCCCCAGCACGCCCGCGCCATCCAGACAGCTGGCCCCAGGCCCCGGCCTGCGCCTGCCTCAGTTTCCCCCAGGTGACCATCCAGGAGCCCGTGTGGTTCCTCGAGCTGCCTCATCCCGGATGGAGAGCAGGGTCCAGGGGCCCACCCTCGACCGGAAGCTGTTGTTTTCCCAAAAGGGGACGCGGGCTGCCCTTTCGGAGTGCGGGCCAAAAATGCGAACCATCCCCATTGGCTGCTCACACCAAGTCGGTGGCAGTGATCACAGGTGTCGGCACACGCATACACACGCGTGCGCACACACTCAGACGCCTGTTCTGTTAGCCCCTCAGGCTACATGTGAGAGATGCTTGGTGCACATCTGTCCAGTGACTGGAAACACATACGTCTTATATGCCGGGGGCTCTGCTGGGCTCCTCTGAGGAGCAGCAGAGGTGGGTCAGATGGATCTACTCTGAGCCTCACTCCCACCCACTTGGAAAGAGCTCAGACGCAAGTGCCAGCAGGAGCCCGCAGGCAACGTAAACAAGTGAGAGAGGGCGCCTGGACCCCGGGAACGGGGGCTCCCACGTGCTGTAAAGGGGGCAGCCTCTCCTCACACCGGGTGTCCCAGGCCAGATAGCGAATCTGGGTTTTTTGTGTGTTTTTTTAGGGGCGGGAGGGGGTCAGTTTTCTGATTTTCACATGTTGGAGACTCATAAAACACACAAACCCAACAAGACAAAAAATGCCGTGTGTGCCAAACACAACAGACCGGAGGGCTGTGCTGGTCCTCAGGCCCCGCGCGTGCAGTTCTGACTTCCAGGTGTGGGGAGCGTGACCGCGTCCCGAGCGTCCCCGGGCCTCTGTTCCCTCGGCTGCAGGGCCAGGGGCCGCTCCCTGCCCCGCCTTGCTGTCCAGGTGCCAGGACACACCAGGGCCGGACATGGAGCAAGGCCCGCCGTCCCGGGAGGCAGCCACCCACACCCCCAGCAAAACCAAAGGATGGCCCTGGCTGCTTTGGCTCCGTGGATGGAGCGTCGGCCTGCAGACTGAAGGGGCCCGGGTTCGATTCCGGTCAAGGGCACATGCCTGGGTTCCATTCAGGTTGCAGGCTCATTCCCCAGTAGGGGCCGTGCAGTAGGCAGCCGATCAATGATCCTCCGTCATCATTGATGTTTCTCTCTCTCTCTCTCCCTCTCCCTTTCCCTCTGAAATCAATAGAAATTATTAAAAAAACAAAACAACAACAAAGGCTCGCCCGGAGCTGCGAGGCCTCGTCCACACCTGTGCCTGAGGCAGAGATGACGTGTCCCCCACAATCGCCTCAGCCTTTCCCTAAGCCGTTTGGGGCGGGGGGGGGGGGGGGGGGGCNCCCCCCCCCCCCCCCCCCCCCCCCCCCCCCCCCCCCCCCCCCCCCCCCCCCCCCCCCCCCGAGCTTGAGAATCCACCACTTTGCAGCCACTGGGATGGAAAATGGGGCCAGACTGAGGCTTCATTTCCTGTGTTGGTCATTAGTTAGCACTTGGCTAAAAATGATGAATAAGCTCGGACCCATGTGGCAGGTTACAGATGAGCAATGGGGGCCCGTCGGCCGGCGCAGAGGCCACGCACATGCCAGCACTGCATGGCGTTCACCAGGCCTCCAGCAGGCCCGCCCTCGCTTGGCTCTGCCGTCCGACTCCGAACAGCAGGCACGTCCCTGCCCTTGGTGGGACGCCCCCTCTACCCCCCAGATGCAGGTGTCCACCTGCGGGGAACAGAGCGCCGGGATTGGCCGGCCGACGCGGCCACGGGAGGGACATGGCCACGGCCTGGCTCTGGACCGGCAAAGCCCCGTGGGGTCCCCAGCAGGAAAGGGCCATCGTGGGGACTGGGGGCTCCGCGCGCCTCCAGGAAACACCCCGGCGTGTTTGCAAGTGATAGGCCTGCAGCCACTCCAAAAGCAACAGCCTGAGTGAGACGCATCAGCGGGTGGGTTTCCTCGGGGGAATCTCCCGCACCCCGCCGGCCGGCGAGACATTTGTGCGCAGGTATTATGGGCTGCGCTTGCCGAGCGGGGGGCCCCCCACCTCAGGGCCTCACAGGCTCCCACCCACCTGAGGCCCGTCCCACCCTCCGCCCTCGTGCTGTTTTGTGGGGACTGCAGGTCAGTGATCCCCAGCCTTCTGGCCATGCCCCCCAAGCATCTCTAACATCCTGACCCCCCACCCCCCATGACATAATTCTCATTATTCACAGTGAACGCCTAGTCACCTGGAGGACGCCTGGAAGGCCATTCACTTGGTCTAAATAAGCTTCCAAAGAACATGGCATCCAAGAGAGAGGAAAATAAAAGAATGGAAGGACAGTTGAAGTCCTGAGGACGACATCACTAAGAAATTGTTTAAAAAAAATAATAACATGAAGTGATAGGAAAAAATAGCAAAGTTTCAAAACATATACTAGAGACCTGAAATGCATAAATATGTCCCAGTATATATTTATAGAGTGTATCTGAGGCCCCTAGAACCGTAAGACATGCAAAAAATTCACTGCTTACAACTCATTCTCGAATTGCCCCCTTACACATCACATCGCCCCCCTATGGGGCGCGGGCCACGCTGGAAACCGCCGCTGAGGCCCGTTCACTCTCAGTGGCCTCCTGTCCCCTCACAAGCGCTCCGTGTGTGTCTCCAAGGCTCACTCAGTGTCTCCCTCTCCGCACGGCTCCAGACGCGTTTCCATCCCACTCAGCACTTCCAGCTGCCCGACCTCTGGTGACCCCTGCCCTGCCCCCTTCCTTAGGCAGCTTCTGGGCCTCTAGCCACCATCCTGGTCTCCTGGGTGAACCCACCAGGCCTGGGAGCCCAGGCGAGCAGAGGGGACCCAGCGTCTGGCAGGAGGCCCTGGGAAGGGTCACCGAGGCCCCTCGCCGCCTCCGAGGAGGATCCGGTTCTGTGCCAGGCTCTGTGCCAGGGGCCGAGGGGGTGGCATGACTAAGGTCCCTTCTGGAGGGGCAAGAGGGCAAAGACGAAACAAAACCTGAAACCCCCGGTCGGCAAGGTTCGGTATGACCCAGGAAGTCATGGTCCAATTCCCAGTCAGGGCACAGGCTAGGATTGCGGGCTCGATCGCCAGTGCGGGGCGTGCAGGAGGCAGCTGATCTATGATTCTCTCTCATCATTGATGTTTCTCTCTCTCTCTCCCTTCCTCTCTGAAATCAATAAAAATATATTTTTTTAAAAAGAGAAAAGAAAAAGAAGTAGTTGTTGCTTTAAGACAGCAAGTTTTGGGGGCTCAGTTACATAGCACAGGCTGCCTGAAACCGTCCTCAGTGTAGACCCGTTGACTTCAATCATATTAGAGACGAAAGTTCTTTGGAAAACACAGCATGTGTTTTTAAGCACATGCTGCTATTTTATTATTATTTTACTAGAGGCCCGGTGCACGAAATACGTTCCGGGGAGGGGTCTCTCAGCCGGGCCTGCACCCTCTCCAATCTGGGACCCTTTGGGGGACGTCTGATAGCAGGGATCCGGCCTAAACTGGCAGTCGGACATCCCTCTTGCAATCCTGGACCCCTGGCTCCTAACGGCTCACCTGCCTGCCTGCCTAATCGCCCCTAACCCCTCTGCCTCAGCCCCTGCCACCGTGGCTTTGTCTGGAAGGACATCCGGTCTATCCGGTCTAATTAACATATTACCCTTTTATTAGTATAGATTACTCATCCTGATTAGCTACAGTAACAACATAATACAAGGTAACGCAATATAACCACCGTTGCTGGCGGATGGCTTCCTGCCTGTCCCTGGGGGACCACAGGCGGCTGGGACAGGCGGGGACAGGCTGCAGCGGGGCAGCCGCCTTCCCTGCACACACAGCTTAGGTCTCCGTCGCCCCGTGTCTGTGGTCGCTCGCCATCACCTCATCTGGCACCTGGGACGGTGCCCCGGTTCCCATTAAATTGCCAGACGTGGCAGCGGTGCCCTCAAGTGCCACGCTCTCGGCTGCCTGTGTGGGCACGGAGCCTATTTTTAGCGTTTTACATCTGTAATTACATGTGTTCCACTGCCTCTCGCATGCACATTTGCTCTGGGGAGAGGTTCTGGTTATGTGATCTCGGTGACTTTTAACAGGGCCAGCGTGTCCCACCAACCTGCTCCATCAGCCAGAGCGTGCAGCCCCGGCTCCTTCCTCGCTCAGACTCAGGGAAACAGGGGTGCGATGTAAAATGTTTAACGTGCTGGCAACGCATAACCGTTGACAAGGCGGGAGGAAACCAGCCATTGCGTCCACTGGTGTTTATGGAGGGAGATTCAGTCTATTCTTCTTCTTCTTCTTCTTCTTTTTAATGTATTTTTATTGATTTCAGAGAGGAAGGGAGAGGGAGAGAGAGAGAGAAACATAAATGACGGGAGAGAATCATTGACCGGCTGTCTCCCGCACGCCCCCTGCTGGGGATGGAGCCCCCAACCTGGGCATATGGCCTGACCCGGAATCTAACTGTGCCTTCCTGGTCCATAGGTCAACGCTCCACCACTGAGCCACACCGGCCGGGCCCGTTCTATTCTTAAAGGCCAGTCGGGCTATGAATCAATCTGTGGTTTGGATGAGGAAGCCATTCAACAGGGCGCAATGCTGGTCTCAACAGGATGGCGTCGACCTTGTGGACTGCCTACCTCAGTTCCCCACGGCGGCACGCCCTTGACCGAGAAGTTTCTCCAGTGGCGCCTTCTATCCTCGAAGGAAAAAGAATCGGCGACGTCAAGGCCAAGGGGGTGGGCCCCAGGGAGGGACATCTGGGCCCAGGACCGGAAGCTGGAGCAGGTGACCAGGGGACACCCAACTGAGGCCACCCAAAGGCCTGGGCAGCCCCCGCGGACTCAGAGGTGGGTAGGGGTGGGGCAAGGCCGCTGAGCAGCTGGCGACAGGAAGCAAGCAGACAGGCGTGGGCCAGGGTCTCGGGCCGGGAAAAAGCAGGCCCTGGGAAGACGCCCCAAGAAAGCCAGGTCTGCCTGGGGAGATACACACTATTTCTCTCGCTCGCTCGCTCGTTCACCCCATAAACATTGGCAAAGCACCCACCGAAACCAGATGCGATCCTCATTGCTAGGCAAACATGGACTCCCCCTGAGCATCCAGCTTAGAGGTACCGTTCCTCCCCAATGGATTAGAATATCCAAGTGGAAAATAGAGAAGAGCATGAAGAGGAACATTAATCTCCGGATCTCCCCTCTGAGAGACCATCTTTGTGAATATCTGCCTTGTATCCTCATTACCTGTACACACCGTGTGCCTGTGTCATCGCAGAGCGGCGACCGGCGCACACACACCATCTCCTCACTTGGTCTTATATTCTGAGAAGTTTATACTTCCGACATCCTTTATGAATATGAGTTTTTAAAAACGTATCGTTCTGGTTGAAAGCATTACAGATGTTCCCTCTTATTTGTGTCCCCGAGGACCCCCTCCATCCCCCACTCACTATCCCGCCCCCCCCGCCGGCCTTCACCACATTATTGTCTATGCCCAAGGGTTATGCCCATGTGCATGTAAGTTATCTGGTTCATCTCTCCCCACCCCCACACCCCCCACCCCCCGCCTTCTCCCTGAGATCCGACGGTCTGTTCCGTGCTTCCACGTCTTTGGGTCTATTCTGCTCATCAGTTTATGTTGTTCGTTAGGCCCCACCTCCGAGTGAGATCATGGGATGCTTGTCTTTGTCGGGTGGCTCCTGTCGCTCAGCATCACGCCCTCCAGGCCCCTCTGTGCTGTCGCAGCGGCGAGAGACCCTCCCTTCTTAGCGCTGGTCACCTTGGAGGAGAGAGGACCGTCTCAGGGACACGCGGCCGAGCGTGCACCCAGCCCCCAATGTTGATCGCAGGAGCTGTTTCCAGATAAAGAATGTCCCGCCCCCTCACCTGCCATGTACATGCCAACGAGTGTTTTTATGAAAAATGAAAAACACCTAAATAGTCAGGCTCCTCCTATCTGAACACCAGTGAGCGAACGTTATAGAATTGCAGCACATACCCTGCAATTTGCTCTAATTTGTACAGAAATCCTAAGCCGTCGGCACCGCTGATACAGTACTTTAGCTATCGCTGCTCGCGGGGAGAGGAGAACCGGCGCTGGCGAGGACGCAGAGAAACGGACACTTACGTCTACCTGGTGGGAGTCCCGGTCCCGGCCCAGCCTTCTACCTTCGGAGAACTCGCGTGAAGGGATTAGTATTAGGGATGTGTCCCCAGATGTATGAAAAACAATATTTATATCAGCGTTATTATTTTTTTGTGTGTGTGTGCTTAATCCACAGGAACTTCTAAAAGCGGAAGCTGTAATTATCAGCATGATTATCATCAATTCCTCTTCCAGCCCCATCTGGCTTTCAGAAGAGGAATATTATAATTAATATATTTCTGCGTGGTATGTCATCTCTTCCCAGAATTATTTTCTGACACTTGCATTGTCTCATAATCATGTTAACGGCAATTAGGGGGGCACTGACTAAGTTTGGGGGCTCTTTGTGTGGCAGTCTTTCTTTTGTCCCCCCTCTCCTCGTTTCTGAATAATTTGGTTGGCTTCGTTTTTCAGCCACCTGTGGTGTTTCTTTGATCGTTTTGTTCCCTTNTTGATCGTTTTGTTCCCTTCCCCCACACACACACACCCCCCCCCAACCCCGCCCCCCAAGAAAGTAACAGCCGGGGCCGTGTCCTGAGTCCTTCCACATGAGTAAGACCCCTCACCTGCAAGAAAGACACTTGTCGCGCCTACGATTCTTAGCTCCCGTCTCTCTCCTTCGAAATCTTTAGATTCGGAAACATTTGCTTTTAGAATTTACCGAGAGGTGTGGGCAAATGGGATTTTGAGGGAGTTTGGGATTTCCCCCCAGAGAACTACATTTTTGTAGGATTTCAAATTTTTACGTTTAACATTCAAACCCTTCACCCACGTATGCCTCTAAGAGCTCTCACAGAGGGGGCAACCTTTTTTAAAAAATATATTTTTCTTGATTTCAGAGAGGAAGGGAGAGATAGAAACATCAGTGATGAGAGGGAATCATTGATTGGCTGCCTCCTGCAGGTTGGACCAAGCCCACAACCCAGGCATGTGCCCTTGACCGGAATCGAACCTGGGACCCTTCGGTCCGCAGGCCTGATGCTCTATCCACTGAGCCAAACCGGCTAGAGCCTGGCAACCTTTTCTTAAAGAGCCACCAGGCGTCATGGGTCTCAGGGGTTCTGTCCCAGCCGTGCAGCTCTGCTCCGTGGCTGGAAGGCAGCCGCAGAGAATGTGTCAACCAACAGGCGGAGCTGCATTTGAATAAAACTTTATTGACAAAAACAGGTCAGTGGCCCACAGGTTGGTGTCTGCCTTGAGATACTAAAGGCACAAGTCTTCCTTCAGCTCAGGAGGATTTGCCGTCGTATCTTTCATTATTCTTTCCTCCTTCATTGCCTGTGACGTCACCATTTCAAATCTCTCCTATGTGAATATTTTATCTCTAGTGGCAGCCTTAACTTCCCCCCTCTCTTTCTCTGTCTGTCTGTTCCTCCCTCCCTCCCATCCTCCATCCCTTCTTCCTCCTTCCCTTTATCTCCATCTTTTCTCATTTTCTCCCTCTTCCTTCCCCTTTGCATTGATTTCTGGGAGCGTGCCTGGAGCTCATTTCTCAATTCACAGACTCCGCTTTCTACCCATCACACCAGCTCTCACCGCCTTGGGCATCAGCAAGTTTCCACTCCGTGTTTTCGACTGGGGAAGGATGTTTCTGAATTTCAGTTTTCCCATTAAACACACACACACACACACACACACACACGCACGCACGCACACAAGTAAAATCAAACCTCATGGGAAATACTCTCCAATTAGAGGAGTCTTTCTTGCTTCTTGGTAGAGTCTCCCATCTGGAGGGAATATTCGATTTGCTTCCTCAGAATAAGCCGGTTTTTGAAAGCACAGAGGCTGCCCGAGTCTGTTAAACCTCCCTCCTTGTGTTCCTTGCAGAGAGAAAACTGTGCGGCCACTATTAGGAATCGAGAAAGATTCCCTTAGAGCCCTCACTTAAATATTGTACACAAGGAGGGAAAAGGACTTCTCTGTCCATTTTTTAGTTTTATTATTATTATTATTATTATTTAATCTTCACCCGAGGATATTTTTTCCATTGATTTTTAGAGAGAGTGGAAGAGAGAGGGAGAGACAGAAACATCGACGTGAGAGACACACATCGATGGGTTGTCGCTTGCACATGACCAGGGCCCCGGGCCGGGGAGGAGCCTGCAACCGAGGTACGTGCCCTTGCCCGGAATTGAACCCGGGACCCTTTGGTCTGCAGGCTGACGCTCTATCCACTGAGCCAAACCGGCCAGGGCTCCGCTAAACTTATTTTAGTAACAGTTTCACAGTCAAACCTCATTTCTCGAACGTCTCCCATCGCAAACAATTCGGTTCTCGACCGAGTTGTTCAGAGAAAAAAAGTGTCTCCCTTATGGACCAAAACTTCCGTTTTTTGCCCTGATAACCCGTCGAGCTGATACCTCCACGGGACAGAGAGCATCTCGCAGACGACTCATTGCGTTTGTCACTGGGGATGAGCACAGTTTTAAAACATGAAGAGGCACCAGAGGCTGCTGCTGCGGAGGGTGTGGAAATGCTCACAGAACAGCCAGCGCAGGCCATCGACAGGGGGAGAAGCTGTTGGTGATTTGGATAAAGGAAACGCAGTTGGCGGCGATAGTATTTCGAAGGCAGGGATACGTGAGAAATTCCTTTAGGGCTAGTGGCGGGGGGGGGGGGGGTC
>JAWPEG010000015.1:3180153-3203943 GCA_035771395.1 Myotis vivesi | reverse complement strand
GTCGATAAATTTAAGAAAAGAAGTGTCTGTTTATAGGTTAACAGTACCGTAGGCACGTACTGTATATAAGAAAGGTTGAAACGGGGACTTATTTGGGAGTCTGGAACGGATTCATTCAATTTACATGAATTCTAATGGGGGAAAATGATTCAGTTTTCTAACACATCGCTTCTAGAACAGCCTCCTGGGAGGGGGTAATTTCGAGAAACAAGGTTCCCCTGTATCTCGATGCAGTTCCCGCACCGTCCAATCCACCCAGGTAAAGCGTAAGCGTCGGTGGTTTCGGTAGAGCCCCAGACTTGTGTGACCAACAGCACAGTCCATTTCAGGACATCTTCATCGTCCCCAAAAGTAACCCCACTCCCGTTAGCAATCGCTCCCCACCCTCCCCCTCCCCCAAGACCGAGGCAATGACACACCCACTTGCTGTCTGCATAGATTTGTCCATTCTGGACACGTCGCGTAAATGGAATCATGTAACATGTGGTCCTCTCGGCCTGGCTCCTCTCACCGAGCGCCGTGTTCCCAAGGTTCCTCCGTGCTGTCGCGGGCATCCCGCCTTCATCCTTTCCTTGGCTGGACGGCATTCATGGCCCGGGCAGGCCACATTCTGCGCGTCCATTCATCCGCCGGTGGACAATTGGGTGCTCCCACCTTGGGCTGCTATGCACACGCCTCTACATCCTGTGCACATCTGGCGTCGGCTCTCTTAGGCGTGTACTTGGGAGTGGAATTGCCAGGCGATGCAGCTGTGTGTGAGCGCTCTAGTCCCCACATCCTCACCAACCTTAGTTATTATCTACCTTGTTGGTTCTAGCCAGCCTGGTGGCGTGCAGGGATGCCATACACACACACACACATGCACACGTGCGGGGACAAACAGAAGCAGGGGTGGAGGGGTGTGGGTTATGGCTGTGGGTTCTGACAGCCTGAGGTCCATGCTTGGTTCCCCTGACGACTAGCTGTGACTCTGAGCTAGTCACAGAGCTTGCCTGTGCCTCAGTTTCCGCATATGTAAAATGGGATAATAATAATACCTCTACTTGAGGGCCTTGGGAAGGTTTAGAGGGCTAAGGCCGGGAGTGCTGAGCACAGAGCAAGCATCTGCTCCATGTCAGCCAACTGAGCACCTAGTAGCCAGCAGCCCTGGCAACGAACACGCCTGTGTCTCGGCCCAGATGCGGGTTTACAGGTGGATTTCCACAGAGATTCAAGCTCAGTTTGACTGAGACGAGCCCACACCCATCCTAACGTCCCAGCCGCCTGCATCTATGGGGTGACGCTGGTTGCCAGTCTCCCAGGCAGTGGCCTCCTCCCTGTTGCTCCAGCCCCCCCCCCCCCCCCCCCACGCNCCCCCCCCCCCCCCACACCCCATCGCACCCAGCTCCACGGTGTCTCAGGCCCGCCCCTCAGGGTCCCTATGGGAGCGCCCTGAGTGGGTGTGTCTGAGCCTGGCCTTTCTCAGTGCCTGGCTCCCACCACCCCCATGGGGATGATTTTCACCCCTTCTCTACCCTCTTTGTTCACGGGTACATGTGCCTGTGTTGGGCAGACTCTTACAAAGCCCCCCACCCCCCAATTCTGTGGCAGGGTAAGGCAGTTAATCTGTTTTGACACGCTATCTAAACGGCCCCCAGGCCCGTATACGGGAGAAGTCATCCATAAGTCATGCCTTTTATGCCCGTGTACTGGGGTGTACACGAGAAAGAGTTACAGCGGCCGTCACTACGGTGAAGTCAGGGCCTCCCGAATTCACGCCACATATCAAATCCTCTCTCAATGTGGCCCGTCCCATCAGCTGTCAGGTTCTGTTAAATATACCCCTCAGACCTACTGACCAGCTGACAGGAGAGAAACTCAAAACCACCCACCCGCCATTAGCATCATAAAATGTGAAATCAGCTGGGAGGACCGATAACAGAGCTGGGGACAGAGGAGATGAAAATCTGGGTGCCCTTGTGTGCTGTTCAATAGAACCCCCAGGAGTCACAAACACACCCGTAAAATAGCGCGGCGAAAACACACAGAGCTCTGCACCCACAGGAACAGAACCAGGGCTGACCCGTGGTCGACTTCATGGGTGTCCACGGTCCGTTTCCCTTTGGTGGTGGGAGATTTGCATAAATGTTTCAGGAGGTTGATCCAGTGTCTACACCGAACCCTCCCTTCACCAGGCGACATCTGCACTGGGCTCCCGGATAACGGCTGTTTCGTCCACGTCCAGGAAGTAGAACCTGTTCCAAGGTTGGGCCAGGGCGGCGATCGTACTTGTCACTTTTTGCACATTCCCTGGTCTGACCTGAGAATTCGTTAACCGGGTAAAAGCGGGTGGTGGCCGCCATCCCGGGGGGAGGTAGAGGTGCCCTCGGGGACAGGGCATCAGGCCTAGTGAGGGATCGAGTCATGCGGAGGGAAGAAAAAGACTTGCCTCAGCCTTTGCTGAGATATTCGCCTGAGGCTCGAGGGGGGGTCAGACCTGTACTTGACACCTGCTGAGAGGCAGATGCCAATGTCCAAGGGCTTTGTGCAGCGACCGTCCGACCAGGCGATTGGTTCCAGACGGGGCTCTTTAAAGCAAAATAACAACAACAAAAAAGTTATGAGTCCAGTAATTTCTTAATGAAACTTGGCTTAGCTCACAAGCAGGTCTAACGGAGGGAGCAGCGGGCCAAGCCGCGGGCACGACTCCTCCTTCCCGGTGGGGATGAAGGGGAGCGTGGGTCCCCTGAGAGGAGACCTGGATGGAGATGTGCTTTGTTTTATCAGTTTGACGCAAGTCGGGGTTTGGGCCGTGCCTCCCTCCCCACGCCTCTGGGCACGGTTTCTCTTTCTCCAATGGATGCGCTAGGCCAATTTGAAAGTAGGAACCTCCCTGATCTTGCCTTTGGAGTTGGATTTTTTTTTGAAAGCTCTTTAATATATATTTTTATTGATTTCAGAGAGAGGAAGGGAGAGGGCTGAGCCTGGTGGTGCTCGGATGTTCGGGGAGGCTGACTGAGCCCCAGTTTCCTGCTCGGCCTGTGTTTACCCGTCCATCCAATAAACGCGACGCGTTCCCTCTGACGGGGCTGACGGAAACCAGGATGTCCACATAGCTGCGCCCATCGAACATCAGCCGTCCCTGTCCACTGCTGTGGTCGTGACGCCGGGCGTGGTCCCGGGGCAGGAAGAGACACCATCGATAACAGGGAAGTGAGCGAATGAACACGTTCTATGGCGCCGGCCTCTGGTTTCCAATTCTTCCGGCTGCTGCAGGTCATTAGCGCTCTCTCCAAATCCAAATCCGCGTCCCACGTTCAGGGGCTGGGAGGCCAAGGTCTGACCCCGTGTTTATTTCTAAGCGAGGAGTGACGCGATCGCCTAGGACGCAACAGTCCAGGCTGGAAGCCATCTTCCCCCAGCACTTTCCGGAGTGCCATCCATCCCACAGTCTCCGCACAGACAATAGTTTGGGCTCTGAAATGGGCCGGCCCAGAGCCGCCCGCGCGGACGGCAAGGAAGAGCCAGTGCCCCAACGAGGCACACGCTGGAGACCGAGGTCGGCGAGTGGGGTGTGTGGCGATGACGCTAATGGGGTGTGTGGCATGGGAAGCAGCCGCTGCTCGGGAGTGAGGAGACGAGGGTGCGGTGCCCACGGCCTCGGCTCAGCCTCCGAGCGTGTCCAAGGGGTAAAGCCTCATTTGTAAGCGACGAGTTCAATCGGAGGAGAAGGAGGTGTCCTTATGCCATTCGTAATGAATTCCGAAGGAAACAAAGAGTTTAAGGACAGGAACTGGGGGGATGAGCTGAGGGCCGGAGCCTCTCAGAGCATCTGAGCCGTCCCCGAGGAGGCGCATAGCTGATCAAACATTTGTGTTGATCACGGGGGTCGGGGGGTGAGGGGGGGGCTCCCCAACCCCTGAGAATGAGCCCGAGGAGGGGGGAAAACTCAGGAGCCCCAGAAAGCCGGTCTGACTTTTATTAAATAAATTACATGCTCCTCTCCGCTTCCACCGGCGTCAATAATATCAACGTTTGGACAAACGCCTCTCTCTGGGGAACGCGTTCTGAGACTCGCTCCTAATCTTCCCTCTTTGAAGTATCCGAGGGCTTAAAGGCGTGTGTCAATATCTGTGACTCTGGCCTCCACGGGAGGGGGGTGGAAGGGTCTTGCTGTGGGGGGGGGGGGGCGGCGGTGGGGAGGTGACCACCAGCATCCACAGCCCCCGCTCAGCCTGTCGGTTGCCAGCCAGCCAGCTGCCAGGGTGCCCCACACCGCACCTGCCCACAAGGGGTCGGGATTCCCCGAGGGGCCTGACGTCCACAGGAAAGGACCGCCATGCCCCTCCAGCGCTGACATGAGCCACACCCATGGCTCTTCACTTCCTTCCAAGCGATCCTGAGCGCGTGCCTTCCCCTGAAATGTCTGAAAGACGATGGGGGACATCCGTTTTACCATGAGCTCACTCCTTTAAAAACGAGTAGGAGGAAACACATGGATGGCGACTTCTCTCCGTTCTGTTTACCAGCATCTCCCAAGTGCGTTGCTAGAACTGGCAGCCGGCACTCAGGTCGAAGGCCCTGAGGACCCGCCTGCAGTCTGATGTACAGCCCCCCATCCTTCCCGGTGGGGGCAGGTGAGCTGGTGCTGAGTGGCCCCAGCATCCGAGTCCCTGAGTGTCCTATCCCATCCAAGCCCGCCTCCTGCCTGGCCTGGCTCAGAGGCCCACGGAAAAAGCCGGGCCTCTGGACTTCCCCCGAACACTGTTCTTCCAGAGCAAACACATGTGAGTCTGCAAAGGCAGGTTCCTCCAAAAGAAATCAGAGGGAACGGAGTGAGTCTAATGACACCTAAGTCCCTTCTACCCCCCCAGAGGCGCCTGGCCCGACGCCCCAGGCAGGCCTGGCCGCCCACCCAGACGATGACTGGGCCCTAAGCTGAGGGGCCTGGCTGGGCAGGCACCCCCTCTCCCCGCCCCCCACTTCAATGCCACACACTCCGCCCTCCTGCAGAATAGATTTCCAAGCAGCCCCTGAAGGCGTCTCTCTGGATGTTAAATGAAACTGCTGCTTTCTCCCTGTAGCTCTCATTTCCCATCTGTTTCCCCCTTAAAAGCGACCTCCCACCTCCCCAGCTCAGAGCACCCATCCCGTCCCCCTCCCCCACAAAATGCATCTTTCCTGCCCCCTGCTTCCAAGACCCCAAGCAGAAGAGATAGATGCGGGTCTGAAACCCTCACTGTGGGGGCAGAGAGAGCCAGGCCGACGCCTTCTGGAGCCTCCCAGGCCCGGACTCCCTCATGCGCCAGCCTTTGTCACACGCGGAGGAACGTGCTATTCCCAACACGACAGATTTCACACCCGTCCTGCTGACTCCGGCGTACTAATTGCCCGACGGCGTTTTCTTTGTTAAGCTTCCCTGTGATCATCACCCTTTTTGTCGAACTGACAGTAGAAATATGCTGCCGCTGACACGCAGCCTGACGCACAGGCCCCTAATCCCTCCTGGGGGCGGGGGTAGGATGCATCGAGGGGGCCCCCAGCGTCCGGTCCCTGGAATCCCTCCCTGCAGAAGGCTCCCCTTGGGCAGTTGTGAGGCACAAACCCCAGGAGATGCCATTCAGGCTGTGCTCCCTGCCCAACGCCCCCTGGAGGTGAGCGGGGGTATCGCCTGGGCACGTGCACAGTGGCCCCAGGCACCCCCTGCTGCATCTAGGGCAGCGGTTCTCAACCTGTGGGTCTCGACCCCTTTGGGGGTCAAACGACCCTTTTACAGGGGTCACCTAAGACCATCGGACAACACATATATAATTACATATTGTTTTTGTGATTCATCGCTATGCTTTAATGATGTTCAATTTGTAACAATGAAATTGGGGGTCACCACAATGCGAGGAACTGAATTAAAGGGTCGCGGCCTTAGGAAGGTTGAGAACCACTGCTCTAGGTGTTCTGATGGGCAGGATGCTGGGCACCCAGCAAGCCTCTTTGGTGAATGCGGTAGCGACAGGCATGAGGTCCAGGAGAAGGATGCCCACGTTTACAACCCCTTTCCGGGGTGTGCATTCTAGGTGCTACGCCCTCCGCCTCCCTGCCACGCCCTGGGACGGAGGCAGCTGTAGTGGTAGCTGGCCAAGCCCGGCTGCCCAGTGATACCCAGGGAGAGAGGGGCAGCCTGGACACCGCCGGCCGACTGGAATGCGGCCAGGGTCAGAGGAGACCCTGTGGGAGATGGGGTGCCTGGCTGGAGGGGCAGGGACGGAACGCACCACGGGGAGGTCTCTTCACCCCAGTTCTCATGCTGCCTCACAGCAAGAGACGAAGCACTCTTATCAGCTGAAGAATTCCGCCGGCCAGTCCGGGTCGCATACCGCACGGTGGCTGGGCCTGGCTCGGCTGTCTAGCCACGAACAGGCGGGCCTTTGTTCCCGTGTGTCTGGGGTGCTGCTTGGGGATGAGGATCCAGCGTGGGTGCAATTATGGGATTTCTTTTAAAGGTATAGAAATCGAATCTCCCACCTTGAATCTTGGGGGAAAATAAAACTGGAGAAGGGAGTGCAATGTTAAGGGGCTGAGTGGGGTCATTGCCATCCCCTTCCCCAAAGTGACCCTATGCGCTCACGTGCTTTCCTGTTGTTGCAGGAGCAACCAATGGTGTCGAAACACTGCGTTTAACTTTTCAAACTCTGTTTGCCTTACTGTAATGTCTTATCCTCGAAGGACTCAGAACCCTAAAGCCTTGGAATTTAAAGAATCCTTATAGGTCATCTATCCATTCATCCATCCATCCATCTATTCATCCATCCATTCATTCATCCATCCATTCATCCATCCATCCATCCATCCATTCATCCATCCATTCATCCATCCATCCATCCATCCATCCATCCATCCATCCATCCATTCATCCATCCATCCATCCATTCATCCATGTGTTCATCATTCCACCCAACTACTCATCCATCCATCCACTTATTCACTCATCCATACATCCATTTATTCAACAATCCATCTACCCACTCACTCATCCATCAACCCAACCACTCTTTCGTCCATCCATCCACCCATCCCACCAATCCATTTATCTATCCATCTATCCTTCCATCCATCCATCCATCCATCCACTTATTCATCAATCCATCTACCCAACCACTCATTCATTCATCCATCCATCCATCCATCCATTCATCCATCCACCCATCCATTCATCTATCCATTCATCCATCCATCCACTTATTCACTCATTTACTCATCAATCCATCTACCCACCAACTCATCCATCCACCTGCCCACCCACTCATTTGTCCATCTATCCATCTATCAATCCATCTATTCATTCATTCATTCATTCATTCATTCATCATATCCATCCATCCACTCATTCACTCATCTATCTACCCATTTATTCATCAATCCATCTACCACCCACTCATCCATCCATCCATCCATCCATGAAACATTTATTGAGCACTTACCCTGTGCCACCCAGTGGTGAACAAGGGAGACAAAGTGCCTGCTTCCATGGAACTGACAAACTATTGGGGAAGATGGATAGTAAGCCAGTGAGCGAATAAATAAGCCCCACAAAATCATTAAATGGTTGTAACAAGTGCCCAGAAAGAGGACAACCGAGTGACGTGAAAGAACAAGTGCAGAGGCCTGGGGAGATCGAGAGAGGCCTCTCCAAGAAGGTCAGACCTAAGCTGACAACAGATTGACAAGGGCAAACCGCACTAGAGAGCAGCGAGCCTTCAGTGGAGGCCCTGACCTGGCACAAGCTTGGCGAGTTTGAGGGGCAGAAAGGAGGCCGGTGGGTGCGGCTGGGCCAGAGTGAACTCTGAGAAAACCACTTGTTCACACGAAATATCGCCCCAAGTCCAAGATAAGATAAACTGCAGCAGAGCGATTCAGATCGAGCTGATTGAAAGTCACGCACGGGCTCCGCTGCTGGCAGAGGCTCAGGCCTTCCCTGGAATCCTCCACATTTGAGGGAATGCTTGGTGCTGCTGGAAATCGGCCAAGCTCACGGGCACCCCGGAGTGCACGCGGCTGGGGAGGGTGGGTGTTGAGCCAGGCAGGGCCTCTCTGGGGGACATACCTTCCCCCCAAAGCCCGCATGTGCGCAGAGGGATTGTCCCGCCATTGGCCACATCTCCCGTGGTTTCCCCGACCGGCAGCGGCAGGCTCCTCCCAGCTGTTCTCGCTAAGTCGAGTACAGGACACATTTCCGAGCCAGAGACGGGGAAGGATGGGTTCTCTTAAGGCTTTACAATGTCAAGCGTCATAACCCAGGCACTGGCTTGCTGGCTTCCTACTTTAAATTGCTCCTAATTTGAAACATGCAAACATTTCCACTTTATCAAGCAAGGCCACTAAACATGTTATTGCTGGAACCTGCATGTTTTATGGTCTCCATACAGCCAGGGAGCTGAGTTTTATTAAAATAGACTGTTAAGAGGCTCAACTCATTATGGAACCGCCCAGGCCCCAGAATGAAAGAGTTTTGTTTATTCTAAGGGCAGGGGGGAAAGGAAAGGGGGAATGGGAAGAGGGTGGGGATGAGTGTGTGTGAGTGTGTGTGTGTGTGAGTGTGTATGTTTGTGTGTGTGTGAGTGTGTGTGTGTATATATGAGTGTGTGTGTGAGTGTGTGTGTGAGTGTGTGTGTGAGTGTGAGTGTGTGTGCGAGTGTGTGTGTGTGAGTGTGAGTGTGTGTGTGTGCGTGATGGGAAAAAGCAGAGACCACCAACAGTCTCGGCCCTGCCCCTCCCACCCACCCCTGTGTCCGAGGCCTGGTGTTTGCTGGTGGGGCTGTGAGTCTATTCCTTATGGTCGAGTGGGGTCTGGCTTCAAGACGACTGGAATTTAGCAAAAAGGGGCGATTCTTCCCTTAGAAATAAAAGGCTCAGGGCCTCCACCGAGAACGTGGAAAATGAAACCCGACAAACGAGCATGAAGCTTTCTCAACGGATGCTGATGGGGAGAACACAGGCCCCACCCGCTCTGCCCAGTGAGCGCTACTGGGCTGCAGGCAGCGCCTTGCGGTAGGAAGGCAGAGCCCACGTTATGAAATCCTTCCTATGCATCCGAGAGCCTCGCGTGCCTGCCCGAGCAGAGACAGCGGCTGCCGGCCCCGCCCGTCTCACTGCTGTGCTGGTCGCCACGCTGGCCTGGGCGAGAGGAGGGACTCTGACCGGCACAGGTGCAGAGGACCCAGCTGTCCTCACATCCCAGCTGTGTTTGCAGATACTGTCGCGCCAGATGCCCAGGCAGCCATTGCATGAGAGACCCCAGGTGAGACCAGCAGCAGAACTGCCCGGGGGCGCCCAGTCGGGCCACAGACACGGGAAAGACGATGAATGGCTGTTGCCATTTCAAGTCGCCATGGTTAGTGCCAGAAGGTAAGGGAGCGACCAACAGCCGGACACCACGCCCCCCTCTCGCCGCGCAGGGCTTTGGGAAAGCGGGTCCCCAAGCAGACGCAGGTGTTGTCCAGCGTCCTGACCATCTCCGTGCCGACGAGGAGACAGCTGTCATGGTTTGAACGTCCAGAACGCACCAGGCACCACTTGGGAATGTTTGATATGTCGCCCGAGGTGCAGTCAATGACTTGTCCCCACTTTGCAGATGAGGAGACTGAGGCTCAGACTCTGATCCCAGACTTCCTACCTTAGCTCGCTGCACTGCGCTCACTGCAGCCCAGCTTTCACGGCCGGCCAGGCACCCCGCATCCCACTGGGCGATGCTCAGTAGTGGTGGCAGCTGGCTCTAATCACCCTGCATCTCCCCGGGAGCCACCCTTCGTCCCACTTTTATGAAGTGTCCCTTGGCGGCCAGGGACTGTGCTAGGTTCCAGGAATGTCCCCCGAGCCTGACCTCAGCCCTCCCTCCTGTGGAAGCGGTCACCGTTCTTGGCTGGGCTCTGTTGCCAGCGACACCTTTAACCCCTGCACTGTGGCGCCTGATGCCACCGCCGAGCCCGCAGAAGCAGCCAGTGTTCACATAACAGGCTTACACCTGACATGCTTATGAACCAACAGGGGACGGATCGGTGAAGGGATGGACAATGGGTCGATGGACAGACAGATGGGTGGACGGATGGACGGACGGATACACAGACAAATCACATTCGGACGCACACACCTCGCAAGAAGCTCTGCCTGGAGTAGCTCTCCTAGTGGTTTTAATTTTACAAGAAGTGTCAATCTCACCAATCTAAGATTTTTCTTTTTCATTTGGCCCCGGGTACAAGGCAAAGAGGGTTGGGGGGCAGTGGACAAGATCTGGCCACCGAGGAGGTGGGAAAGGTGTTAACAAGCCATAAATGACCCTCCCGGCCTATTCCGACATAAGTAATGTCCCCAAATTGCCTACAGTCAAAACTGCCAATTCCGAGCTGATTGCTATGAATCAGGATCCCTGTCTACGCAATAATGTGATCAATTTCTCATTTCGCTGAATAAATAAGCGGGGAGATGGGGAGCGGTCTGTGACCCACCGTTAACCTCCCGCCTCATTATTCATATCAGACCGAGGACATGCATGCAAGACACCCCTGGCTCAATGTGAGCTAATTACTTGTTAGGACGGGAGGCTCTGTGAAGTGGTACTGATGGGACAAGTGTCCAGGGACCTGCGGGAGGAGAAAATGAGGCCGAGAAAACCTTTGTATAGGAGGAGGGAGGCCGAGGGGGAGGGGGGGAGGGAGGGAGGCAGGTGCCCTTCCTCCCGGGCCATAAGCCCATGGGGGCATGTTTCTGCCCTGGTCCATGGGTGTCTGCCTCTGAGTGGGACACCCTGGTAATTTCTGATATCCTCACCTATCGCTAACATACATCTTCTTATTGTACTCAGTGAAGATCATCCTCACAGATCAATTCTCTCATTGGGCTTAAATCCTGGGATAGTCCTCCTCCCCCAGCCCATACAGTGTCCCCTGGTACAGATGCTGGGGGACCAGGCTTTGGGAAACATTTAAAATGTTTGTTCTGCCCGGCCGGTATGGCTCAGTGGTTGAGCATAGACCTCTGAACCAGGAGGTCACGGTTCGATTTTCAGTCAGGGCGCATGCCCAGGTTGCAGGCTCCATCCCCAGTAGGAGGAGTGCAGGAGGCAGCCGATCCGTGATTCCCTCTCATCATAGATGTTTCTGTCTCTCCCTCTCCCTTCTTCTCTCTGAAATCAATGAAAACATTACAAACATAGTTTTTTAAAAGTCCATCCCGTTGGCTGGCTGCCTCTGGAGAGGTTTCTGGGGGAGCCGCCAAAGCAGGTTTGTGTGATCAGGAGGCGAGAAGTCATTTGGGGAACCCGGCAGGTGCGGCTGGCAGAGGCGTGGGGGCTGCCGGCCGGTCCCGGGGCCACGCGGGTGCCACTGGCTCAGCCTGGAAGGCGTGGGGCCTGTCCCCAGAGGAGCCGGGGCGGGAGGCGTGGGCCTGGCTGCCCTTCCCAGGGCCCATCTGTAAGGCAGGGAGGTGCACTCCCCCGGCATCTCTCCCGACCAGAAGCACACAGGCTACCTCTAGGTGCATCTGCGTTTCCCTAGAGAACAGAGGCCTGGTGCCCAGGCTGCCCGACGGCCTTTCTGAGGCTCCAGCCTCCCTCCTTCCCCTGAGGATGCCGCACGCACTCCCAGCTGGGAGATGTGGGACTCGCACTCCCATTCATTCCACGCTACGCACACGCGTGGCACACGGGTCACACGCCGGGCTGGATTCCGGAGGTGCAGCCCTGGAGGGACAATTTTATGGGGTACAGTCTCGTCCTCAGGGATCTTCAGTACATCACCCCCCACCCCGCATCAATAAGGTCCTTTCCTAAAGCCCCCTTCACACGTGTTTCAAAGTCACCGCGCACGCCATTTAAAATGTTCACGCGTCTCCGTTTCTTAACATTCCTCTAAACCAGTGGTTCTCAACCTTCTGGCCCTTTAAATACGGTTCCTCATGTGGTGACCCCCAACCATAACATTATTTTCGTTGCTACTTCATCACTGTCATGTTGCTACTGTTATGAATCGTCATGTAAATGCCTGATATGCAGGATGGTCTTAGGCGACCCCTGGGAAAGGGTCGTTCGACCGCCAAAGGGGTCGCGACCCACAGGTTGAGAACCGCTGATCTAAATCCCTGAGAATATCCGCTAACGGGCTCACACTGTTGCAGATGACGTCCCGGCCCCGAGGGGTCCAGGCCGAGGCCGTGTCCGCCCAGGGCCCAGCCCCGAGCTGGGCAGGACGTGAGCACAAACATGAAGTCCATGTAAAGAACAATGAACCCTCCTCTCCCTCGATCCCGGGCCCCGCCGCCCGCGCTGACCCGGAGCCAGGATCGCCGACCAGTGTCCAGCAGCTGCTTTCCATGACGATGCGCAGCCTGCACTCATTCATCAATTTCTCTGCAACCAGGGGGGTGCGGCGGGGGGGACCCACTGAGTTTCCCTGAATCCGGGGGCGAGGGACAGACGCGATGAGATAGGAGACAGGCTTTCCCGTGGCGGTAGGAACATGCCCAGCGCCCCGCCTCCCCGTGCGGTCCCAGCCGCAGTCTCACTTTTTCCATGGCCTTATCAGGTTCCGATAGGCAGGGACCAGCCGAGCATTCAAGGGAAAAGGAAGCTCGGGGCCACCCCCGCCCCCAGGTCCCCCCACACACACCCGTGGGGCCCCACTGGGCCAGCCCTCAGAGCAGCACGTCACTGGCTCGGCCACGGCTCTCTCCTGTGCACGCGCGGGCTCTGGGACCAAGAGGGAGCTGAGCTGGACAGGAAGTCATCGGCGATACAAGGCCGCGATGCTTGGACAGAGCCCGGCTTTGACCTCCAACCCGGGGGAGGAGGAGGGAGGGTCTGTTCACAGCCTGGAGGGCTGCTTGCAAACGTTCCGGTTCCCACCCCTCCCGGGCTCCAGGAGAACAGGCGGGATTGCACCTCCTGCCCCGCCCTGTCCCGCGTGGCGAGTGGGGCCCTGTGACCTTCACCCCGAGGGGGGGGAGTGGTTTTGGTCCGTGCAGGTAGCGATGGGCGCTGTGTTCCCAGCAGCCTGGGCTGAGAGGGCAGCACTGAGCACCCTTGTCTGGGCAGCGTCCCCGCCCTCGTCAGGGCCTCGCGGAAAGCGCTTTCCGTGGGGAGGACGTGGAGATGCCATAGGTCCCTCACGTGCACCTGGACGCTCAGCGGGGGGAGCGGCGGACGTTCCCTCTTCCCTTTATGACCATGACTGTGGGGACGCCAGAAGCATTTTGCGGATGACACACCCCCTCCCCCTCCACGTAGGAATGTGATGTTACTCATTGTAAGAAGGGGGGAGTGGGGGGGGGGGCGGATGATTTTTTTCTGCAAAAGAGCCGAGTAGGAGTAAGCCAGTGGGTAAAAGGTACAGAGGGTGGGTGCGTTGTGGTGGGAGACGCCCAGCTGGCACCGGGATACTCGAATTCAAGTCGGGGTTCTAGGCTCCTGAGCCTCAGTTTCCCTGGTGGTCGCATGGGGGGGGAGGGCAGGCAGCCCCTGCCCTGCCCCTCTGGAGGAGCCAGTGAACAATGCGACGTGACCTTGGGGGTAAATCGCTTTATAAACTGCAATACCCTTTAACCGGGAAACGATGATCGATTATCGGTTATCGTTAGGGCGTCTGTCCGCAAAGTACGCTGCCTGGGAAGCCCAGTCAACGGGTAAAGTCAGTTCGGGTCTTGGAAACCAGGTGCCAGGGACACGCTGAGGTGACGACGGGAGGGACGTCCAGGGTGGCACGCCGTGGACCTGGGCTGTGGCTGGCCCGGGCAGAGCCTGAGGCCTGGGCAGGTGGAAGGAAGGGCCACCAATGCCAGCCTCTCGCTGGGGGCACCGTCCAGGCCTCGGAATGCCCAGGGAGCGACTCTGGCCTCTCCGACTCCCACAGGCCCATGAGCTCCTGGGGGGCAGGGGGCGTGTCTGTTTGAGGGAGCGAGGGGTTGAGGCTGCAGCACAGTCACTCGTAAATGGCTGACATGGGCTTCTGGACACCAAACAGCTCTTTGAAAGCATAGTGTGAGGAGCTACACGCCCACGAATGGGAAACACGAGGGTGCGATGGCCGTGAAGTTCACATGGATGTGACATGGAAGGAGGCTTTGGACACGGCACGCGGGGGGTCACTGTACTGGGACGCGGTCCAGGGGACCCTTGTGCACTGCTGGGGGGCGTACAGACGGGTGTGGAGTCACCTCAGCCAATGAAACATGGAGCTGCCTGATGACCCCGAGGTGCCGCTTCTGGGAACGTATCCGGAGAAACCAGAAACGCTAGTTTGACAGAACATCTGCACCCCTATGCTCACCGCAGCGTGACCTGCACCAGCCAAGATCCGGGCGCAGCCCGCGTGCCCAGCGGGAGAGGAGCGCGTAAAAAAGCCATGGAATACTGCTCGGCCGTGAACAAGACGGAAACCTTCCCTTTTGCAGCAGCGGGGAGGGGCCCGGAGGGCACTCTGCTGAGTGAAACAAGCCAGTCGGAGAAAGACAAATGCCATACGATTTCACTCATAGGAGGAATCTAATGAACAAAATAGAGACAGACTGACAGCTGTCAGAGGGGTGGGGTGTTGGGGGCTGGGTGAAAAAGCTGAGGGTTTGGTTAAGCGAAAACAACAACAACAAAAAAAAAACTCAACCCCTCTCAGCCACAGACAACAGCATGGGGATTAGCAGAGGGGAGGGGTGGGTGGAGGCGGGTAAAGGGGGGATAAATGGAGATGGAAGGAGACTGGACTTGGGGCGGTGAACACACACTACAGGCCGCAGATGACGTGTCACAGAATGGCACACCGGGAGCCCGTATCATTGTATTAACCCATGTCACCCCAGTACAGTCCCCCACAGCACCCTCCCGTTCTGATAGGTGGGGTAAGAGGGAGAACCGAGAAGATGGAGGGAAAAGGTGGGGACCCCGTTGGGCAGGCCCCGAAGCCATCCCAGGACGTGGCCAGCGACTCCTCGCCTCTTCGTGCACGTCGTCTTAGGACGGCGGGGAAGGGGACAGACACGAGCGCCCTGTGAGGCTCTGGCTGCGGGCGACAGGCCCCTCGATCAGCCGAGCCCTGGGCCCCCTCGGCGCGTGCGTGCGGAGCTGACTGAGCTGCATCGGAAGACACGCAAGCTAAATAATGTTTAATTGACAGAGCGGATTGTTTACTTTCGAATAATTGCACTAAATTGCAGTGCTTAAGAAGTACTTAGACTTCGCCGCTTGGCTCTGCGGGCCGCTCAGTGGGGATGGAGGAGGATGGAGACCCCTGGCATGGGCAGAGGGAGGAACCGGCTGCAGGGAAGATGGGGGTGGTGGGTGGCCACAGGCCCACGCCCCTCCTGGCGCCCGCCTTGGGCTGCAGCTCGTCCGGACGCAGGTTTCTCTCTGAGCTTTGGGGCCACATCCCCTCTCCCTGCCCCCCAATAGAGCACTCTGTCCTCAGAGAATGGACACCTCCCCACAGCCCTCAAGGGCATTGGTTGCCCATGCCTGTTGCCCACATCATGGGGTCAGCAGTTCTGGGAATCTGCTACTTGGGCCGGAAACATGATTCGCATTGTGATGGGGGAGCCGGGGAGCCTGGGTACTAACCCGGGGCCTCCCCGAGATGTGACCACGCCTGCAACCAGGGTTGATTTCAGCAGGTCATTAAAAAGACCAAAGACAGCTCAGCTGTCATGGCTCAGTGGTTGAGCATCGACCTATGAACCAGGAGGTCATGGGTGCGATTCCGGGTCAGGGCACATGCCCGGGTTGCGGGCTCGATCCCCAGTGTGGGGCGTGCGGGAGGCAGCCGATCCATGGTTCTCTCTCATCATTGATGTTCCTCTCTCTCTCTCCCCCTCTCCCTGCCTCTCTGAAATCAATAAAAATATATTTTAAAAAAATAAATAAATAATAAAAAAACAGTGCAAGACGTCCACACCGGTTGGGACACAGCTGTTACCAGAGCTTCTGCGTGCCCCCTGGCATCCTGACTGCCCCTGTCCCTTCGTGGGGTTCCCCAAAACAACCCCACAATCCAGGAACAAAAGAATGCACCCCTGGCGCCTTCAGGACCCACCCTGACAAGCGGCTAGTGACCCTCCGGGCTGGTTGACGCCCACACCCCAGCGGTGTGTGGTTCAAGGCCGTGGTGCCCCTCCGACGCCTGCTCATGCCCAGGCAGGAGGCCGTGCGTCAGGTGGAAGCCTACCGGGTGGGGGCACCCACGGGAAATACATGCACCCCGATTAAGGGACGGTCCTGCCAGCCCCTCACCCCCCACTCCCAACCCCCCAACCCTGCCACTCAGCCCCACGCTGGGCTGCTTAAAGCACTTGGCACCACAAGTGAAATATCTCAGCTTTATAATATGCTCCTCAAGGGCCTGTGAAAATATCTGAGGACAGAAAATATATTTTTGGCTCCGACCCATAAACAGAAAACCGCAAAATTGAAATTAATATATGTTTAAACCCCTACAAACCATAACATTATGTCAATGACTCCACTGTAAGCCAACTCAATTTGTATAGAGTTATATAAAAATTACGTGCGACATGGGCTGTGGGTGAGCTTGATTTGGTTTGATACGACGGGGGGAGGCCTTCTAAAGGAAGAAGAGTGACGGGGTCATGGTGGCCAGGAGCCCAGGACCAAAAGGGCGGTTCCAGCCCTTGCCCTCCGTGCCTCTGCCCTGCTGACTGGCTGATCGCCTCCTACTTCTCCAGTGGCCTCCCTCCTCGGCCCTGTGACATAACCAGACTCCTTCGCCTCCTACCTCCTGACCGTCTGTTTCCGGTTGTCCTGCTGTGACATTTCTAAAATATATATATTTTTATTGATTTCAGAGAGGAAGGGAGAGGGAGAGAGAGTGAGAGAGAAACATCGACGATGAGAGAGAATCATGGATCGGCTGCCTCCTGCACACCCCCCACTGGGGATGGAGCCTGCAACCCCGGGCCTGTGCCCTGACCGGGAATGGAACCCTGACCTCCTGGTTCATAGGTCGACACTCAGCCACTGAGCCACGCCGGCCGCTGGCTGTGACATTTTTAAGGTTTGATATTTAGCTGAGTTTCCACTTGAACGGGGCCCCGGCCCTCGGCTCTGCTCCCGCACCCTCTCACTCTGAAGGATCACCCGTCTGACAGTGTCAGCTGTCACCTCCACCTGGCTGGCATCCGGATCCGTGTCCCCAGCTCCAGGTGCCCATGGAGCCCAGCCCTGCATCTCCCAGCTCGGAGGGGACTCGCCCCCTCACGTGTCCCACACAAGCCTTGGCTCTGCCCAGCCCAGGCCTCCTCCGCTTACCCCCAATCGCTGCGCTCTGCACCCAACACCCCGTCTCTGCTGGTTTTTTAAAATATATTTTTATTGATTTCAGAGAGGGAGATAGAAACATCCATGATGAGAGAGAGTCGTGGATCGGCTAACTCCTGCACGCCCCACACTGGGGATGGAGCCCGCAACCCAGGCCTCTGCCCTGACCGGGAATCGCACCGTGACCTCCTGGTTCATAGGTGGATGGTCAACCACTGATCCACACGGGCTGGGCAAGGCCTCTTTTAGTTCACACCTGGCCTCCAGCCGTCCATGGCTTCCCTCCTGCACGCTGTCCTGGTCACTCTCACAGGCCAATCAGGACAACACTTGCATTTAACAAGCCCGCCGCCCGGAAACCCACCTGTGACTAGTCACCCGATAGATCAGCGGTTCTCAACCTGTGGGTCGCGACCCCTTTGGCGGTCGAACGACCCTTTCACAGGGGTCGCCTAAGACCATCCTGCATATCAGATATTTACATGATGATTCATAACAGTAGCAACATCACAGTGATGAAGTAGCCACGAAAGTAATTTTATGGTTGGGTCACAACACGAGGAACTGTATTTAAAGGGCCAGAAGGTTGAGAACCACTGTGCTAGATGGTCAAGCCCAGTCTTCGGGGCTGGCGTGGGGCTCATTCTCTGACTCCAGCTCCCTTCTCCCCTTAACCTCTCGTTAACCCCCGGGGCCATCACCTGGCTCCATTGAGCTCCATGTAGTCACCGTCCCCCACTGTGTCTTCTCCCCCCACCTCCTCGCTGTGGCTCACAACCCCCCACCAACCTGGAGTCCCCTCCTCTCTCCACTCCTCCTACCCACACCTTTCACCCACGTGCCGGGCTTAGCTTCACGATGGCTGGCTCACCGCATGTTCTCTCTGAGGCACGTGAGGCTAAGGGAGTCCCTCCGGCCCACTCAGTGCGTCCCCGTGACGACGCGCCGAGGGCGTTATCACTTATGCTCAAAGCCATTTTGCAGATGAGGAAACCGAGGCACAGGAAGGTTAGGGAGCTCACCTGAAGTCACACAGCTCGGAAAGAGCAGAGGGGGAATAAGGACCCAGGAAGTCCGGCTCCAGAGCCCGCACCGTGTTACCTCGCCCCTCCATTCCCACCTCCTCCAGGCAGACCTCCCACCACCCCGCCACTTCGCTGTCACCACACGCTGGCTTTTCTCAACTCTTTCAGCCTCCCCTGCCGTTTTGTCAGACATCGGTGAGGACAAGAACGTGTCCAGCCCACGGGCCAGTCGTAATGGGATTAATGTGATAACAACCATCACCGGCCAAGTGCCTCCCAAGCACTGAGAATCCCCGAATTCCCTCTCGGGGCGCTTCAGACACGCTCTTTTATGTCATGTTTACTCGGAGAAGTAGGAGGGCATTATAATCACATACTTTTGGAAACTGAGACCAGAGAAGTTAAGACGCTGACTCACGCTCACATAGCAATCAAGCTCCCTTCTCCCTCAACCTGACAGCTTCCTTTCTTGGGGCTCCCCGTTGCTGCCCCTCTGCACCTGTGTGTGGAGAGGGGAGGGCGCTGATGCCCGGGGGCAGGGACACATGGCGACCTCGGAGCACGTCGGCAGCCACCGAGCTAACTCGGGTGCAGCCCGGGCGGCGTCCTGGCCCTGAACCTCTATCCTTGTCTTTATCTCTCTCCTTTCCCTGCTGTACTCCCTGCACCTACCCCTGCGTTCCCAATCTCGCTGCCTCCTATAAAATACGATTTTAGGCACCCCTGTGGGCCTCGCCTGCCAAGCCCCGTCCATCAGACCCGAAGGCCCAGCCTGCGGCTCTAGGCGTGGCGGACGTGCCCAGGGCAGACGCCTGCGGGGGCGCCTGGCGGAGGAGGTCCAGGTCATCCCGTGAGAGGGGGCGCCTCCAGACACAGCCTGTCACCTTCACTTCCAGAATGGAAATCACATTCGTGTTGGGGATAAAAGGTGAGGCAGAAAAAGAGACCCTCCCCCCCCCCCCGCTGCCCCCCCCACCCACCGCCATCACCAAGGAAACCAGTCAACGCCATCCTCGTGGTGAGCGCATAAGCCCTTCTGATGGGAGACGGTCTGTGTTACCTGAGTTTCCCCTAAAATCCTAAATGAGGGCACTTGCCAGCTTCTAAATTTAGGCGTTTGTGGGCGCCCGCTGGCAGCGAGAAGAAAGCCTGCTTCAGCCGGCGGGTCGCCTTGAAACGCGGTCAAGTCCCGTATTCTCAACACAAAGCAGCTGTTTGCCCAGAACCGGAGCCGGGATGTTTCATATCGATGGCTCTTGCCACCTCCCTCCGCCACCCCCCCACCCCAGCCCAACCCCTTCTCTCTTTCCTTTTCTCCCTCTTTTCATTTCTGACGTGCCAGGAGAGCTCCCGGTGAATGAAGAAGGGGGTGGGTGCAAATTCAAGCCTGTGTTATCTGCCTCAGACGATCGCGGATCCCGGGGTGGGGCCCGTGGGCGAGCCATCCGGGCAGACCTGCCCCAGCGCCACTGTTTACAGAAGAAAGGGAAAAATAGAAATGGATCTATGGCGTTGGTACAGGGGCCGGGTCAGGGGGGGCAGAGGATTCAGTTGCCACTCTTTCAGCCGCTCGAAATGCCAGCTGATCGGTATCGGGCCCGGCCAGGGTATCTTTTAGGTAAATCTCCTGTTCCACACTCAGAGCCAGGCCTCTACTTTCCGACGTCCGGGCAGCGCGGTCCACCACCGAATCCACCCGATCGGGTGACGTCTCGGGTACCGCGGCGAGGCGGGCATTCTGACACCCGTCCCCCCCTGCCCCCTCGCCCCCTGGCTGGTCTTTGGGCCCTCGCCGGAGGCAGGCTCTGTCCCCAGGCCTGGGGCCAACTGTCTCTGAAGCCGTGTCACATTCCGATGACAAAGTCGCAGAGCCTCCGGCCTCCGCTGAAACGCCCAGCTCTCGAAAGTATTAAAAATCAGTCACAGGGGACGGTGCCCAGATGGCAATCGGACATGGAGAGAGAGAGAGAGAGAGAGAGAGAGAGAGAGAGAGAGAGAGAGAGAGACACCTGGAAAGAGAAGGTGTGTCTGCTCAGCGCCTCTTACTGGCCAGTCACCATGGATGGTGGCTTCGATGTATTATCCTCCTACCGTGATGGGCACCTGCTCTCCCATTTTACAGATGGGAAGGCTGAGGTGTGGACGGGTCCGGTCACTTTGCCGAAGCCGTGCCGCTAAGGTGGCGGCAGAAGAAGGGAGGATTCTGAAGCCCATTTCTTCTCCCCACCGTGGACCACCTCCCACCAAAACCAATATTTCTTTGTATCAATCCGCAGCATCTTTCCAGATGTCCACGTTTCTCTACGGGCACCTCCTAGGGCAGGGGTCCTCAAACTACGGCCCGCGGGCCACATGCAAATACAAATATTGTATTTGTTCCCGTTTTGTTTTTTTTTTACTTCAAAATAAGATGTGTGCAGTGTGCATAGGAATTTGTTCATAGTTTTTTTTTAAACTATAGTCTGGCCCTCCAACGGTCTGAGGGACAGTGAACTGGCCCCGTTTAAAAAGTTTGAGGACCCCTGTCCTAGGGCCTCCGTTTCTCCACCTGTAACTAAGCAACCTGCAGCTGCTCCAAGGCAGGTCTGCCTTCCCTTGCGCGGCCCTGACGTTCTGAAATCCTGCATCTATGGCTACAGCCAGAGGCTTTCGAGCCATAAATCAAGGTGTTTGAAAGTTACACGTAAGCCAGGGGAGCCAGGGTGCGCAGTGGCGGCCTGCTAAGCCAGGGTCTATAAAAATAAAGGCCGGCTGGAGAGGTTGGCTGCTGGCAGGCGGGTGCCCGGCTTGGCTCAGCCTTGCACGGCGTCCTTGGGGCCGGGCTCCTAGCTCGGCTGGACGGGATGGACCCTGCTCCACACGCTGGGCCCCTGGTTGGAGGTGGCCCTCACCACCTATGGGCCAGGGAGACACAACTTCCTGGGGGGAGGTTTGGGGTGGGGAGAGAGCTTGGGGAGCCACGTGGGATGGTGGCAGGTCGGGTGGCAGGCGGACTTGGCAGGCCCCATGGTGTTTTCTTTGCAGAGAGAGCTCTCCAGAGGGAGTTTTCAGACCCCCCTTGCTCCCAGCTCTGACCTTTACCTTCCCGCTCCTGCCCCCCTCTTCCCGCTCTCCACGAGTGTGGCGGGAACCGGGCCAACGCCTGAGCGAAAATGAAGACATTTCTCAAATGGCATGTCCCAGTGGCTGCTGCTGGCAGGCAGAGCTGGGGGGAGCGGGCCCGGATCCCTGGCTATCCCCTAAATATCCTAACTATGTTCCCTCCTTGGCCGCAAAACCACAGCAATGTCTCCCTTCCCCCCCGTCCGCCCTCGGACCCGGGGTCTGCGAGGAGATCGGCCGGCCGCAAGGGCCCCGCGGCGCCACCGCTGCCAAGGGCGGGGCTCGGCCAGCTTGGCGGCCGCGGGTTGGTGCTGGCCATGGGTGGCATGTCCTGCCCGGGCTTCCGACTGCGCTGGCCTGGCCTGGCCGCGACGCCCGGAGCGACGTTGCAGGGGGGAGTGTCCACTTGGAGGGGCAGGCCAGCTGGCCCCACCAGTCCTCCTGGGCGTAGGCCTCCCGCTCCCCGCCGTAGCTCCGTCAGAACGCCCGGGGCTCTTGGCTGTGGAGCTGGCTGGCTGGTCGACTGGGCATTCGCTCCCAGGCCCATGTCTGGCCCTGACACTTTGTGTGACCTCTGGGAAAGACAGCTGACCAGAGGTGCCAGGCCCGCAGCTCTCGGGGCGGCCTAGGTGCACCCGTTTCCCCCCTACGCTCCATCACCGTTCTCTGCCTAGACTTAGGGACGCAGGTCAAGGTCACCACAGATGTCGCAGGTGCCCGGGTGGGGTCTGTCTTCCTGGGACTCCTCCTGTGACCAGGGGTAGCATTCCCACCAGCAGAAATGGCCAGCAATCGGGTCCGGTGAGAAAGGGTTGGAGGGTCCTGCAGTAGATTTGACAGAGTCGGGTGGTGGGCTGAGTGACTGCCCATCCCTGCCCTCCCGCTCCAGGTCCTCCCACAGTCCTGGGGTCCAGGGGGCCCCCGGCTCTCCTTCTCGGCAATGCCCTCCACACCCCAGAGCCCAGGGTCCTGGGGTTCTTTTCCCGAGGCTCCACGCTCTTGGCCTTGATGGGCCCACCCATGCTTACGGCTTCCAATCCCACCTTGCATGTTCAGCCCCAGTCCACTGTCCAAGACCTACTGGGCCTGCAATTCCGTCCGCCTCGAGGCCGTTTCCAACAGGCCTCCCTCAGGCCTTCCATTTGACATGGCACCAAGGAGACCGCCCCAAACCAGAGCTCCCTCCACCGTCTCCACTTTGGTTCTTGGTACCCCCACATCCCGGGGGTATCCAGGCCCAAAGCTTGGACTTGCCTTGGGATTCACCTGGTTCCTCCCCCACGCTCTCCCTGGCCCCCAGGCTGGCCCCCTTCCCCGTATTGCTCCCCCCTCTTTCCTGCTCTTTACGGCCACCTCCGCCCCCTGGCCCGTGGCTCGTGGCCATCGTCCGCACCTCCAAGCGGCCATGCTGAGCTTCAACTCCCTCCCTCGAGGGGAACTGCTCCTGCTCAACCGGACGCTGGCTCCCCTCCCAGACCCGACACCATTTTTACTCCCCGGCTTCTAGGCCTTGGCTTACGGGCAGGCCTAGAGGGGCCCAGCTGTGGCGAGAAGTGGTCAGAACAGCACTTCCCATCCACATTCTCTTCTGCAACCTTTCCTCTCCCCCCAAGAGGGGAGGCTCAGCTGTCCTCCCAGAGATCTGGAGAAGGGAGGGCTGTATGGCTGTCTCCCTGGAAACGACACAGAAGCGACGCTATTGGCGTCCAAGGCCAGGTCAGGAAAGGCAAGATCACCGCCGCCCGACATCCTCTCTTGGGACACACAGCTTCGGAGTCCTGGGCCACCGTGCTGAAGTCATTGTGCCGGAGACCCTCCTCCCCTTGCCCCTCCCTTCCTTCCTTCCTTCCTTCCTTCCTTCCTTCCTTCCTTCCTTCCTTCCTTCCTTCCTTCCTTCCTTCCTTCCTAACTTCCTTCCCCAAACGTTTACTCCAGCCTACTCTACTCCAGGTAAATGCTTAGGAACAAAATAGTGCTCAAGACACAAGCCTTGCCCTCAAGTACACGCATGCGTTCCTTGTATTGACCGCTCATATCCGTTCACTTGTGCAACATGACAAAGCACCGAACCTCAGCAGCGGGAAGCGATGTCGGTAACTTCCCCAACGCTGGGGGCTCTGCTGGGGTGGCCTACAGGGGCATCGCGCCTACGTCTGGTGGCGGCAGGTGACTGGACGGCAGGGGATGACCTGTCAGGCCTCTCACCTGTCAGTCTTACCACTCGAGGTTAGGGCTGGCCCGCAGGGTGGCCTCGGGTTCAAGGGCAGCAAGAGCAAGTTTTCCACACTTTTCAGTCTCTACCTGCCGAGCACTTGCTACTCTCTCCCCGACAACAAGTCACACGGTTAAGCCCAGAGTCACTGGGCCGGGGGGGGGGGGGGG
>JAWPEG010000015.1:3169100-3180139 GCA_035771395.1 Myotis vivesi | reverse complement strand
GGGGGGGGGGGGCAGAGATTACCTTGGACATGGGTGCAGGGAGGGGACTCATCACTCCTATTTTTGCCAAAAATTTACCCAGAGTGCACGTGTGTGCACCTGTAGAGGTACATCCATATGTACCCATGTCTGCACATGTACACTTGTTTCTGTACATACGTGTGGTTGCCCCACAAAGCCGCCATAGGAGGCTGTGAGTCCACCAGGGGTGCCTCTGTGTGTGCCTGCACATGTGTGCCTGGGACACTCCTGGGTGTGCACGCATGTGCCTAGATGTGCACAGAGCATGCATGCACGATTGCTCAAGAGAGTAGCAGCAGAAGCACGCGTGTGAGCACACCAGAGGGCCTCCCGGGTACGTACACACGTTTCATGCAGGTGTATGGACGTGTGCACGTGGGCACGTGCGACTGACCCGCTGAGCAGGTACAGGAGGCTGTGTGCGCACCAACCCCGGGTCTGCCTCTGTGTGTGAATGGACACGTGCAGCTGGGAAGGGAGCCAGAGCCTAAGCCCAGTCATGGGCCTGGGGCTGGACCTAGTTCTAGAACTTTCCACGGTGGTCACGTTTATGAAGACCTTCCTGTCCCGAATTCATACCTGCGGCTCCTCAGCAGCCTGTGCCACAGCCCACCCCTTGTCCTCAGCACCCCACTCAGCTCTCCCTGTTGGAAGCTCAGCTCACATTCCCCCTCCTCCAGGGAGCCTTCCCGGGGGGGGGGGGGAGGCCACGGTGGCGTCCCGAGGGCTCCCACCCCCGTGCCTGAAGCTGCTGGTTGCATTGGCGCTAACTGCCATCCAGCGGGCACCATCGCCGTTTGGGCAGGTGTCATCTCCCCTTTCGCCCAAAGGCCCCAGAGGACAGCAGTCACATCACGTTCAGTCTGTGGCTCCCACCCTCTCGTCCCACATGGTGTCACGCACACAGTAGGCGCTCAATCCACAGCAGTGGGCTTGAAAGGAACGCAATCTGCTGGTCATTGGGCGGGGGTGAGGGCCTGTCCGCTGGATGAGAACCACTTCTCTCTAAGGATCCCCGCCCGCTGCCACCCGCCCCTTCCCTTCCACGGGCCCTGCTTCCTACCCGGCCGCTGAATGATGCATGCGCCCTGCACACGTGCCCTAAAAACAGCCATCCCCCACACGAGGGGAGCGTGATGAACCCTTCCCACCGCATTTCACTGATTCTCACATGGCGGTTTTCCTCTATGTCTGCATTCTCAAACCGGTCCCCAGCTCACACACCATGGGGCCTCCAACCGCTGGCCAGGCGGCTGTCATGATGCTGATGCCTGGCCAGCGTGGCCACGGCGGTTCCCACTGTTGTCCCCTCACTGGAGAGCGCCGCGCTGTTGGCCTCCCCGCGCGGAGTGTGATTCCGGTTTTACGCATCTTCAAAGAGACCAGACCAGGATTCAGCAGTGACACAGGAAGTCACCGCGCCCGCAGCAAGGCGCCAGGGGGCGGGGGGTGTGCAGCCGGGACCAGCCAGGCAGGGCTCATTGTCGCACTGACCGCATGCCGGCTGTCCAGTGCAGCCCCGCGAAGTGTACTGTGGGATGTAGCACAGGGAGGCATCCCAGGAGAGGACGTGGTTGCTTTATGCACTGAGACGCTTCTGCGAGAAGGGCCTCGCACCTGCCAGGAATGAGCCGGGGGCGGGAAATGTTGCCCAACACCTGGGAATACAGGAAACAAATTCAAGAGATTTCTGTTCTTGTTTTGAGAGACTGGTCTGCCCCGCTGTTGCCTGGTGCTCTGGGTGAGATACTGCATCAGAATTTACCAGATATTTTTCTTTCTTCGTGGTCCCTCCACTTTTTAAATCATCTTCCCCCCAGAAAACACACCAAAGGAGTAGCACAAAGGCATGTGTTTGCCTCACAAATGCCAGTGATCTGCAGGCCACTGTCCTCCTTTTTGCCGTATCTGTATGTCCTCTGCTATCGTTGACTTCATTGCTTTTATTTTTAAATCAGCCTTGTTTCGTCTGTATCAGTCAGGATAAGTGGGGTTATGCTGCTGTAACAAACAGCCCCACAAATCTTCATGGTGATCAGCATCTGGGATTCCAGCCCACGGTGAATGACTGTCAGCAAAGGTACGATTACCTGGACGAGGTGCGCTCTGACCAAAGGAGACAGCCTGAAGCCAAAAGGACGAGCAGAAAACATTCCAGGCCAGAGAAAGTCCACCTCGCTCGGCCGGTGTGGCTCGGTGGTTGAGCATCGACCTATGAACCAGGAGGTCATTGTTTGATTCCCAGTCAGAGCACATGCCTGGGTTCCAGGCTCGATCCCCAGTGTGGGGCGTGCAGGAGGCAGCCGATCTATGATTCTCTCTCATCATCGATGTTTCTATCTCTCTCTCTCTCCCTTAACAAAAGAGAAAGTCTGTCTCCTGTTGAAACCACAATGGCCTCACCTGTCCAATGGGGATTATCAATCCTTCCTCCCTTGCCCCCTCCATCCGGCCCTCCAAGAATCCAATGAGGTTGTGTAGTCTCTTGAAAACGTTGATTTCCAGCTGTTGCAGGCGACCCTGTCTCTAGGTGCCCTGCCTGCACCCGTGGGCTTTACTGTTTCTTCTTGCCTCGACCAACACCCAAAGGGCCGTGGGATGGCTCTGCCTGAGAGCTGTGCTGGCATCCGGAGCGGAGACAGTCTTGTGGGCTTGAGCCCTTAGGCCTGCGGGAGAGGGTGTCCACATTGAGGTGAGTTGGGGCACCCCCGGCTGGTGTGGGGGAGCTGGGAGAGGATTGCTTGGTGGCATCCGCAAGCCCTTCAGACCCTCGCACAGCCTCGGTGACGGCTCTGGGCCATCGTAGGAGAGGTTCCTCCTGTCCTCTGGCCTCCGGCGGCCTGGACCCCGCTCACCAGTCCTGCCTCTCTGCCCCTCCCACTCTCTGCACCAGCATCTGGGCTCTGCTCAGCTCCCAGGAGGATGGTCCCTGCTCTCCCCGCCTGGACCTCACGCTCGCTGATCCCTCCCCATCCCCTGCCCCTCCCAGCCAACTCCTGCTCCTCCTCCCCTCCCAGCCCAGCGTCACTTCCTCCCAGAGGCCTCCCTGCTCTGCCCTCTCCCAGCCCCGCCATTCCTCATGGACTCTCGTCACCCATGAGGCGTGTGCCCTGTCCCCTGTAGGCACGCGCCCGGCTCTTGCAGGATAATGGGGGCTCACCAGGCCCACGGAGTGCTTTGGGGAGAGGGGCCAAGGGGTTGAGTGTATGGAGAGGGGCAGGGGTAGGGGGGGGAGAACAAGATCCTCTCTCGCTGGAACTAGTGAAGTCACTGGAGAGAGAGCAAGCAAGCGAGGAGCTATAAATAGCCCTGGAAATCATGCATATTACATTAGGGGTGTTGGTGACAGCTTAAGTATATTTCCATAAGGTTCCATTATATTTACGTATTAGTTAATGGAGACCTAAAATATTATGTTACCGTAATGCTCATGTTTTATTAGCAAACGATCGCATCAAATGGAGCTGCTAAGTGTGATGGAAAATTGGCGCGGCGCTGACATTTCTGTATGTTCACGCTGAAAATCTGAGGTCTCGCTCCCCGGCCGCCCACCTCCGCCGAGGGGCCGATGTCCTGGTCAGCCCTCGTGACCTCTGCCCTCCAGCTCACTGAGAGGCCCCAAGTGCGAAGCAGGCACCCAGAGCCTCGCTACAGGGAAAGGGCCTTTGTCGAGGGGCTTTGGGAGGGATCTGAGCTCAGTGGCTAATCTGCTGGGTGACCCTGGGTATGTCACTTGCCCTCTCTGTGCCTTGGTTGCCCTCTCAGGTCAGTGAAGTTAAATGTGAGTGTTAGAGCTGGTCAGAGTTCTCCAGGGAGACAAAGCCAATAGGACGGAGTTAGGTTTAGGCCAGGGGTCCTCAAACTTTTTAAACAGGGGGCCAGTTCACTGTCCCTCAGACCGTTGGAGGGCCGGACTATAGTTTAAAAAAAAACTATGAACAAATTCCTATGCACACTGCACATATCTTATTTTGAAGTAAAAAAAACAAAACGGGAACAAATACAATATTTGTATTTGCATGTGGCCCGCGGGCCGTAGTTTGAGGATCCCTGGTTTAGAGGATACAGCCAGGGAGTTAGTTTAAGGAGTTGGCTCCTGAGGCTGAGGGGACGGGTGCGTGTGAGACCCACAGGCAGGTGGCCAGATGGGGGACCCAGGGGAGAGTGGGACCCGTCGTGGCCGAGCCACGTTGACACACAGAATGGATCATCATGGTCCTTAAGCTCCTTAGGGTTCGCCGGGTTGAATTCTGGCTCATCTGCCCGGGAGCTTCCACCCCCTGGGTGTGCAGGTGGAGAAGGTGGCTGGGGGTCCCTGGCAGCCCAGGGCTTGCCGAGGGGTGGCGGGCAGGGCCGGACTGAGGGGCTGGGGGGCCTTCCGAGCGCTCGTCCTCTTCTCTCTTCCTGGAGTGGCAGGGCCCAGGCGGGGGGGCTTCGAGCATCGCTTCCTACCACCAGCAACACCTGCTAACAGGCTGTATTTCCGCCCTTGTTCAAGGTGCAAACAACCCGAATGGGAAGAGCTGGGGGGCAGGGGCTCATGAGGAGTGTGGACAGAGGCGGGCGTGGGAGAGGACTGTGGCGCAACCTCCTGTCTAGCCCAGAGTCCAGGGTCCCCAGGCGTGAGCATGGACAGCGGCTGAGAGGCAGGCTCAAGGCTCCCCACCCACCAGCCAAGTGTCCCCGGGCCCCGGGCCCCGGGCTCTGCCTCATGCCCACACAGTAGGATGACAAGGATGCCAGGGTGGAAAGAAGAGAACTTTTGAGAAACAGAGTTCAAATCCTGACTTGGATACTTGAGAGGTGCCCAACCTTCAACACAAGTTCCCTCTCTGAGCCAGTATCTCCGCCTGTGAGAGGGGAATCATAGCAGGACCCACCCGTCCCCCGGGTTATGGAAGGGATTTGACACGCTGATACCTCGCAAGTAATAAACAAACAGGTAAGGCCTCAGTGAGGACGCCAGGATGACTCCAGAACACCAGCTGGAAGACCCTGGGCGACCCTGCAGCTTTCTGACCCTCAGTTTCCACATCTGCAAAATGGGCCTGTTGCTAGCACAGCCCTCCTAGGGCTGGTGTTGCTCTCAGGTGGCAGACCCTGTGCCAGGCACTGGAACCTCCGGCGATGAACCCAACAGCTGAAGCCCCTCCCCCGGCCCAGCTGATGTCTCTGCGGTGGGGAGTGGTGGTGTTAGCGGCATGATGAGGCACACATAGATTTTAAAATATGTGATGCGAGTGATGGAGAAAAAACAAGGTGAGAACGTGGGCTGGGAAACGCCCAGATTTGAATCTTAAATCGCCAGGGAAGGCCTCTCTGAGAAAGTGGCCTGTGTGCGGAGAGCAGCAGAGAGCGCACACGGGGGTGGGCGGCCAGGGTGGCCACCCCTATCCCTTCACTGACTGACCCCTCATCACCGTGGAGCGCAGTGGTTGCAACAGGGACCCTGCGGCCTGTGATAAAACATTCACCACTGGCCTTTTCTAAAGAAAGTTTGCCATCCACCAGCAGAAGGCACTGCCTGGGTGATCCGGAAGCACCCGTCCTGGCTCCATTACAATTACTGTCATTATTATTATTGTTAGGTGACAGCTAAGTGACGGTGCCGCTGGAGGGGGCAGGGCTGAGAGGACCGGGGTGGCCCTCCCTCTGCACCAGGCCACGGATGTAGGTCTCAGACCCCGAGTTTCCAAAGGCTGGCATCGTCACAGACAGAGAGGGGGAGCCGGAGCCCAGGCTGAGGAGCGTGACCCGCAGCGCGGTGCCAAGGAGTGACACATGGCGCTCGGAGGGCTGTTAAGCGGCAGGAGGAGACGGGCCCCCCGCTCCCCGCTCAGGAAAATATTCCCCCGCACGTGGCCCGCCTGTCGTGGGCTGTCTGCCCGGTGGCAGGTCCTGACCGGGAGGCGCGGGAGCCGCCGTTAGCCGCCTGATTGAGTTATGACAGCTCCTCTCGCCCAACGGGAAGCCGGGGGAGGCGGTCCTAGCAGGGCCTGCAGACAAATGATGATAAAGTGCTCACTTTAAGGAACCATCTCCCTAATATTTCATGCTGGCGGCGGGCGGGGGGCGGGGGGTGGGCGGGCTGCCCCCGTGGCACAGCTAACTACTCCATCAATTGATCTGATTCACGGCGACAGCTACTCCCAGTCATAATATTTCAAATAAATGGGGCCTTGGATAGAAATAATATCTGCATCAATATTAACCCTGAAAGAACTAATGGACATAAGCTATAATTTCCTGGACACCCTCATAACGCATGGTGACCGCCGCCCGTGTGGGGCTATTTTTCTTCCTCTCTTTTCTCTCCTCTGTCTCTCCCCTGCTCCACGGATGCCAGATCGGCTTTGTTCATCCCCAGCCTGTGGTTTGGGGGCCTCATCCCCACCTCCCTGGAGCCACAGGCCTCTGCCGAGGAGGAAAGAGAGGGGGCCTAGGGCTGCTCGGCCCATTTACCCTGAACTGCTTGGAAATGTCCTGGGGGGCAGGTAGGCTAGCTTGGCAGAGGGGAGCTGGGGCGGGGGGTTAGAAAGGAGGCAAACTAACTCTTTACTTTCTTTTTGCTTTTTTTATATATATACTTTTTAAAATATATTTCTTTTTTTTATTCATTTCAGAGAGGAAGGGAGGAGAGAGATAAAAATATCAATGATGAGAGAGAATCATCGATCGGCTGCCTCCTGCACTTCCCCACAGGGGATCGAGCTCGCAACGCGGGCGTGTGCCCTTGGCCAGAATTGGACCTGAGACCCCTCAGTCTGCAGGCTGACAATCTATCCACTGAGCCAAGCCAGCTAGGGCTTATATATATTTTCTTATTGATTTCAGAGAGGAAGGAGAGGGAGAGAGAGAGAGAGAGACATCAATGATGAGAGAGAATCATGGATCGGCTGCCCCCTGCACGCTCCCCCACTGGGGATGGAGCCCGCAAACTGGGCATGTGCCCTGATCGGGAATAGAACCGTGACCTCCTGGTTCACGGGTTGACGCTCAACCCCTGAGCCACAACGGCCAGGTCTGGCCCTTTATCATCATTCATTCATCAGCAGCTACTCACTGTGCACCTACTATGTGCCCGGCATGTGAGTGGGCTCTTGGGAAACACCAGGAACCCGAAGAGGAGGAAGGTCTGTCTCATGGAGCCTGCACCGTAGTTGAGCTTTACGGTCGGGGCGGGGGACAGCAGGTAAACCCTGACACACAGGGAAGAAATGACGCAGTTTGAGAGCAAGGCTGGGTCCCAGGCAGCCCCGGCATGGCCCCCTCACAGGCCCAGAGGAATGGGGTGAAGGGTGGCGGCTGAATGAAAGGCCTCCCAGGCCTGCTCTTGGCTGCAGTGGTCATGACGTGGCCCCCAGAGTTCATACAGCCCTGGGGGGTGTTCTGTTTAACTCACAGACTAGTTCTTAACAATTCACTCGTCGCTTTTGAAAATCAGGGGATTCTGCTCCAAAGCCTCACTTTGGCCCTCTCCTCAGAACCGGGAAGACCCAGCGTCCTCCCCTCCCAGCATTCTCCCATGGCAACACCGACTGGGGGTGGTTAGCATCTGCCCCTTCAGACAAGGCTGTGCTCCGCTTCACCGCAGTCCCCACTGCGCCCTACTGCCCACCATCACCAGTCCCAGTCCCTGTGCACGACTGTGCCGGTGGTCCCTGGTGTTCCCCTTGGACCTGGTCTCTACACCTCCCTGCCCTGCCCAAGCCCCTGCCCTGCAGACCCTAGGCACACCCTCTGCACTTTCTTAGCTTCTGCCTTTCTCAGCTTCTGCCTTTCTCAGCTTCTCCCTTCCTCAGCTTCTCCCTTTCTCAGCTTCTCCTTTTCATCTGTGAGTCACTTTCCCACAATTGTGAGGCTCAGTAACCCAAATGCTCAGGACACTGGGGAGGAGTCGATGAACTCGTGGGCTTTGGAGGGGAATAAAAGCCGTCGTCAGGGAACACAAGGTGGGCACCCACCCCGCTCTGCCCAGAGGAGGTGCCATCTGAGCTGAGACCTGTTACCAGACCAGGACACACTCCAAATCTGCTCCACAGTCTCCAAAGTCCACCCAGGAGGACGGGACTTGGATGCACGTAACGTGATGGGTCATCCTTTCTAGAATCTCCTGGAACCGACGGAGCTGCCCTGGGACCCCCTCGAGTCCCAGCAGGAGCTCCACGGTGTCCCCTTCCCCTGCTCCGGGCTTTATGGGGAGAAGCAGTTTCCACACCCAAGAGAGCAAACCCACTCAGCCCTCAGGCCGTCCTCCGTGAACTGCAGGCCACTCCGCTGCCCCTGGGCCTCCTCCCTCTCGCTGCCCCTTTTCTTCCCTCATCCCGGCTCCCACCTGGCGCAGGCCCCTCGCTGGCCCAGGTTTGGCAAAGGGCTGGGGGGAGACTCGATCCTGGGGCATCAGGATGGGGGGACACGCCTGAGGGGGATAAGCCTCATTCTCCCGATATAGACCACACACACCCCCTCCATCACCTGCCACCCTCCCCCCGAGACGAAACCACACGCGGCTGCTCAGAGGACACGCACGGGCTCCAGGCACGTTCCGGCATCAACGGGGATCCTCCTCATCCTCAGAGCCCCGTTGGTTTAAATGTCTGGAAAGAGTCGCCAGCATCTTCAAACTCAGCCAAATAGACCTTCCGGACAAAGCGGCCGGGCAGCCACATGTGCCCTCTCTTAGCTGCACAGGGATGGGGGGCTCCTGCTTGGACTCGCTGCCTGGGGCGGGGTGCAGGGGGCGCTCCTCCAAGTGGCTCGCCTCAGCCCCAGGTGCAGCCGGGACTTTGCTACGGCTCCTCCGGCATTTTCCCTGGGGCCCTCCCCCTTGGGGTCCCTGGGCCTGCGGGGGAGGGGTCTCTGCTATTGGCTGAACTCCTGGTCTTACTCCTCCCGGGCCATGTGGGTGCCCGCGTCCTCAGGGAATGTGGGTTTGGCTCTGGGTTTCTGCTGACCGTCGGCCGGCCTCTCCCGGGCTGACAGCGGGCCAAGTGCTCTGGGTGGCACGGCGAATCCTCCTTCCCGTCCAGCCCGCAGACTCCCCAGGTGGCGGGTCAGCGAGGTCAGCCTCCTTGGTCCCTGGCACCAGGGCAACTTGGCTGAGGTCACACCACCAAGTCCCAGGGCAGCCAGCCCAGCCCGAGCCCACCTGCTCCTGGGATCAGGATGGTGAAGCTCCCGGCAGCCCAGAGACCTGTGTTCCGGTCCCCCCTCTGCTACGACCTTGCTGTGTGACCTTGTGAGAGTGGCTGTGTCTCTCTGGGCCTTGATATCTTTATCTGTAAAACAGGGGGAGCGGGGCCACCTCTTAGATCCGAGCCGGTTGCTGTGACCGCGGGAGCTCGCGGGGGGACGTGGAGGTGGGTGCGCGCTTCGGGGAAGAGTCCTTAGTGGTGCAGCCGCCTGAAGCACCCTTGTAAACAAAGTAATGGATGTGGGCCTCGGCGATCAGGAAGGTTTTTTATTGCTAAAGGGGGCAAGGTCCGAATATTGCTTAGCAAATTACCATCTGCTAGGGGCGCCATTATGCCTTGACACAACCATTGGTCAGCAAATGGGTCACATTATTGGTTAGTAAATTTGAGGCTGCAGAATTATTTATTGGCAAATTAGAGATGGCAGAATTATTGGTTGGCGAGGCCAGAATTGCAGCGATTGGTTAGCAAATTAGAGATGCCTGTTTTGGTCTGGGAATAAATCACGGCCGGTCAGGGTATCGGAGGCCAAATTAGAGGTGGCCGGGTTATTTATGGGCCAGCCAGGAGCGCGGGGAGCACGCCGGCCAGGCGGGGGGTGCCCTCAGCGCTGCTTCCTGAGAGGGCCCCGAGGTTGGCACTGGGTAAGGAGCCGTGATTGCTCTGTGAGCTCGGATGATGAAGTGGTCTGAGCCGGATTCCTGTTCTGCACATTCTGGTCCCCACCCCCCATTGCTTGCTTCCCAAGAGCGTGGACAAGATATTTGCAGGGCTCAGCCGGCATGGCTCAGCATCGACCTATGACCCAGGAGGTCACGGTTTGATTCCCGGGCAGGGCACATGCCCCGGTTGCAGGTTCCATCCCTAGTAGGGGGCGTGCAGGAGGCAGCTGATCGGTGATTCTCTCTCATCATTGACGTTTCTGTCTCTCTCTCCCTCTCCCTTCCTCTCTGAAATCAATAAAAAACATTTTTTTAAAAAGACGTTTGCAGTGTGGGGCTGGGGCTGGGGCTGGGGCTGGGGCTGGGGCTGGGCTGGAGCTGGACTGGGCTGGTGGAGCAGAGGCCTGAGCCCAAGAACAAATCTGAACAGAGTTCCTGGCTGGGGAGGGCACTGAATCCGCTCCAAGAACATGCTCCCCACAGGCCAGCCTTCCCCAGGGCTCCTCCCTCAGGTCCCGCCCAGGATGCGGATCAACAAGGCAGCAGATGTCCTTGGGCTCAGCAGCTCAGGACCAAGTAGAGAGCTCTCTTCTCCAAGGGTCTGGCCAGATTCCAGGCCCTGGAAAACCACCTCGCCCCTGGCCGTACCCAGGGCCCTTCCTCCTGTCTGAGTCTTTCCCGTCTGGACCACTCCCTACGCAGTTCCGTGTATCCCACGTATGAATTGGGCACATCCTGTGTGCTGCTTCCCATCAGAGTCCTCACAGCCACTGAAAGGTGCCCCCCGGAGAGAAGGTGATCGGGGGAGATTAACTAGTGCCCAGCTTCCTGCACACTCCACAGCCACCACCTGCTTCTCACCCGTCTGTGACTGAGTCATGGGAAACCCCAGCTGGTGATCTCTAGCTGAGCTCCCCTCCCCCAGGGATTTGCCCTGTTCTCACCCACAGGGCACTTCCTCCCTCTGTCCTCAGTTTCCACATCTTTTAAATGGGGATAGTTACACTGTCGGGGGATAGTTACACTGTTGGGGGGATAGTTACACTGTTGGGGGATAGTTACACTGTTGCAGGATAGTTACACTGTTGGGGGGATAGTTACACTGTTGGGGGATAGTTACACTGTTGGGGGATAGTTATACTGTTGGGGGATAGTTACACTG
>JAWPEG010000015.1:3055343-3161322 GCA_035771395.1 Myotis vivesi | reverse complement strand
TTTTTTTTTTTTTTTTTTTTGGTAATTAGATTCTGTAAAAATTTTTTTTTTTTTAAGCCTTGCCGAAACAAGGCCACCAAAAATTTGGTTGCCTCCCAAAAAAAAAAAAATTGGGAGAGAGAGAAACATATGTAAAAATTTTTTTAGTGATGTTCTCTTCTTTGTAATTAGAAACCGCGATGCGAGTATCTTTTATATGACATGGCATTTCCCTCTAAATAATTGTATACGTTTTGTATTCTTTGCTTTCCCCATGCAGACTTGAATGAGAACGAGTTCATTGTGGACCATAATTTGCTGTTATTCCAGCCTGTCGTGAAAACAAGTTATTTCCATCACAGAAATCTAATGCCCAGTGTAATGCATTTTTTGCTGGTGGGTTTTTATCTCCTCCCTCCCGGCAAACACCGGGAAAATGTGTTTGTCAAGTTCAGAACCCACTTGAACCTGAAGGGCGAGGGGATTGCGGAGCGAGCTCAGGCTTTCTGTTGGCTCCCCCCGCGCCCCCCCCCCGAAATGGCCCCCCTCCTCTCTCACAGCTCGCACTGGCCGGCGGTGGCCTGGCTCCGCGTGCCCACACACGCCAGGTGCCCGGTTGGTATGTTACTGGGGCTTTAGCCTCTCGGCGCTCCTCTTCCTCCTGCTCACACTGTCCTCTGGGGGCACAAGGCCAAGTGCCGCTACTGAACCCACAGGGCACGGGGGCCGAGTGGCCTCCACGGGGGGGTGGGCAGGGCCACGGAGCACCCGGAGCCCCCACGCCCTGTGTTCCCTGCAGGTGAGGCAGGACCTGAGCGCAGGGCACAGAGCACAGCCCTGCCCCCAGGACAATGTCCTTCCATCTTCGGGCCGGTCTGGCTTGCTTCCCCGGCGGTCGGGCGGCTCTCTCCCCCGGCTGAGGACTCCTAGTCAGTGATGGACTGTCCACCATTAACCCTGACGCCCTTGCACTGTGTTGAGTAAACAGGCTTTCCCCGTGCAGACACCTCTCAAATCATCTCACAGCTGACGAGCGCCGGGCCCCCTCCCCCTGCACCCCTCCCCCTGCACCCCTCCCCCTGCACCCCTCCCCACGTAATTGTTTTCTCTCCCCGACGTTCAGGTGTAATTGAAGTCGGGGAGCCATCGAGGCCGGATGGCATCTGCAGCCGGGGAATTATTAGTATGACTTTTTGGTGGCGTGACAGTGATGTTCCGACGATCCATACGTATTGATTTAGGTCGATAATAAACAATTTGATTAGCCTCCCCATCCACGGGCTGTCATTTCCATCACGGACAGGGGCCCGGCCGAGCGGAAGGCAGGCCGGACGCCCAAGTGGCAAGAAGCCTCCCAATAAGCAGCTCCGTCCCGATTAGAGGCGCGGCGGCAGTGAATTGGACAAGACAGCGCGGCGGCCGCGTTATTAACTCCCTGGGAAAATACTCGGCCGCTCCCCCGGGCCGGCCCGCTCTCCCGGCGCGGATCGATAAGCAATCTCCGGTGTATATGGAATTCAGACTCGAATCATTTGTCTCCGGCTCCTTTCTCCGAAGGGAGCCCCCTGGATGTGGACGGGGCCGGCCGGCCGCCCCGGCACCCCGCCCCCACCCGCACACGGTCCCCTTTTAACTAATGACCCGCCGGGAAGAGGCCAGAGAGCCGCAGCCTCGTCCATCAGCCGAGAGGCCCTCCCAGTGGGCCTCATGCTGGTAATGGCCTCTTTTCAATTTTTTAAAAAACGACACCCACCCCCGACGTCTTGGGGTGCATCTGTGTAAGTGGTGGGCACGCTCCGCCATGACAGGTAGACAGATGGCCCGGGAATGGGCGCTCCCCATGGTGCCCACACCTGGTGGTGACATGGTAACAGAGGAGGGAACAGTGACCCTCGGTCAGCCTCTGTCGGGGAGACAGGAGGGCGGGGACCGCCCAGGGACGCTGGCAGCTTGTGCTGAGCCTGGTTCGGGGGAGAAGGGCGGGGGCATCCGTCAGGCTCCGGACCTGCCTGTGACCTGGTTTCTCCAGTCACTGGTCAACAGCTGGGCTGCAGCCACCCTCAGGGACCCCCTGGTGCCACCCCTTTGGTTGGGCGGAGATGCCAGAGGTCACCTAAGGCAAGGGCCAGCCGGGACCGCAGGGACAGCCAGCTATGGGCAGGGACCCCAGCTCCCCTCCCTGCGGAGTGGGGGAGGCATGTGGGTTCCGTGGTCAGCACAGGCTTTGGGTCAGGAGAACCTGGGGGTGGCCTCTGGGGAGGTGTCTCGCCTCTTCAAACTTCCGTTTCTCCAAGTGTGAAGTGAGGCCACTAGCACCCACCTCGAATGTATGTGGTGAGAATGTCACGAAATAATGCAGGGAGTGGGCCCCGCACACGCTGGAGGCATGATAGACGCCTGATAGTCGCTGCTGCCAGCATCAACATGAGATGAAAAGTGCAGTGAGTTTTATGTGTGTTTCCTTACACATTATTTTTATCATCAGATCCTTCGCAAAGGAATCTGAGAAATCCAATAGGTGACATAGACAAGCTGCTCTACCTTAAGACGAGGCTGCAGAACCAGGCTTTGCTGGGACAGCCACAACCACCTGACATGCCCCGCCCCACATCCACCAGGCCACACCCCACATCCACCAGGCCACGCCCCACACCCACCAGGCCACGCCCCACATCCACCAGGCCACGCCCCACACCCACCAGGCCACGCCCCACATCCACCAGGCCATGCCCCTGAACACACCCCGCCGCCATATTGGCTGAGCCCTGAGGGTTCTCAGGAACCAGTTCAGAAAGCACTGGTGCAGGGGAAGATGCTGACCCTCAGAATGATGGAGCCGGAGCCTGGGGTGCTCAGGGACCCAGTTTCCTTCCAGCCCATGGCGCCACATTCCAGGAAATGAAACGAAGGAAGGGACAAAACAGATTGCGCCAAAGAGTTCACACCAACGTGTTTATGAATAACTAGAGGCCCGGTGCACGAAATTCATGCAGGGGTGTGGGGGGGTCCCTCAGCCTGGCCTGTGCCCTCTCACAATCCAGAACTTCTTGCCCCTAACTGCTCGTTTGCCTGCCTGCCTGCCTGCCTGCTCAGTGCGTGTCATAGCGACCGGTCGTTGCAGTCGTTGTGGTGGTCATTCTGATCATTCTGCTGTAACGGTCGCTTAGGCATCTATATATATATAGATTTTTATTATAAAATTAGTTTTAGAGTTACAGAAAAATTGTGAAGAAGGACAAAGAGGTCCACGACCCCGCCAGTCCATTTCCCCAAGAGCCCCGTGTGAGGGTGTGGGACAGATGTCAGAACGAACACGTCAGTACCGACACGTGAGTATCTGCTCACGTCCCTCCTCTGGAGGACGTCCCGAGTGGCTGCCTTGTGGCCTTTTCTATCCAGGACCCCATCCAAGAGCCCAGTGCGCACTGCAGTTCCCGAGGCCCCCTGGGCGGTGGCAGTTTCTCAGATTCCCTTTGCTTTTAGGGCCCCTGAGTGTGCGGAGGAGGACGAGGTACGTGTGCTGCAGAATGTCCCTCTGCCGGAACCCAGCTGGTGTTTTTCTCATGATCAGACCCGGGGGTTGGGGCTGGGGGAGGAGGACCCCAGACTTCACACAGCGCCCTCATCACATCTGAGACCATGCCGGCTGCTCCCAGCTTAAGGCTTATGAAAAAAATAAAAATAAGAAGCTGCTGTCAACACCTGCGCGCCAACGCTCCTTCTAAAGGCAGTTCTCAGAACTGGCTCTGAGACTTGTTACATGTGTCCCATCAGTTAAATTTAGTCGCCGGGCACAGCGACCTGCAGGGGAGGAGGGTAAATGTAAATGCTGGCTTTATTCCGTGCCCGGCGAGGATGGGAGGGCTCTCTCACTCGGGGAGACGGGGGTGGCAGGCGACCAGCAGGCTCGGCCAAGAGACATAACCGGGAGGGAAGGGGGCAGCGTGGGGAAGCGTGAAGGAGACCAAATCCCAGATACTCAGCCCCTGTCCCTGAGGGAATCGAGGGAAGGCAGGCTAGCTGTCACAGAGCCGTCAGACAAGAGCATCTGGTGAGGACATGTTCTGTAACGTGCTCATGCCATACGATGCATCGATGGTGCATCCAGAGAACAGACTATTATCAGCAGTTACAGAAAAACCATGGGAGAGACTTCGGTGCATGTCAGCAAGTGGAAGAGGCCGGTCTGAAGGGGCTGCAGAGCATAGGTCCAACTGCAGGACGCTCTGGAAAAGGCAAAACTGTGGAGTCAGTAAAAGATCAGTGGGCGCCGTAACGGTGGGGACATTTGTAATCATGCATCTGGAGACGTCCGGTAAGCATCAGGGGAACATAAAAGAGGTGCGCACGAGCGTGCAAGGCACGGATTCCCGAGCGTGAGAGCATTTTTCTCCGGGAGAGTGCAGGTGGTGAACCACAAGAGGCAGTGGCCCGGCCGCGTGGCTCAGTGGCTGAGCGTCGACCTATAAACCAGGAGGTCACGGCTCGATTCCCGGTCAGGGCACAGGCCCGGGTTTTGGGCTCGATCCCCAGATTCTCTCTCATCATTACTGTTTCTATCTCTCCTTCTCCCTTCCTCTCTGAAATCAATAAAAATATATATTTTTTAAAAAGGCTGATGGTTGTTAATTTCCATGAATAACCACAGAGGGCACTAGGGGAAAAGATAGGTGGCCGGCCCTGAAACACCTTCCCCAAAACCATTTTATCTCCTTTGCCACCGTTTCATGACAGTAAAATATGTCCCAGCCGAGGGCACTCGCCCTCCACGGACAATGCAGAGGCAGGAGATGCCAGCGGACACTTCCAAGGCGTCTGCCCTGGCCGCCCAGGTCCAGGCCGGTCCGGTTTACATATTAAAGCCGCCTGCAGATATGTGGCTACATGCAGCCTGCGGTTGATTATTTGCTGGGGTCCGGCGGCCTTAGACTCCATCTCTCCCCCAGCTCTCATTGTTGCTATTGATTGATTTTCAAATTAGATGAAGGCAATCAGTAAATACCACCCAATCAAGTCCTAAAAACATACAGGAGATTGGACAATTTAGGGTAATCAATGGGAATATTCCTTGATTTGCTACCACTCAATTTGGGCCATAAATTACAACTATAACTTGCAAGTTAGTCAGCTATAAAGCAAGTGGATGTGACAGGAAAAACTATAAGAAATGAATTAAGGGGCTGAGGAGGAGCCGTGGCTTGTTGTCCTGTAATGGGGCGACATCACTCTTCCTTCATATCTGGCATGTCTGGTTGGGCCCCCTCGCTACTGTTAGGTAAGGTGCAAGAGACCTCAAGATGTGCTCGACTTGGAAAACAAAAATTCAGGCGGTGGGGGCGGGGGGAGGGGCAGGGGGTGTGGAAAAAGTGTGTGTAGAGGAGACAAAACCTAACAGTCATTCTTCCCTCTCATAGACAAGTTTGGACGATGAGTGATCAACCTAGTTTTGTGGTTGCAAATCAGAGGCGTGTAATTTTAGGCTCAAAACCCCGACTGTGTGTTAAAACCCTCACCTACCTCACAGACACTTCCACATGCGGATTTGGAAGTCACACTCCTGTACTGTTAATTCCCACGGCGTCTAAAATGTAACCATAACGAAACGTAATTTTAGATCAGAACTTCATCCTCTTGAAAAGCGGCCTCGGTGGGCCGGTCCCTCCTGCCCCTCTTCCGTGTGTTTAAGAGAAGAACATCCGGGTTCGGGATTTTAGTTTTCATGCTCCAGCCAACGGGCGTATGATTTGGCGGAAAGGAATTCGCTTTCAGGAGCTCATTCATTCATTCACTCATTCATTTGTTCACGGGTGCACGTGGACATTGACAGAGAGACAGGCTGCTTCAGGTTTTCTCATCCCCTTTCCTTTCACTGGTGCCCTTGGGAATTTCGTAAAAGTGGGAAACGAATAATGAAGCTGTAGCCCGACTGGTGAGGCTCAGGGGTTGAGCATCGACCTAGGAACCAGGAGGTCACGGTTCGATTCCCGGTCAGGGCACATGCCCCGTTGCAGGCTCGATCCCCAGTAGGGGGTGTGCAGGAGGCAGCCGATCCATGATTCTCTTTCATCATCTATGTTTCTCTCTCTCTCCCTCTCCCTTCCTCTCTGACATCAATAAAAATATATTTAAAAAAACAAAACAATGAAGCTGTGGCCCTGGGTTTGTGCTGGCAAATAAGACTTTCGGAGACATCGGGGTCCCTTTCCTCTTCCTGCCCCAGGAGGGGGGTGACTTGTGGCGACAGACCCTTGTCCTGGTGGGTCTGGGGACTGGTTGGGGAAGTCGCGGGCCCTGCTGCTCGGGTGCCAGAGGGACTGGGCCCCGGGCCTGCCTCTGGGACGGCCTTGGGACTCCCAACAGGCGGACCCCTCGGAGAGCAGCGGCTTCGCTGGAAAGCAGGTGGCTGGGAGGGGAGGACCCGTTTCAAGCTAAAATGTTTCCTGGAAGACGGGAAACTTAACTTTTTGCTTTTTTTATCCTCACCGAAGGAGTGAAGATATTTTTTCCACTAATTTTTAGAGAGAGTGGAAGGGAGAGGAAAGGAGGAGAGAGAGAAACATGGATGTGAGAGAGACACATCGATCGGTCGCCTCCCACACTGGAGATGGAACCCACAAGTGAGGTACGTGCCCTTGACTGGAATCGAACCCGGGACCCTTTGGTCCACAGGCTGACCCTCTAACCACTGAATCAAACTGGCCAGGGCTGGGAACGTAATGTTTAAAAATAAATGATCCTGATCTGATTTTTAAGTGAATACACGCTGCCTATGGAAACTTTGGAAAATTCAGAAAATTAAAAATCACATATAGTCCTAGAACTCCAAATTACTACTGTCTTGATGTATCTCACCCCCCCCCACCCCCTCCCCCCCCTTATTTCTTTCCAGCCTTTGGCCTCTGTGCGTCTGTCTGGAGCCTGCTTTTTCGTTTAACCTTCATAATAGACATTGTCTCATTCCATTAAATTTTCCAAATATCAGTCTCCCCAGGTGTAGACTCCTGCGCCCAGGAGCGGACGGCACCCTGGCGGCGTGTTCTGTAACAGCCTGCGGGGAGGCCGACCGTCATGGCCGCCGCCTGGGGCCGAGGTGGGAACTGGCTGGTAGAATTTGAGACACAGGCTCCTGCTGAATCGGCAGAGGCAGGACCCAAACCCAGCCGCTCGGGCTCTGGAGCCGGAACGCCAACCGGCCACTGTGGGACTTTATTTTAAAATATATTTTTGTTGATTTCGGAGAGGAAGGGAGAGGGAGAGAGCTAGAGACATCAATGATGAGAATTATTGATTTGGCTGCCTCTTGCACACCCTCTACTGGGGATCGAGCCCACAACCTAGGCATGTGCCCTGACCGGGAATCGAACCCACAACCTTTTGGTGTATGGGACGATGCTCCAACCGAGCCACCTGGCAGGGCCTGTTGCATCCCCCACTGGCCCACGCGGGAGCGGCTGCACCCCCACTGGCCCACGCGGGAGCGGCTGCACCCCCACTGGCCCACGCGGGAGCGGCTGCACCCCCACTGGCCCACGCGGGAGCGGCACCCAGGAAGTGCTGGTTGAACGGATGACTGAAGAAGAAGGAAGCCGTTTCCAGGGTGACACGGGGGAGACTGATGCGCCAGCAGGCACAGGGGCCTGTGGGTGCCAGGCAGGCCAGCTGGGAGGCCCCCAGGGAAGAGAAGATCTTCCCTTCGTCCTCCTGCAGCAGCAGGGAGGGTGTCCAGACCGCAGACAGGCTCTCCTGGGCCTGCGGGGGGAGGCGGGGAATTACTCCCACCCCATCTCTTCTCTGACTTGCAGGTGCCACCAGCACTGGTCTGCCTCCCGGCCCGGGTTTTAGAATGTTGTCCTCTGAGCAGAACCAGAGCCACCGTCTCCTCCCAAGAAGGTGGGGGTGAAAGGTCAGAGGTCGGCTTGTCCGTATCTAATCCTGGCCGTGCCCTTTCCCAGGAGCGTCCGCAGCTACCTTAACCCCCCGTGCCTCGGCTCCTCCTACCCTGGAAGTGGGGAGATGGATGGTACCCGCCCCTCAGGGCTGACGCGTGATGTCAGCACGGCCAGCAACAAGAGACGGAGTTTACTGAGCACTTACTGTGTGACAGGTGCACCCCAGGGCCTGGGACACAGTAAGTACTGGACGAGCCTTCGTTCAAGAGTCCCCTCCACGTGTCCCCACAGCCCCACGCGCTGGGAGTCTGCTCTCCCCGTGTTGGAGGTGAGAAAACCGAGCACGAAGGGGCGAGGCAAGGCGCCCCAGCGTGTGCCGCTGCCCAGGAGAGGGGCTGAGGTCCAGGCCGGACGGCGTGGCTGCTCACCCGTCTGCCTCTCACTCACGGAGGGCTCCCCACGCAGGATCGGGCAGGACTGCGTGAAAGCCCCAAATCACACGCTTCGCCGTCAGCAGCTTCCCACGGACCAGCGCACCCCCGGCTTGGTCAGCCTCCTGGCCACGGGCCGATGAAGACGACTGGGTTCCGAGGAAGAGGAGGCCGGGCGTGTCCGAGGCTGTGGGTGTGGCTGCCGCCCCCGGCGGGCCCCTCCCCGGGGTCCCCAGAGGCCCCCGGAGCGTTAGAGGGATTGCCTGGGAGGTGACCCGGAGACACGCGCCCCACTTCATCACGGTCCGGAGCTGAAAGGGCAGACCGATCCATCACGGGAGCTCCTAAAAGCACTTTTATTTCGCTGTTTAGCATGCAGCCAGCTCATCTCCCTTAATGTGAATCCGGGGAGCGACACCTTCATCCATCACGGCCGTGCTGCGTGATGAAACGCCCGTGTTTCACGCCGGGCCCCGCCTGAGATCATTAACCCGGCTCTTCTCCGGGCCACGCGTCATCGCACGGATTACCTCATGGGCCCAGCGACCCCTCCCCGGACGTGGTGGCGGGGCCGCCCGGTCATTTGTCCTCGCCGGGCCCGGCAGACGGGCGGTTTGCCTTAGGGAGCAGATGGCTTCTGGGTGAGACTCGGGCGCCACCTCCGCTCGCCGCCTCTCCTTCCAGTGCCCACATCCTCCCCGAGCGGTCCTCGCCCGCCGCTCCAGCGTCCTCCCCGAGAGGTCCTCGCCCGCCGCTCCAGCGTCCTCCCCGAGAGGTCCTCGCCCGCCGCTCCAGCGTCCTCCCCGAGCGGTCCTCGCCCGCCGCTCCAGCGTCCTCCCCGAGCGGTCCTCGCCCGCCGCTCCAGCGTCCTCCCCGAGAGGTCCTCGCCCGCCGCTCCAGCGTCCTCCCCGAGAGGTCCTCGCCCGCCGCTCCAGCGTCCTCCCCGAGAGGTCCTCGCCCGCCGCTCCAGCGTCCTCCCCGAGCGGTCCTCGCCCGCCGCTCCAGCGTCCTCCCCGAGCGGTCCTCGCCTGCCGCTCCAGCGTCCTCCCTGAGAGGTCCTCGCCCGCCGCTCCAGCGTCCTCCCCGAGAGGTCCTCGCCCGCCGCTCCAGCGTCCTCCCCGAGCGGTCCTCGCCCGCCGCTCCAGCGTCCTCCCCGAGAGGTCCTCGCCCGCCGCTCCAGCGTCCTCCCCGAGAGGTCCTCGCCCGCTGCTCCAGCGTCCTCGGGCGGGCCGGGGCGGGCACCCACCCTGGAGTAACCCTCTCCATGGGTGTTTGCTCACCCCTGACCCCACTGCAAAAGGGGCTGCTCTCCATCTGTCCTCACAGGAACCCTGAGCCGCAAATGCCACCCACTCCCACTTTACAGATGAGGCCACTGAGGCACAGGAGGGGCGGGGACTGGCGCAAGCTCACACGATAGAGTGAGCTCACCAGGTTGGTCTGCGGCTGACGCCGCTCGAGTGCTGAGCAGCCATAGAGAATGCGCCCACACCAGGGCCTCCTCACCCCGGAGAGGAGCCAGGCCGGAGCCTGAGGCCTTTGCCTGGAAAATCTGAGTTTAAGCACACGAGCACTTCAACTGCCCACGTGGGCACAGACCTGACGGAGCCCTGCAGGGGGTTAATGCCAGAGTCACGCAGCCGCTGTGCCTCTGGGATGCCAGCCCTGGTCAGCGGGAGGGAGCGGGGGGGCTCGGGACTATGGCATGGGCCCCGGGCAGTCGCTCTGACGGAGGGCAGCAGCCAGGCCCCGCCATGCCGGGCCTACCGCCGGCCACAGTCAGGAACCCCGCCCTCTGGCCCTGGGACTCGCGGGGCCTGTCAGAAGCGCGGGAAGCTTGGCGCTCACCCCGTTCCTAGGGCTGGATTGGACTGAGCTAGAGGAAGGGCGGACCACGGTTCCCTGGCCTACATCTGGGCCCTCGCGGGCTCCATTCTTGGGGAGCCGGGGGGTCTTGGGAAACACCAGGAGAGGCAGGCTGGCCGATGCTGTGGGTTCCACCTGAGGGCAGAAGACGGATGAGCCAGTTCGGAGCAGCCTGGCAGAGAGGGCCAACGGCCCCGCCCTCCGCCTTTCAGCTCCCCTCAACCCAGACCGCCACCGGGGGAGGGCCATGCTTCACTCAGTCCACCGGGCTAAGGCCAACGCCAACGTGGGCACCGCACCCCCATCACGCTGATACGTACAGTTAGCATCTCAGGGCCCTCCCCAGGCATCCGGACTTTCGGGCCAGTGGGGAGGGCACTGCCCGACCCGCACCCCTCCCCACGCCCCCAGAACGGCAAAATGTCAGCTCAGGGAGGACTCAGAGAGAGGGCCGTTCGGGGTCACACCCCCAGGGCTGCACAGGCAGCCACTGCAGGAGACGGGACCAGGCAAGAGCTCTGGACACAGCAGAGCCGGGGAGACCTCAGAGAAAACCCATTGCACAGGCAGAAACACTGAGGCCCGGCCGAGGGGAGCAAACTCGTCAGACAAATGGAGAGTGTCAGGCAGAACAAGGAAGGACTCGGGCTAAAAGGAGACTGTGTGTGCCGTAGGGTGCTGGCCCTCCTCCCTGCCCAGCGCCCTGTGAGGACAGAGCCAGACCTGGCAGGGAACCGAGGCTCAATGGATAGGGTTCGGGGATGATTGGGAACCGAGCGATCCCGCCTTGGGACTGTGTGGGTCGGCCTCCATTTACCCCTGGAAGGCTTCTGAGGTATCAACATTCCCCCCCGAATTCCCGAGCAATGCCTTTGGGTGCCAAGTTCGACGTGCCCTCTTCCCATTTCATAATAAGCGTGGAATAAACAGAAAGCAGCTCAAGGTGAGTCACTCATTAATCAAAGCCAAAACAGGCCGCGATCAAGCACACATCAGCACAAACCCTGAAAGGGAAAGTGGGGGGAAGGGTTGCCCAATCTCTGTATTTAATATTAACCACGTCATGTTTTCCCCTCCGAGTTCTGAGAAAGCTCGCTCTCCACCCCACCCCCGGGATGGCATGAACTCCATCCAAAGTCAATCTCCCTTGAAAACATGGGCGCCCGCTTCCTGGGTGCCAAGGGGAGGTGAGGGCACGCTGGCCAGGTGCCCAGCGGCAGGACTACCTCCGCGGGGCCTAGCAGGCCCTTGTCCTCCGCCACGCACCCAGCATCGCTTGATGGATGCGGAGGGGACGCAGGTGACCGGCGTGAGGACCGACCTCGGGAGGTGCACACGCCGCTGGGGTGGAAGTGACAAGTGGCCGAGGAGCCTTGCAAACAGCCACCTTGAGGCTTTGGCCCATCGGGTGCACACGCTCATTTTCGGGGACGGGATGAGGGAGCGTGAGTTTCATGCAGGTGTAGGCTCCACTCCATCACAGCTCCGGTCTTCCCCCTGTGCCCCTCACATGTGTCCCACAATGGAGATGGATAGGTGTGTGCCCTCCCATTTTACAGACGGGCACACTGAGGCCCCAAGCGTGAAGGATGCCCCGTGCTGGGCTCTTGCCACGCCCCACGGCACCTGCGACGCAGGGGGCCCCCTGCTTCTAGGGGTGGATGTCACTTCATGACTAAGCTTTCTCCCTTCCTTCCTTCCCTCCTTCCTTCCCCCCAGTCATCCGTGCATTCATTCAATGAGCATTTGTTGATTGCCTGCCATGTGCCAGGCACTGTGTTAGTTTCTAACAGCCCGGATCCCTCCCTCGCTGGAGCGAACACTCTTGCGGGAAAGACCGGCATGGATCGAATAATCGCACACATACATGTAAAATTGCAACCAGGACCAGGGGACCGTGAGGGGCGTGGGGGGGGAGGTAAGGGGGGTTCCAAGCGGCACGGCGTCCTCATTTGTCAAACGGGGTCTCCTCGCTCACCCCGCCCCCTTCTGCACCTGTTTGTGGGGTGTGAGCAGGGAACAGATTTCCCAAACATGAAAGTCCTTCTCCCAGCGCCGGGCTTACCCTGACGGCGATAGGCACTCAATACATGTTTGTAGCATTGAATTGCTGAATTGAATTATTCTACACAAATAAAGCAAGGATTAGCAAGAATCCACGGCACCAACCCAGTGTTCATTCAATTTTTCCTGTTGCTGCTGACAAGCCGCGGGGTGGGATTGCCAGATCCGAACGAAGACCATCAGAAAGACCGCCGTCTAGGGATTCCCTGGGACATCAGAGCGGAGGGACCCAGTGCCATCTGGTTCGTACCTGCCCGCAACCTCCCAGGACGGGAGACTGAGGCCCAAGGAGGGGGAAAGGTTATTCAAGGTCATGCACAGGGAGAGGGTCCCAGGACAATTGCATAGAGGATAGACTAACAGGAAAAAGAACATGTCGTGTCATGGGCACCCGGATGCCAGGGCTGTCAGCCCATCTGTGGAAAACCCCAAAGTTAGCAACGGCCTCCATGTACTAGTTAATATTCTTTGTGGGGTGAGTCCTCACGTCCAGGATCCTTTCTCACAGGCCAAAGCCAAGAGCAGATGTCTACATAGGTCTGATAGGCACTGACCGGTCCCACTGTTTTCTGTTCTGATAACAGCACCCAGACTCCTCTTTGGGGAGCATCCTTTCCCCTCCCACTCTCCATCTAGGACAGTGGTCGGCAAACTGCGGCCCCTTGAGTGTGGCTCTTCCACAAAAGACCGCGTGCGGGCGCGCACGTACAGTGCGATTGAAACTTCGTGGCCACGCTCAAGGGGCCAAAGAGCTGCCTGTGGCTCGTGAGCCGCAGTTTGCCGACCACTTGTCTAGGAGGCTTAGGTCAGATTGAACCTATCTGCTTCCAGGGAACGTTAGCACGTGTTCGCAAATCAGCATATTCCATCTCCCTGGCCGCTGTGACTGGTTCAGGGAAGGACATGTGACTCAAGGTGCTCCAATCAGAGTCAGCCCTGGGATATTGGCTGGACCTGTTGGCAAAGAGGCGCTGTCTTTCTGCTGGCTTTGCTCGGCGGGTAAGAAGTGATCCTGGAGCTTCTGGCTACCGTCCTGCACCAAAGCCAGGGAGCCTTCCTGTTCATGAATCAACACGATGGGAGGGAAAGCCGAGGGGGGAGGAAAAACTGGGTCTTTGTGATATATTTGGACCCCTGGACGCAGCCGTTCCTGAAGCTACATAAGCAGTGCTTTTCAGTCATGGGAGGTGATGAACTCCCTGTCACTGGTTAACCCAGGATGGCAGAGGCGGCCACCGGAGACGTGTGGGGTTTTTCTAGGAAGCAGTTGCCCAATCAGGGACTCGGTGTCCCAATGTCCCTTACAAGTGCCCTGGAACGAGTTCTAGCTGATGAAGCAGAGGACACCACTGCCACAGAAGCCCTCCACGCCAGCGGTCGCCAACCTTCCGGACTTCACAGACCGCCCGTGGTCCGCGGGCCACCGGTTGGCGACCGCCTCTCCATGGCATCTTTCACACTTTTTTTTTTCCATCCACTGGCTGAGGGTCAAGGTCAAAACACTCACATGACATTGGGAGCCGTATGTATATTGTACATGGCATCAGGCAGGGTCCCTGAATGATGAGATAGAGGTGGGTGCACCCTCCCCCATGGCCACTTGGACTGGGATGAATGACAAGGTACCTTCTATGGTGTTAAGCCATCAACATGCCTGGGCTTCTTCACAGTGACAGCTATCGTCGTCTTCATTCATTCCCCTCGAGTCTCCATCCGGGTTCTTAGTCATAAGCAACAGAAATCAACTCTGAGCCGCTTAAACCGAGAAGGGAATGTATTGGAAAGATGGTGAGCTGCTCACAGACACTCCCTCAGAGCACGGGAACCAGGGATGGGCGCCATGCTACCCAGAACAATGCCCAAGTTCATGCCACAGAACTGGGGCCAAAGGGTCACTCCTGGGTGGCGATGTCTCACCTCGCCTGTCGACATTCCCGATGCCGGACCCCAATGCCGCCCCTCGGAATTGGGTGTGGCTGCCACCATTAGCCAGGATCTTTTTCAGAATGGTTTCTGAGGAGTCCCTGCTGCTCCATGTCCCATGGAAAGCCTAGGGCAGGTAGGTCTTGTGGGTGGAACCTAGGTCACGTGACCAGACTCTAGCTGCAAAGGAGGCTGAGCAAGTGAATAGATGGCCCTTTCCCATGACTCTGCTTCCAGAGGCAGGGAATTCTCCAGACACAGGGAGGGAGTTCCAATCCGGACAGCCTCAAGGATTTGATAGACAGATGCTACCGCCGCTTGAAATGGGTTGCTGCCATGGTATGAACTTCGGGATCCCTTGTCTTTGGGCTCCTGATGGGGCTCAACCCATGGGAGGCGCTAACAGATCTGCCCCCTAGAGTGGCCATGACTGACAGCTTCCTCCACCGCCCCGCCCCTCCAAGGTCACAGCGGATGTCAGGTGACCCTCTCTACACAGCCCTCTGTCTCCGAGGTCCAGGCATTGCTCCAGCCTCTGTTGCTTGGGCCCAGAGGTCGTATGGCCACCACGGTCCTCCGTCCCGATGGGTGTCCTCTGCCCCGCCCTTACCTTGGAGAGCGCCCCAGTGTCCACCTTCCCTCTAATTCCCTGCGTGAGTGAGCCACCTCTTCCCAGCCAAGACTCCGCTGATACGAAGACACGGTGGTTCCACGGACGACCGCCTACTTCATGGCTTTGAGAGGAAGTAGCCTATTGACATTTGCATCCTCTTTTGTTTTCATTGTTTTCGGAAAGTCACACACGCCCACCCCAGAAAGCACGTGGGGTGCTGCAGGCCCCCAGGGCACTTGGTGATTTTGTCACCGCGCTCCTGTGACTCCTGGGCCCTGTCCAGCTGGCCTCGGATCTGTCGTTGTTGGGGAAAATGCCCTAAGCCAGGGAGTGCCTGGCTGAGGGAAGACGTCATGGACACGGCTACTCCAGGGGCTCAGAACTGGTCAGAATGCCAAACCCTGTAAGGCAGTGGTTCTCAACCTTCTGGCCCTTTAAATACAGTTGCTCATGTTGTGACCCAACCATACAATTATTTTCGTGGCTACTTCATCACTGTCATGTTGCTACTGTTATGAATCGTCATGTAAATATCTGATATGCAGGATGGTCTTAGGGGACCCCTGGGAAAGGGTCGTTCGACCGCCAAAGGGGTCGCGACCCACAGGTTGAGAACCGCTGCTGTAAGGCACTGAATGGCGAGCAGGTCTGGGCTGACCTGTGCTTGGGTTTGTGATGAGCCTGGGGCTGCAGACACCTGGACACCCACAAAGAAGGGGCCACCCTCATCTGACCCTCCTTCAGCCAGTAGCAAATGGCCCAGGCTGAGACGAACACCCCGGTCCCCACCAGCAGTTCGGCAGCACGGGACCCTCTCTGCAGAGTCCAAGAGGCCCAGGACCCCAGGCTGAGCAGGGTGGGTGGTGGAGGGCACAGCCTGGGACCGCTCACCACCCCCGCCCCGGTCAGGGAGAAGGGGCTGCGCACGTGCGCCCAAATCCACGCGCTCCCCTTTGTCGGCCTATTTTTAAAAAATGTTTTTATTGATTTCAGAGAGGAAGGGAGAGAGAGGGAGAGATAGAAACATCAGTGATGAGAGAGAAACATTGATGGGCTGCCTCCTGCATGCCCCCTACTGGGGATCAGGCCCACAACCCAGGCAAGTGCCCTGACCGGGACTCAAACCAGCGACCTCTTGGTTCATGGGTCAACGCTCAACTACTGAGCCTCGCCAGCCAGGCTGTCGACCTGTCTTCAGGACGACAAACATTCCTGCTCTGGACTTAGAGGGGTGGCCCAGGAGGCCAGACCTGCCCCCCAGTAAAGGCCGTTTTCCCTCCCACCATGGCCCCGCTCTGCCCATATTCGCTCCTCTGATGGGGACAAGGGGGAGCTGATTGGGGACCACTGACTCCCAGACATAGCTCATGTCAGCTAAGCAATGTGAAGGTTAGACCTGAGACGGAAACAACCTGAAAAGAGAGAGAGAGAGAGAGAGAGAGAGAGAGAGAGAGGCTGTCCCCCGAGGTCCTGGCACCATTCGCAGCCTGGTTGCCCTGCATGGCATGGCTGCTATGGCTGTCTTTGGTAGGTGGTGACAAGTGAACCGAGCAAGGGATGCCCGGCTCCAATTCACCCCTTTCAGCGGGACCGTGGCCTCCTCCTGAGCCACCCAAGCAGCAGGGCTGCTAGAAGCACGGGGGGCGGCGGGGGCAGGGGGTGGGGAATATGTCCCCTTCTTCATTCTCGGAAAGGATGGGACTCGCCCCCCAGGGCACCTCGGCCACCTGGGCCCTTGGGCGTGGCCTTCTCCTTCACCGTCTCTCCCCGCAGAGTGGCCTCGGCACCGGTGAGGCCTGGGCACACGGCTCCGTAAATTCTCCTTTCATCGGAGGCCCGGCAGATAATAATTTAAAGAACTAGTCACCGCTTGCAATTAAGCACGGAGAAAATAGATCAGGCCCGTAATTTATGTCTGTGCAAGGTTAGGCCGGATCCGTAATTAATGTTTGCTCCCTTTAATGAAATACTGCGAAGGTCTGCACTTCTGTCCTTCACCGAGGTAATTTTTCAATTGATTAGTAAAATAATACTGGAAAAGTAAATCCACCTGCTTCCTGCCCGAAATGTCCCAGGCAACCGGACGCGGGTGGAGACGCTAAAAAAAATACCACTCGGGCCCAGCAGAGCCCGGGCGGCACCATCAGCATGCAGAGCGTCCGAGGCAGCAGCAGGAAAAGCTATCAGCGTCGCGTGGCCACGAGTCCCTGGGCGGCCCGGCCGGGAGCCTCTGTGGCCAGCCGGCCCGCTCCCGCCTGCACTGCCAGGCCGGGCAGGTATGCAGGAGGGGGCCGGGGACCCACACATTCTGATTTGGGCAGCCTGGGGCCACGCAGGCGCAGAGCTGGGCTGGGCTGGCCTCGGGGCAGACGCACCAGAGGCCCAGCCGGACGCAGAGCCCAGGTGGAGGTCGCTGGGGCCGGCGGGGAGGTGGACGGGCCAGGGTGCCCGGCATAGGTCTGGGCACCAACTCGAGGCTGTTCCCACATATTCTCATTGGCCCGGGGTGACCGGTCCCCGGGAACAGCTACTTGAAATGGGAGGGACACTTCCTAGGAGCCCTTGCACAAAAGGTGTGATCGGGGCCTTGTCTGGCAAACCGAGACCAAAAATCTGAACCTGGCTTCACTATATGTCCTGTGACATGAAATAGAGGGGATACGTAACCGTGTTCAGGCCTAGAATAAAGAAACACTGGAGTAGTGATTGGAGGGCTCGTTTTGAGCTAAAATTGTTGAATAGCCCGGCTGGTGTGGCTCAGTGGTTGAGCGTCGACCTATGAACCAGGAGGTCACAGTTCGATTCCATGTCAAGGGCGCATGTCCAGGCTGTGGGCTCGATCCCTAGTGTGGGGCCTGCAGGAGGCAGCCGGTCAACGATTCTCCCTCATCATTGATGCTTCTATCTTTCTCTCTCCCTCTCCCTTCCTCTCTTAAATCAATAAAAAAATATATAGACATTAAAGGAATTACAAGTAAATCCAATTCAAATCTCGGTTCCTCAGTCACTCCAGTCCCACCTCAAGTGCTCAAAAGCCACCCGTGGTGAGTGGCTGCCGTATCGGGTGGCCCAGTGTCATAGATCATGACCATCACCAGCCAGCATGACTCTCACCGCCCGCCCCCCCCACACACACGGCCCCCTCTGGCCCTGCCATGGTGCCCGACTATTCCTTTCCACCAAGCAGCCAGCCTGCTGCGGGCGCCTGAGCTGCCGGGGCACCGTGACCCGGGCTGGGCCGCCTCCTCCCTCCACCAGGCCTCCCGCTGGCTTCCACAGGAGGCTAATCTGTGTCTGCGGCTCCCTTTCTTCACGGGAACAATGAGGCGCAGGCTGGGAAGTGGGGGGATCGCTTTCCCCAGCTCCTCCTCTACGACGCCCCTAATCGGGGAAATGCTGGCGGATTTCAGATGCATATAATCACGGGGTAGGTCCTCTGCTTGGGGCCTGGGCCTCCTCTGCGGGCGCGACAGCTCCTTTCTCGGCTTCCTCCTCTCGGAGAGGCACTTCGCTGCTTTGAAAAGTGAAATTCCACGGACCCGGCAGGGCGGTCCCTCCTCTCATGCGGGAGACTAGCCACTTTGAAAGGGCACCGAGGCCCATCTCCCCGCCAGGCTCCTCCAGGGGTGGGCGTGATGCTACAGGAAGCCACGGAGCTGAAAGCTGAGCCGCTGGCCCCACAGCTCCCCAGAGCATCCTCGCCCTCCTGTGACCCAGACCTGTAGCCAGCCCCGGCCCATCTGGACAAAGACCCGCCAGGCCTCTGCCCCTGCCAGCCTCACTGGGCGTCCCCTTCTCCCTTCCCCGCACCTCCTACTGCAGAGCCACCCCAGGAACCTCCGCTAGGGCCCCCTCCCGTCCAACCCCAAAGCCGTGCCCCCATGGACTTGCAGCCTCTAATACCCTCCGTCACCTTATTTTGGAGACAGCACAGGCGGAGCCGTCACACTGACTTGAGCTCAAATCCCAGCTCTCCCACTCGCCAGCTGTGTGGCCTCTGGGAAGTTAATCACCCTCTCTGAGCCTTCACGGATCCGCCTCTATCCTCCTTGAACAAGGAGCTGCTAACCACCATGGACGGCAGCTCCTGTTCACACAGTGGGATGCCGCCCCCGGACCCTGAGGGACTGGCCCAGAAGTGGGCACACGACCCCTCTGCACTTGGAACCAGAGAGCCTCGTGCAGTTGGGAGAGGCCCCCAGGGCTGCAGCTCTGCTTCCCCAGGCGGGGGAAGCCGTACACACAGCGAACCTGGGACACAGCAAAGCCCGGTGTCGGCCCATCAGAGGGAGGGCCATCGGTTCTGTGCTCCTGTCTACCCAGGTCCCAGCGGGTGCCCAGCATGCACTGGGTGCCCAACAGGTGCGCGATGCCCAACAGACGGCGTGAGCCCCTGGTCCAACCGTCCTGAGGCCCAGGCGCACTCTGTTCTTCCGTGTACCTCACTGCCCAGTCTTCCTCAGACTCACCCCTCCGAGCTGACGCTGGTGACTTTAGTTTCTGCCACTTGCAACCCAGGAGAGCTAATAAATTATCATTCCTTGTTTCATTCATTCATTCATTCATTCACTCATCCATTCAGCGCATCATTATCGAGCCTGGTGAAGTTGAACTTTAGTCCATTGAATCAAAAACTGAAAACCATATTCAGGCCCATCCGGTGTGGCTCAGGGGTTGAGCGTTGATCCAGGAACCAAGAGGCCGTGGTTCGATTCCCCATCAGGCACATGCCTGGGTTGCGGGTTCCATCCCCAGGAAGGGGCGTGCAGGAGGCAGCCGACCAATCAGCAATGTTTCTCTCTCTCTCCCTTTCCCTTCCTCTCTCTAAAAAAATAAGATAAAAATCAACAAAAGACTTATTTTTTTATAAAAAAAAAAGTTTTTCTTTTCAGAACTGTTCTGTTCTTGGCAGATGGACACAGAGGTCACAAATCAGATGCCACCCTTGCCCTGTGCGGGGAGAAGGCAGACAAGAAACAACTGAACAACAGCAACGAAATGGATTCCTCCTGTAGGGCCGGAGGGAGGGCCCAGGGGCAGAGGAGGCCTCACTGAGGAGGGGCATCTCAACCAAGACTGAAAGCTGAGAGGCAGTGAGGGGGTGGGGCCAGCGGGGTAGGGGGCCAGGCACCGGGCACCAGGCACCGGGCACAGGGCACAGGGCACCGGGCACTGGGCACAGGGCACAGCCTCCTGGGCCACGTTGAGGGGCTGTGGGTTTTCTCCTCCGCCTCTGCCCTTGAACGAAACAGACTGTTGCTGAAGTTACGTGAGAACCCGCTTCCATGGGAAAGGGACGGACAGACAGGCCATCACCTGCTTCTGTGCAGCCTGCCTGCTCCCCCGGCTGAGAACCACTTTGCCTTTTTTTTTTTAAAGCAAAAAAAAATGTTTTTTTAATTTTTAAAAAAATATATATTTTTACTGATTTCAGAGAGGAAGGGAGAGGGAGAGGGAGACAGAAACATTCATGATGAGAGAGAGTCATGGATCCGCTGCCTCCTGCACGCCCCACACTGGGGATCGAGCCCACAACCCGGGCCTGTGCCCTGACCGGGAATCGAACTGTGACCTCCTGGTTCGTAGGTCGACGCTTAACCACTGAGCCTCGCCGGCCGGGCTTAAACCTTTATTGTTGAGAGTATTACCGACATCCCCCTGTTCCCCACTATTGCCCCCTATACCCGATTCCCACCTCGCCCCGGGCCTTCCCTCACCACCCTATTGTTTTTCACTTTGTTCTTTTAATGGTCCTCCTCTAAGAGCCTATATAACATCCTTGATTTTGACCCCTGACCTGCAAAGCCCAAACCATGCGCTCTCTGGCTCTTTACAGAAAAAGGCTGCTGCTCCCCGGCCTCGAAGGACGCCAAGCGAGCCCTCCGCTCTGGACAGGCCAGTGTGGTCAGCATCCCCGCGGGGAACCGTTCTGCTCTTTCAGGGGAAAACCAGCAGCACAGCCGAGCAGCATTTGTTAGAAACAAAAGACACCGCGCCAACGTTCCAGGATGTCTCCTGGGCCCAGGGGAGACCCGGGGGGGGGGGGGGGGGAGGGCCTCCCCACTTCCTCCCGGGTCTCCCCACAACTCCTCTGCTCCTGGAAATCTGATTTCCTGGTTATTAAAAGCACGGCCGCGCCAGCTGCAGAGTCCAAGATCTATTTTTGTCATAACTGTTTGTAATGCTTAAAACCTCAACAGCTTAAACACGCCATCCGAAATAATGTGTCTCCAATAAACTGAAATATTAACCAATCATACGTAATGGCCCATTCCCAACACACGCCCAGCCCGGGGGTCCTCGGGGCGTCGTAGACACGGAAAACCGTATCGACGGCCCGGCCGGCCTTCACAGGACGCGGCGCGGGGATGAAAGCGCCACGGAAAATTCTCATTATGGCTCCCCGGCATTAATTTGAGCATTTTTATCTGTGTGTCCTATTAAGCACTTTAAGTGCTTTTTGATAATTGTGCTTTGTAGTTTTTACAGCACTTCAGCCTATTCCCAGTTCAATTTCCTCTTTTATCCGATGTTTGAAATATTGATTTCTGACAGATAAAAGCAAACCTTATAATCTCAGCCGCGCGTAATAAGTGAGTGGGACGCGGCACCGGGACGCACCGGGGGAGCGGTCATATTTGACACCGTCTTTGTTTTATCACATTTCGTCAACAGGATTTACTCACTGCTCGCGGATATTTATGTAAAGAGCCCGGCCGCTGGCGCGGGCCGCGGGATTGCCAATTTCGGCTCCATGCTCTGCATTTAGTGAGATAAAAGGCCCTCCCCGCAGGCCCGATGATTGCAGAGGCTTAAACTGCTGTCAGCCGGCCGCGGGTAACGGTGATTTATCTCCTCCGCATCCCGCCCTGTCGCGGCCGCAAACCTCCCCTCCACTTCTGCATGGGAAACTGACAGCCCGTCAGGGTGCTGAGGGCCCCCTCGGGCTCGCCGGCCCCTGGAGCCCCTCGCGCGAGGGGACTCGGGGAGCTGGTTCTTCCTTAAGCTGGAAGTGACCCGGGCGGTCCTGGGTCTGCTTCCCCCAAAACGCAGCCGGTGGACAGACGACACACAGTGGGTCCCTCAGGTTAGTGACTCCCACTAACTCTCTCAGCTCAGCTGTTAGGCACGGAGCCATGTCCTGGCGCTGGGGGTTCAGAGATGAAGGAGGAAGGTCGTTGCCCGGCTCTGTGACACTCACATTCCAGACGGATGGTTCTCACCCATCAGGGCGCTACGGTCTCACCCTCTCAGCGACATTTTTTGTTTGTTTGTTTAAATATATGTTTATTGATTTCAGAGAGGGAGAGAGAGACATCGATGATGAGAGAGAATCATGGATCAGCTGCCTCCTGCACACCCCACACTGGGGATGGAGCCTGCAACCCGGGCATGTGCCCTTGACCGGGAATCGAACCCTGTCCTTCTGGTTCATAGGTTGACGCTCAACCACTGAGTCCTGCCGGCCGGGCCTCGGGGATCCCCTTTGAAATTCCAAGCGTGTCTGGTTCCAGTTCCCAGGCGACTCCCGGACAATTCATGGGGGGAGCGGGTGCCGGCAGGGGCTGTTGCAGTGGCAACAATCAGTGTGTGGCAACATCAGTTACCAGGATCCCCAATCGCAGAGGTTTCCCCAAAGGAAACTGGCGTTGGTTTCTCTGGATGGTTTTTTGGGTGAAATCCTAGGACTCTGGCTGCTGGATTCCCCACTTACAGAGCAATTTCTGCATTTCCCTGGCCAAGAAAAAAAAAAGACCAAACGTGGAGAAACTCCCACTGAATTCTAAGAAAATGTGGCTCCACACCGACACATCGACTCATTGCCCGCTTCCTGCTCATCTAACCACCTTCCAATCCCCTTCGCAATGACTGCAATCAAGTTATTACCAATCCTGCTATCAACCGCTCGCCCCGCGCGAGGGTGCAGGTTAACTATTCCAGTGTTGGATGCTGCATCCTAGGTTTCCATTGGCATCTAATGACTTCTGTCTTCCAAGAAACTGTCTGCAGGCAGCGATGGCCCACCCCTGCTGGGTTCACCACAGCGCTACTGTGTGCAGCCTGCGTCCTGAAAACAGACACCCCGCTGGGGTGGGGGGGACATGGAGATGCTTCTCAGGGTGATGTCACCCCCACGCCCACTCAGCAGCATGGCGCCCCCCCCCCCTCGGGCACCTGCATCTGGCTCTGGTGGGTGTGGAGGGTGCTTCCGTGACTGTGCCGAGGCTGGCGTGGGCCTCGGGCGCCAGGCAGCCACAGCGTCCTGGGTCCCTCTGTAATGACACCGGGCCATACGTAGGCGCTTCTGACAAGTGGAATATTGGCATGTTCCAGAACCTCTTTGTTTTGGTTACTCCTGATCTCAGGATACTTTTTCCATCGATTTTTAGAGAGAGTTGGAGGGAGGGAGAGAGGGAGGGAGGGAGGGGAGGAGGGAGAGAGAGAGAGAGAGAGAGAGAGAAACATCGATGTGAGAGTGACACATAGGTCGTTGCCTCCCGTACACGCCCTGACCACAGAGGTCCCCGTCCTCTCCCTCCTCCACTCTCCTTTCAGAACCCCTCCATCCTTGCCGGCCCGACTCCCCTCTTCACTGCTGAGGGGCTGGGCTGTTGGTGATCACACCTTCCTCACACGGGGGTTGCTGCACGTGTCCACGCACAGTCACAATGTGTCCAGGTCTTTTAACCTAATTTTCCCATCACCACTTCACATTCTACATACACGGACTACAGTTATAATAACTAACGTATCGTCTGTCTGCTCTCAACTCCGTCCTCTCAGCTCAGGTCCCCCTGACCTCTCCGCCCTGGGCCGGGGCCTGCTCTCTCTCTCTCTCTCTCTCTCGGTACTGAGCTGGGGCAATCGCAGGGCGCACCCCATCCCACTCCCATTTCTCAGGGGCCGCTCTGCTTCAGGGCCCGAAGTCCAGTGCCTGACAAACCATCATTTCGTACGTTTTGTCTGTTTGGGGTTGGTCCAGGCTCAAGAGCAAACCTCACACCTGCTGCTCCATCTCGGCTGGAAGCGGGAGGTCCTAGGCCTGTCCCTCCGCGGTTGCCCTGCTGTCTTGGACGTTGAGCCTCGGCCCTACGGGCTGCCTGACCACCTCGCCTCTGGGGACACCAGTTCTGTTATTCGTCTTCTCCGTCCCCGCAGGTCAAGCCGCCACAGCCGCCCTCCTGACCTTGCGAGTCATGATGATCATCGTGGCCCCCGGCCTCCGATACCACAGGCACCCACCACCCCATGGCTGTTAGCAAGCCCAGGTCTGCGGCCACCTCTCCTACCAGCAACCTTTTTTTTTCCTTTCCTGTTTTTTAAAATATATTTTTATTGATTTCAGAGAGAGAGGGAGAGGGAGAAGGAGATAGAAACATCAATGATGAGAAAGAGTCATGGATTGGCTGCCTCCTGCATGCCCCCCTCTGGGGATGGAGCCCGCAACCAGGGCACGTGCCCTGACTGGGAATCGGATCTGGGACTCTTCAGTGCGCAGGCTGACGCTCTATCCACTGAGCCAACCTGGCACGCCCTCCTACCTGCATCCTTGGTCTGCAGAGGAGTGTCCACCGAGTTTCTTAGTGAGCTGGTGCCCCTCCCTCTCCCCAGTGTGTCCCAAGGTCATTGATGACTGGGGGGCCCTCTGGACCCCCCATGAAACATGGGCCTTCTGGCCTCGTACAATAGTGCCAGTCCCTTTCCTCGGCCTTTTCCCGCCTCTGTCAGCTCCCAGAGCCGCTCGGGTGTCTGCCCCCTTCCCGCCCGGCCATGGCTTCCTCCCGGCTCCTAAAAGCCCCCTGACTGTGCGTTCGCCCCCCTCTCCTGGGGACTTTCCCGGGGCGCTAAATCCTGTGCCCCGATTCAATGGATTCTTGCTTATTCCAGCTTAGTCCTGGCTCCCTGATGAAACACTGGAGAAGGCCTCTCCCAGGGTCCCCTTCCGACTCCTGCCAGCAGATGCTTGCTCGCTCATGCAGCTCCCCGGATGCAGTCTCGCTCCTCGCTTGTGGGCCCAGCATGTCCCCAGCAGCTTTACGCGGGGACGGCGTTAATATATTTACACAGAATCAATCGAAGCACATCAGGCTCAATAGAGGCGCACGAATCCCACATGGACAGACGGCTTAATTTTCACGAATGAACACACCCAGCCATCCCGCACCCGGATCAAAAACTAGGCCCGGCCGGCGTGGCTCATGGTTGAGTGTCGACCTATGAACCAGGAGGTCATGGTCCAATTCCTGGTCAGGGCACAGGCCCGGGTTGTGGGCTCAATCCTCAGTGTGGGGGGTATGCAGGAGGCAGCCGATCCCTGATTTTCTTTCATCAATGATGTTTCTCTCTCTCTCTCTCCCTCTCCCTTCCTCTCTCTGAAATCAATAAAACTATATTTTTAAAAAAGAAAAAGAAATGAGCTCAGAAAGCAGGGGAGGGTGGGGAAGTAGAGAGGCCTGGGAGGGGGCCACCACGGACCCACTGGTGAGCGGGTTACTGCTGTGGGCGCCGGGCTCAGCGCCACGGAGGACGGCATCGTCCTCACAGCTTGCCCCACCGGAGGCCAGGAGGCCAGGTGCTCACCCACCACCTCCCACCTGTCGTAGGCTCAGGCTGCTCAACCACAACAGCGGGGCCCCTGGTCCCTGAGCAGATCCAGCAAAACATCGTAAAGCGTATGTGATCAGGGGAGAGCAATACTCCGTGTCAAACAACATGGGCTAAAAATTCACAGCGCGTGTTAGAATAAAGGCTCAGAGTTCTAGCTGTTATAGCTCAGTGGATAGAGCATCAGCCTGTGGACTGAAGGGTCCCAGGTTCGATTCCAGTCAAGGGCACATGCCCAGGTTGCAGGCTCGATCCCCAGTGGGGAGCATGCAGGAGTCAGCTGATCAATGATTCTCTCTCGTCATGGATGTTTCTATCTCTCTCTCCCTCTCCCTTCCTCTCTGAAATCAATAAATATATATATATTTTTTAAAAAAAGAATAAAGACTCAGAGAGCACATGCCATGTGTCATGTTACTGCACAGAGTGCCTGCCCTGCTAGGAGAGACGCGGCTGTTAATAACCTTCCACAGTGGATGTTCTCACTCCCCGTCTGACAAGAACAGAAAAAGCTGAGGCAAAGCCGGGGAAGTGAGTCAGACGGGCCCGGGTACCCCAATTCCGGGCCAAAGGGCCAGTGCAGGCCCGAGTCTGCTCTCCGCGGGGGCCAGGCTCCCAGGTCCTGAATGAAATCAGCCTTGTGAGTCCCCGTGATCGGCCGCTCCCACTCTCAGCCTCTCCTCTCCAGCCATCCCGCCTCCCCCATCCTGGGCTCCTGACCCCACAGGAGCTGCGACTCTTTTGAGGACGCTAGAAATCACTTTATCCGGGGGGGCGGCCGCCCGCCCCCGCCCCCCCCCCGGGGCACCCNCCCCCCCCCCCCCCCCCCCGCAACCACCACCACTAATTTGCCAACAGGCTCAGCCATCAGTCCAGTGGGCCAGGACGCAGCGCTATAATTATAGGAAAGCCGGGGTCGGCGACCTCCTGATTGAATATCTTGTCTCTTTTGTCCCTCCCTCCCACCGCCTTGTCCATGGGACAGCATTGCTGGGCGTCTCCGCAGCCGCCGGATGGGGTGGTATTGGAAACTAGTGAGGCGTGGCCCCGTGGAGGTGTTCATAGCTTGGCAATAATTTACCCATTTTCATTTTGTTTGATTTCATTAACACCTGGGTCTCCGGGGAGAGCCCGGTGGGGAAGGGGGAACAGAACAAATGATTTCCGTCAAGATGGAGTGTTTTTCCCCCGCCCGGCCTTGCAATGCGGAGGGAGCGTGAGATGCCAGGAGTGCCGCCCAGCCGGGCCTGGGGGGGGTGGTGGGGGGCCCCTCCTTCGAGGCAGCTGCACTGGGGAGTCGTTCCCTTGACGTCCCTCGGCCCCCAGGGCCCCCCTCCGGGGTTCACTCCCTTGGCACCATGCATGTGCCCACACTGGTCCTTGTTTCTCAAGGAGCCAGTCTCACCTGCTGAGCGGAACAAGGTCCCTGGCCATGTGCTCAGTGGTTAAGGACATGGAGACCCAGAACTAAATTCTAATCCTGGCTCTGGCTCCTTTTTGCTTAGTGGCCTTGAACATGGAGCTTGAGCCCGGCCAGCAGGGCTCAGTGGTTGAGCATCGACCTATGAACCCCGAGGTTACGGTTCGATTCCCGGTCAGGGCATATGCCTGGGTTGCAGGCTCGATCCCCAATGTGGGGCTTGCAGGAGGCAGCTGATCCATGATTCTCTCTCATCATAGATGTTTTTCTCTCTCTTTCCCTCTCCTTCTCTCTGAAATCAATTAATATATTTTTTTTAAAAAAAATAACAAACCTCTGAGTTCCATCTACACCCTGGGAGACCCACCTCCAGCCATCCTCACCCCCTGCCTTGGCACCGGTGACACCCCCCCCCCCCCCCCACCACCGCCAGCCCAAGGCCATCACGGAGCCATTGAGAAGGGTCAGCGGGCACTGGGCTTTCTCAGCAAAGCCACACCCCCTCTGCTCTCACCCCTTCTTCCTGTCTCTTCACTGACTCCACGCTCACTCCCCCTCAGGGCCTGGGCACCAGCTCCTCTCCTGCCCAATCTCTCTGGCCTTGGCTCCCGCTCCCCACCACCTGCCCACCGAGGCCGCCTCCGCCCATCTCATCCGACGCGGACCCCGCCCCGCCTCTCCATCAGGGACGCTGCTCCGGGATTCCGCGGCCCTGAAATTCCCTGTTCGTTGTCTGTCTCCCTCACCAAAGACGCCTGTGTCTCTTGTGCCTTTCTGTGGCTCAGTTTTCCTATCTGTAAAGTGGGCATCATTTTACTTCTCAGGTAAAATTGGGATAATCAAAGGAGTTAACATATGCGGACGTGGCCCCACAGTAAGCACCGTGGAAGTGATGGCTTTTGTCATTTACAATAGTATCGCTCACTGCTCTATTCCCAGAGCCTGGACAGGCAGCCACTACATACTTTGAATGACTGTACAAGTGGATGTGTGAGCTACAACGGATGCAGAGGGTCTGGAAGCCCCGCCCCCTTTCCCGGACCCAGGCCCCCCCCCCCCACCTGGGCTGCAATTACCCCATAAGGAGAAACCCGGCCCCTGAGGGCTCCACACAGCACATTTCCCGGAGACGAAGGGCTCATTACTTAATAATTGCACAGCAATATCTAAAATTTTGGTTGCATCAGGAGGCCGGGTGCCTTCCCCATTCACCAATAATGACAGGCCACTTTAAAAATAAATAACACGTATAATTTAAGCAACGAAAACAAACAGTCGTGTTTGGCTTCCCCTGGGGAAATATTTTCCCTGTCTCCTCCAGGCGGCCCCACGGGTGCCCCTGCCTTGGCCTCCCCTGCTGATCCGCTCTCTCAGCAGGAGGCCTGGGCGCAGAGCAGAGATCACAGATGGGTGGCAGGGGGTGGGGGGAGACTTCCCCCGCAGGCTGCCTGGAGGCTGGGGTCCTTATCCCCAGAGCTGGGAAGGGGGAGACTACGTTCTCCCTGCACCCCCACATCCACCCCCTCTCTCCCTTATGGCCCCCTCTCCCCCCAGGGTTACGAACTCAAATGCCTATGGGGCAGACGGGCAATGTGCATGGGCAAGCCCATGTGGGCGCAGGAGGCGATAGGGGCTGGTGGGGCTTGTGGTAAATTGAAGAGCAAATGTCCCTCCCACAGGAGACGCACCCGGCCAATGGTTGCTATGCGGGGATGGGGGAATGGGGGCATGGAGGAATGGAGGCCCAGTTTTGCCAAATCTCCTGACATTTCAAAAGAAGCCATCACTTTGGATTGAAAATCTTGGTCCTTTTCATGACAACACCAGACGTCTGGAGCCTCGGCTTCCTCGCCTGCGAGATGAGAATGGTGATCTAGTCTACCTCAGAGGGGTTTTTTTGAGGATGAAATGAGATGAGATGATGCAAGCAAGATGCCCTAAAACACCTGGCCCATGGTCAGTACTCAAAGTCAAGGTAGCTGTTGGCTGCTATTATTACTTTATTATTGTTATTATTTCCACTCGCTTCCCTGGCAGATCCCCAGCCTGTGCCCAGGCTCATCCTCACACTGTCTCACACACAGTGCATGCCCCAGGGCCTTTGCTCAGGCTTTCTCCGCCACCTGGGAGAAATGCCCCCCTCCCTTCCCCAATCCAGCCCACTCCTGGGGCCAGCCCACTCCCCGCCTCCCCCAGGAAGCCCTGGGCACGGCTGCAGCCTGCTCCACCTCCCATGCAGCCATGCCTCGGGGTTCACAGGGGCTGCCCCTCGTCTCTTCTCGGGGGCTCATGTCCTCTGCCCAGTGGTGGGAGGCTCTCCGGCCAAGCCTAAGCCATCCCCTCCGCCCAGCTGTGCTGCCTGGCTGCTGATGAGATTGGTTCCAGAAAACACCACGAGTCCTCCTCCAAGACCATGGTTCTCGACTGAGGGTGCCTGGGAGGGAGGTCGCTGCTGTCCTCTACTAGGTGGCAGCCAGGAGGATGCTAAACACCCCCGGTGCACGGACACACCGTCCGCCACGCAGACGTGTCTGGCTCCCAAGGCCAGAGGCTGAGGGAGAGCAGCCTGCTTTCCGGGGACACCTGTTCCCCAGACAGCCTGAGCATTTGGGTTCCGGGTCATGCGGTGAGCAGGACTCACCTACCCCGCTGGGCTGCGGCCCGTCACAGCCCCCAGCATCTGCAGCCCTGCCCGCGCCTCCCGCCCCCACCCCTTGGAGCATCCGCCAGTCCCTGCGGATTTGTCTGAAGCCAGTGACCTGTGACTAAGGCCAGCTGAGCTCGCCTTGTTCCCGCGGAGCAGGGACAATACCCCATTAACCAGGAGGCCAGGTCCCGCTGCCGCAGGGAGCGAGGGCTGGAGAGGGAGCGGAGGGGCCGGGGCAGGACCAGGGCAGCCCTGGGTGGGGGTGCGGGGTCCCTGGTACTAACTGTCATCATCAGGGCCACACGATTATCAGTATTTCCTTCCGGATGCCCAGGACGGGAGGGCTCATGCTTTCCGCGCACCCCTCATCAGCTGCCCACTGCTGGCCTCCTGGTGGTCTGTGGTTGTTCTCAAGCCAACCAGCAGGTAGATGGAGAGGCAGCACTCAGATGCCTGTGTTGTGGTGTGGACTCAGCACCCACGCTGTGCTAAGCGCAGGGAGAAGTGCAAATGGGGAGCTGGACACCTCAAGGGGTCCCAGAACCCCGAGGAACCTGATGAAACCCAGTCACGCTCCTCCTCCCAGCCTCTGAGGCCCGTGGTTCTCAACCTTCCTAATGCCACGACCCTTTAATACAGTTCCTCATGTTGTGATGACCCCCAATTTCATTGTTACAAACTGAACATCATTAAAGCATAGTGATTCGTCACAAAAACAATATGTAATTATATATGTGTTTTCCGATGGTCTTAGGCGACCCCTGTGAAAGGGTCGTTCAACCCCCAAAGGGGTCGCGACCCACAGGTTGAGAACCGCTGCCTGAGGCTAACCTACCTCGAGGCTCCGCCCCCGCCACCGGGGATTGGACCAAGAATGAGCCTGACCAGAATGAGCCAATCAGAACGCCGCTCCGAGACCTTGGAAATGAAGACAGAACATGGGCCAGCCGGATAGCTGTGGGCCAGGGAAGAGGAAGGTCCCCCTGGGGCCAGTGCTCTTGTCTGGCCGGGGTGTTCAAAGCCAAGGGCAGCGGAAGTGAGGGAAGGACAAAGGCTGCACCCTTTCACGCGTGTCGGAGGCACTGGGTCTGTGGAGAGGCGGGAACGTCCACGCAGCGGGGAGCCAACCTGCCAAGCCGCCCTGGAGACAGAGCAGGCCATGCGAGCGCCTTCCTCCCTGCGTCTTGCTTCCAGAAGGGCTCCTGCATCTCACAGTGAGGATGTGCTCTTTGCTCTAGGCAGCCAACCTGACGTTGGCAGGCTTTTCCCAGAAAGGGTCAGAGAGGACACGTCTTCAGCGTTGAGGGCCGAGCAGCCTGCATCCCAACCCCTCGACCCCAGGGCAGCCGGGACAATGAGGACACCAGGAGTGTGGCTGGTTCCGATAAAGCTTTAACTCCCCAAATGCGCGGAGGGCAGAACTGGGCCCGCGGGGCAGTAGCTTGCTGTCTCCCATCCAAATAAAGCCTGGGGCCTCAACCTCCCCATCTGTAAAATGGGGCTGTAGCGAGAATTAAGTGAGATAGTGAATGGAAACTGCTTGGCACATAGTCCTCTGTAAAAAAAAATGAGGCATCGCTTTTATAAATACATACACACACGCACGCACACACCACACACCCAGGCCAGGCGGCGCTATCCACTTCCGCCTTCTCCAAGCAGACTCCCCACGGGACCTGGAATTAGCATGAATGTACAACCTCGAAGTCAGTGGCTGAAGAAGGATGGCCCCAGGTCAGCCACGGCCACACTCACCGCCTCTGAGTGGGTGCCAGCACATGCTTTCTGGGAGTTCGCTCTTCCCGCACGCCCTGCAGGCCCAGGTCTCCAGCAGACAGGCAGCCCGGCGTCTCCCTAAGAGCCCCACGCAGGCCTCGGGACCCCCACACCCCCTCCCCTCCGGAGCCCGGACCACCAGGCTGCGCAGCCGCCGCGCTGTGTGCGATTGCTCTTCATTAGGCATCATTAGGTACACGGTAATTATAACAATCACGCGCCCTGCTTAGGCGACCAGCCTCAGTAGCAAGCACTGCTATTCAGAAGTCATAATTGCTGCATGGAGACTTAAAATGAAGGCTAATTCAATGTCAGTTTACACACACACACACACACACACAGCCCTCTACAGAATCTCTGTACCCACAATGCTCCGTTCTTGATGAACCTATAGAAGCCGAAACGAAGGATTTGCTCTGCAGGAGAACATGATGGCCTGTGGGCTTCAGAGGAACCCTGAGGGTGCTTGGAGCATGAGTGGTGGGGTGTCGAATCGTTTTAAAAGAACTTGGGGGCATGGGGTGGTTGAAGAGCCTGGGCTGGCATCAGCAGATGGGGTTCAAACCCTGGTGGTAACAAGGCCTTGCTGTGCTGGGGTCAGCTTACCCTGATACCAAAGTCAGACACACAAAAAAAAATATAAGAAAAAAACTATAGCCCCAGCCGGTTTGGCTCAGTGGCCACAGCATCAGCCTGTGGACCTAAGGCTGGAGGGTTTGATTCCCGGTCAAGGGCAAGTACCTTGGCTGCAGGATTCTCAGCCCTGGTGGGTGCACAAATGGGAGGCAACCAATGGCTGTGTCTCTCTCACATCAATGTCTCTCTCTCTGTGTCTCTCCCCCCGCTCCCTTCCACTCTCTCTAAAAACCATTAGAAAAATATCCTTGGAGAGGATTAACAACAAAAAGAAAAAACTGTAGACTGATATGTCTTATGAATACAGATGCAAAAATCCTCAACACAATATGAGCAGACCAAATCCAGCTGTATATTTAAAGAACTATACACCACGGCCATGGGACGTATCCCACTAAGGCACGTGTGGCTCACCATTCAAACATCAGGGGGTATAGGCCCCGGCCAGGTAGCTCCATTGGTTGGAGCATCGCCCCTATACGCCAAGGTTGGGGGTTTGGGCACATACAAGAATCAACCAATGAATGCATACATAAGTGGAACAATAAATGGATGTTTCTCTCTTTCCCTTCCTCTCTCTCTAAAACCATCAGATAAAAAAAAATATTTTTGAAATCAGTGGATATCATATGCCACATTACTAGAATGAAAGAAAAGGAACACATAACCATCTCACTGATGCAAGAAACAAAGCATTTGACATAATCCAAACAGGAAGACAAGGGCACTTGCTAGACATGCTAACGGGCATTTATGAAAGACTTGCAGCTAACATCATAATGCATGATGAACGAGACACGGAAAGCACCCCCCTACAGAAAAAACCAAGTGCTTTCACCACTTCTATTCCACACGGGTATAGCTTTAGCCAGAGCAATGATATGATTTACAATAAAATAAATTATATGAGGAACAATGACATTATATCATTTACAATTGAATACATTGTATTAAAAACAAAGATAATCCTCAAAAGCTCATCACTTACTTTTACTAATTATTTTACTCCTAGAGGCCCGGTGCACGAAATTCATGCACAGGTAGGGTCTCTGGGCCTGGCTGGCGATCAGGGCCAATCTGTGGGACGACTGGCGGGGCGATCAGGAGGCCCCCGCTGGCACCCGCCTTGGCTGGCCTGGGGCCTCTGGGCTGGGGGCAGCTCCTGCATTGAGAGTCTGCCCCCTGGTGGTCAGTGCGTGTCATAGTGACTGGACGTTCCAACGGTCATTCCGCCTTTTGGTCGATTTGCATATTAGGCTTTTATGATATAGGATTACTTGTGCCCTTGTGGTATTTACATCTATTATATCTTTATGGTAAAAATACCATATACCTGGGTGCTATGTGCATCTCTTCACAGCTCCAAGTTCAGTGACATCACCTGGCAGCTTGAACTTGGCATGGCAGGGGTATGGAGAGAGAACCATTGATTGGCTGCCTCCTGCATGCCCCCTACGGGGGGATCAATCCCACAACCTGGGCATGTACTCAGACCAGGACTCAAACCGTGACCTCCTACTTCATAGGTCGACGCTCAACCACTGAGCCACGCCGGCCGGGCGATGAATGAGGTTTTGACGTATGTTTTAGTTGTTTTACTCTTCCGAACGACACTCGTTCGTCAGTTGCATCCATAGGTTGTTAATGAACAGGAGAGTTTGGCGGAAGCATTCTGGGAGAATCCATGGGCTCTATGGAATTTACAATAAAGAGTACTATATCTTTGTCATTATTTGAACATTGCGTGTTCCTTCATGTACGTCAGTTGCACACACACACACACACACACACACACACACTTAGTAGCACATTCATGATCTCATTTGCGCCCACGCATTTCTCCGTCACATGATAAGAGCCACTCCCCCGAAACCACAGTTCTTAGCGCCGAGGTAAGGCTGGGAAAGGTCTCAGAAATCACATCAGCCAAGAAAACGGAGACTCAGAGGAGGCAGAGTCTGGCCCAAAGGGGACGATGAGCGACTGACAGGCAGGGGTCATTCAGTGGCCTCCTTCCCCCCAGTCCTCTGGCCCCCCGCCCCCCAGGGGCCTGGCACGCAGGGACCCCCATATTTCCCAAGGAAGCCAGAGTGGCTTTTACTGCACAGACTCAGGTTAGCGAGGAACATCGAACTCTTTCTACATCAAATCAAACTCCTCCCAGCCCCCGTCCAGCAGCCGGGCCGGAAAATCAGTCTCAGCTATTCCGGGGTCACCCGGGAGCCCAGGAGGGTTCTCTGGGGCCCAGCAAACAGGAGGGGGGCTCGTCTTCCCTCCCCGTGGTTTCTCCGTAGCTTCACTGTGCGCCACCCTTCCCAGGCCACTGGGCACCCCCGGAGAGCAGGTGCACCCAGACACATGGCCGAAGACATAGATGCACACTGGCACCTGTCACACACACACACACACACACACACACACACACACCAGTGGCCTAGCCACACTGACACAGACCCCTGCAGCCCTGCGCACAGACACACACCCACAGTCACCTGCCCACACCCCCGGACCCAGGCGCAAATGTCCTTCTGTCTGCAGCACACACAGACACACACAGTGACAGGCGCAGATGTGTGCTGCCGTTCCCACTCAAACAGGTGCGGAACTTCGCAAACAAAAGCGTGCACACACAGGCTCACTCACGCACACATTCCCAGCCGACATCACCGATGCCTGCTGTCACCCTGGGCCATGCGACTGGCACAGGCACACGCCCTCCCACGCCTGCAGGCGGGCTCCCACCCAGCCTCCCGCACACATGCAGCTGTTTGCACACCCAGACACCCGCTCAGGCTGCACACGTGCTGAGACGCAGCCTCCTCCCTGGCGCGCAGGCGGCCCAGGCAGCACCCGCGGCTCCCGGGCCCGTGCTGCCACACCGTGGAGAGCCCGTGCTCCGCGCCCCTCCCACCCCACCAGGGACCAAAGGACAGAAATCTGGCCTGGGCGGGAGAGGCGGGAGGGGGCAGGGGACGGGGCAGGAGATGAAGTCATACTCCTGCCAGGTTTGTTCATTTCGGGGAGAATTAGCCGCGCATTCCCGCCGCCCCACCGGCTGCTCCCGCGTGACGACGCCTGCTGGCGCTGAATGCAAATTAGCATAATTTCATTACCGAGGGGCCCGCGAAAAGGTTCAATTACAGAGCGATCTCATTAGTCCCGGGGCTTGTTTAGCTAATAGGAAGAGACAGGCCCGCAGCCTGAGAGGCGGACATGCGCGCTGAATGCAATGAAGGCTGGCACCCCGGTACCTGGGCCGAGCCCTGCTCCTGGGACTGCCCCGTGCCCTGCGGACCTGGTCTCCCAGAGGTCAGGGGTCCCGACCTCCGCGACCCCGAGCCGGATAAACAGACGCCTGGCAGAGAGCATTCAGGCTGGATCAGACTTGACTCCTCATCTAGTTTGAGGCTACAGGTGGGGAGACTGAGGCCCACAGAGGAAGTGACTGGCCGGCAATGGCGGGAGAGAGGAAGTGTGGCAGCAGGGGGGACATCCAGGTGGGGCAAGTGGTGCTCACCCCTTTTTTAGGGGCTGGCCCCCTGACAACTTCCGGGGAGTCTGTCACACTGTGACTCAGTTTCTCTATTATCGTGGAGGCCCATAGGGCCACTCGGCATCCCTGCATTCCCCATAAATCTTTTTTTTATATATTTTTATTGAATTTAGAGAGCGAGGAAGGGAGAGGGAGAGAGAGAGAAACATCGATGTGAGAGGGAAGCAAGGATCCACTGCCTCCTGCACATCCCCTACCAGGGATGGAGCCTGCAACCCAGGCATGTGCCCTGACCAGGAATCCAGCCAGCGACCTCGGTGCACGGGACCACACCCAATCCACTGAGCCACACCAGCCAGGGCCACTCCCCATCAGTCTTTTTTTTTTTTTAATCCTCACCCGAGGATATTTTTCCATTGATTCCCAGAGAGTGGAAGAGAGAGGGAAAGACAGAGAGAAATATCCATGTGAGAGAAACACATCGATTGTTTGCCTTTTGCACGAGGCCCTGCAACCGAGGTATGTGCCCCTGACCGGAATCAAACCCCCGACCCTCCGGTCCACAGGCCGACGCTCCATCCACTGAGCCACACCAGCCAGGGCCACTCCCTTTAAATCTTCATCAAAGTACAAGCACCAGCCGCGGCCCTTTCCCTGGCTGTGTCCTCACTGCCGGCTGGAGCCAGGGGAGCCTTTGGAGGAGGCAGGACCTCAGCCCCCTCCCTCCACCCCCACTTCCACCCACACCCTGCCCCCCACACACCCCATCTACAGACCAGAGACTTTGGAAGGCACAGCTCCACTGAGGGAGGGCCCTCGGGAACTGGACCACGATGCCACATGGTCCACCTTTGGCCTGAGAAGATTCCTTAAGGATGTCAGACTCACCCCGAATTCTGACTACAGCAGAAAGGGGTGTGTTTAGCATTTAACTGTCCCCACCGTCCCCCCACCCCAAAGGACCTTAGGCGATGACTTCACACCCCCACTCCCTCCAGGCCCCGGTTCTGGACGCGCACTGAGCTGGGTCATATGAATTTGCGGTACCTTTTCTCACCTCTGTAATATTTGATCTTTTCTGCAATTGTCAGGAAAACAGCACCACGTCCCAAAATACCCCGCGCGTGCGGGGGATGACTCACACGGTGTGTGGCTCAGCACATGGAAGTGTGCGGTGACTCAGAGGCCCGGCAGCGACACCCCCTCCATGGCCCCATTGTTCATGTTTTAAAGGTAAGCGGGGGGGGGGGGGGGGGGGGGGGCAGTCGCACTCAGAGAGCTCGCCCGCCCGCCTGGCTGACTGCCGCCCACGCTGACCCCATGCCCTCAGTGCTGGGTGCTCCTCCTTCCCTTTCCAACGACACGATGAAGCCAGGGACTCTATAACAGCAGCCAGGCCCCTGGGCCCTTCACTTTGAGACACTGTATGTCCTCCTCGGGCCACAGGACTCCTGGCCAGGCTGACCCCCCCCCCCCCACTGCCGCCCCTGGAGGGGACGTGGCCGAGCTGGGGTGGGACAGGCCGCACAAGGAAGGACAGAGCGATGGGAAAGGAACCAGAGGCCTGGGGTCCCGGGACGCTCACAACCAGCCGTCCCCACAGGCGTGTGCCTGGGCGTCAGGAGAGGGGGCTCTGGTCCTGCAGGGCAGTCGGGGGCCTGGGAGGCTGCATGGGACCAAGAAGGGGTTTGGGAGCCGCAGGAGGGGACTGGCCCTGGGCGACCACCAGCCAGAGGGGGAGGCAGAGTCCTCGCAGGCACCCCTGGCTGTGCTGAGGCCCAGTCATGGGAGGCCGTGCTGAGTGCAGGGGGCGAGTGAGGGTGAGCGGAGCCCCCGTCTCTCCCAGCAGAAGGCCCATAGGTGAGGACTGATGCTGAGGAATCCCAGGCCCAGTTCGACCCATCCCTGCTCCCAGGCAGGCGAGGTCTCCTGAACAGAGGCCTGGAAGCACGTGATCTGGCCTGGGGCGGAGAGGCGGGCCCCTGGACTGGCAGTCCCCACAAGAGAGGGGGAGAAAGCAGTTGGTAAGAGAGAGAAGAGAGGATGAGTGGTGAGGGTACCTGAGGGCCTTTGCTGGTTCCAAGGTTCTCAACCTGGGATTGAGGCTGGGAAGAAGGACCAGGCCGCCCCTGATTCTCCAGCAGAGCCATTCCCATCAGCGCCCCATCCTCCGCTGGCCTGGCGGACCGGCAGCAGCTCTCCCTGCCTTGGCCGGGGGTGGGAGAGGGTCCCCATGGGCTGTTTATGGAGCTCTCGCCACTGCTAGACACTGTGAACGCGTGATGCCACTCGATCCTTATTCCACCTCTGACTTCTCCCCATTTTGCAGATGAGGAAAGCCGAGGCTCCGAGAGGTCCAACAGTCCACCTGGGACCGCACAGGTAGGACATCAAGCTGAGTGACATCCGCCAGGTACAAAAATACCAAGACCGTGTGATTCCACTCGGATGAGATTCCACGAGCATCATGGCACCTACCCTCGCCTCCACCCCGTATATGTTTGTCCCCCAAAACAGGTGCTCGGACCAGAGGGGGGTCCGCCTCCCGGGGACCAGGAGGTGGGACGGTGGCCTGGACCCAGGCCCCGAGTGCCCAGCCGCCAGCCCTGTCCAGCGGGGCGGGGGCGCGGAGGCTGCGGAGTTAATGAGGTCCGGGCTGGAGCGCACCCCGCTGAAATTGACAAACGAACAGCCTTCCAGCCCGTTCCCACAATTACTATCAAGTTGTATGCAATATAAATATGCAAATTCCCTGGGCTTGAACTTTAACACCCTCTGTAGAGACCATTCATCTCTTTAAAGTATTAATTTAAGTTGTAAAAGGGCCCATACATCACCGCGTGTCATTTTGAAAACAAATATTAATCAATTTTACCCTCGGAATTGCTGCGGCGGAGGCGGCCCCCAGGACCGGGGGACCGGGAGGCCTGGGCGAGCGATTTACATATTCATCCCGGCTTAAGGAAGCCCGTGATAAAGCCTGGACAACCGCAACGCGCCCGCAGACCTTATCTGCGCGCCCGGCCCACGCGCACTCCGCGCGCCATGCAAATGAGCAGCGCGCTATCTGGATAACCTTGAACGCGGGACAGCCCAGCCGGCGGGGGTGGCTCCCAACTTCTCTGCTCCAGGAAGCGACAAAGTGTTGGAAAAGGTTGGGCTTGCTCTCCCCAAACACCCAACAGAAGCGGGGACAGCCCTGGCTGCTGGGGTCCCGAGCAGGACCCGCTGGTGACTAAGTTTTCTTTGCCACCAGCCTGGAGGAGGAGGACACAGGAGGAGAGGCAGGGAGGCCCCGGGAGGCCAGCTGGGGGCCCCGAGCACGGGGGTCCGGTTCCTGGGGGCTGTGCAGCACCGAGCCTGGCATTTAAAAGCAGACACCGCGGGTCCTCCGGTGGACGCTTGCAGGATTGGTGTAGCATTGCTAAGCCTCCGTGACATCATCTGGGAGGTGGGCCTAGATATGAAGATACTGACTCCCAGAGATTCGAGAGTATCTGTGAGAAGCATAGACATGGGGGTGTATGGAGAGCTCTGACCACTCCGTGGACCAGTGTCATCCTCCGCGATTACCCGGCTGACCATCCTCCACTCACCACCTCCTTGGTTCCCCACCTTGTATGTGAAGCGAGTTTAGACAGACAGATCCCCCGTCCGCTCCCCACACACCACACGCCAACGTCCAGGGCCCGTCTCACAGAATCTCCTGCCACCTGTCCGAGTAGCCGCCACCTCTTTCCAAAAGGACAGGGGCCCCACGAAGTCCCTGGAGTGAAATGCGAGTCTGGGTGGAAGGTGGAAGGTGAAAGGCCCCGAGTCCACAAGGCTCTGACCACTCGGCATCCCCCGCCAGCCTGCTGACCTGAGGCTCAGGTGGAGGACCTGCTCAGCCAGACGCTGCCGCTGTGCCCTGGCCCAGCCAGCAGAGGGCGCAGTGCACCTGCACAGGTGCAAGAGGGGGGAGCCAGCCTTCCTCTCCCAGGTGTCCACCGTGGCCTGCACACCTGTGCGGGCGCCCACGCATGGTAGGTGTGCACACGCTCACTCGTGCACAAAGGACACGCACGATGGGGTCAGACTCCACATGGCACCCCAGAAAAACCCACACGCTCCTTCATCCGCCCACCGCAAGGGTGGGCCAGGTCTTCCCTGACGGACTCACGGGGCGGACCTGCACCGCCAACGGTGCCCCTGGGAATGTCACACTGACCCCTGACCCTGACCCCCGCCTTCCAGGAACGCTGGGGATCAGCCGATGTCAACCATCGGGGGCGGCCTGGGATCCTGGCTCAGGTGAGGGACAAGAGCCTCTCCCAACAGGAGACGCCCCTCCCTGCCTCCCCACGCCAGCGCAAGAGAACTTCTCTCCTCACTTCGAGGCCCAGGCAGGGCGGGGTTCAGACATACCCGTGGAGTGGGGGTCTCACTGTCCCCACTCCACGGGGATGTCTGAACCCCGCCAAGCACATACACAGGTTAGGATGAACCACAGGCAGGTGTGTACGCATCTGTGTACTGAACCACGTGTGTATGCACACCTACACACCGAACCACACGTGTGTGCATTCACACACCCACACATGTATCTACTGGGTCCGTGTACGTGTGCACATGTGTGTTAGTCCACACGTAAGCACTGTACGTGCTCAGGTGTGTGTTGAACCACAGGTGCGTATTGGTCTGTGAGCGTATGTGCAAAAAATGACAGCCAGAGACAATGACAGAAAAGAGAGTCAGTGACCAAAAAAAAAAAAAATCCTTGTTCAACCAGTTAACTGCCACACGTCCAAAACAGAAACCATCCCCATACGTCACGATATTTTGAATTTAATTTAAAAAGTCAATTTGCAATGAATATTATAAAAATAAGTAGATTACCCATTATTCGGGTGTTCTTGAATATTTTCAGCTGAAAAATGATCTTAAAGCAGCTATAGATGCTGATGGCGTAAAAAGGGTCAGACACCCGACACTCAAACTTCTATTTCCCCCAGCTTTTCTCCCGGGAATGTTTATTCGGGATCTCAGAAGTTTCACGTCAGCAGGCCCAGGGCTGAGCCACGGCCGGGAGCAGGTGGCGGGCACCTCCCGCCGCTCAGCCCACCTTAGTCCGTGCTGCGGGCTCCCAGGGAAAGCGGGGTTCCATTAAGTCGGGAAACCCCACGCCAAGCCACCTACCTGCGACTCAGAAACTAACACGGTCATTTCCGGGAACCCCAAGATTGCCCCCCCAGGTGGGAAATCCCAGGAAATAGGTGTGTGTGTGTGTTTTAAGGGGCAGCATAGGTTGACTTGAATGGAACAGGGAAATAAGTTGCTGTATTTCCCACGCTGGCCTGCGTGCTTGCCAGCAGGCCTCCTAGTTCCCGGGGGTACCGCCCGGGCCCGTGAGCGGCAAGGACAGTGACCGCAGCAGGTGATTCATGGCGCACCACGCTCTCACCTGGGAAGCACTGCAGTGAGGGTGACCCCTGTTCGAAACCGTCCCGTGTGTGTGACAAACACTCAGTGAAGTTAGCTGTCGGTAATCATCGCCTCATCGACAAAGCCGGCCAACATCGGATGTTATCAACAGATGGTTTTTTAAAAAATGCTTTCAGTTCCGTGCCAACACTGGAACTTAAAACAGCTGACATAAAAACCCAGAATCCCAGTTCCCCTTAAAAAACCTGCACCTCTGCGTCTGCGGGCCCGCACCCACTCGCGGCAGCTCGGGGCTGGGGGAGCGGGCGGGTGCCCTCCAGCTCGCCACAGTCCCCACCCGGCCCTCCAGCTCACCCCTATCGCTGCCTGGCCCCAGCGCGAATCTGAGTGTGAGAATCTTGACATCCTACTCGCTCCCCTCGGGAAACGGCGGGAAGCCTGAAGCCACCGCCGGGCCCCAGCAGCCAAGGACCCCCAACGCCCCGCCCAGAACCCCTCCACCTCTCCTGCTAACTTATTGTGAGGCCACAAGACCATTGGAAGTCTCGGTTCCAAGCTCGAAGAGGCCGATTCCCTCCCTGGCTCAGTCCGACTGGGTTTGCAAAGACGGATGGGACACGGTTCTGGGTGGGGCTGGGCGGTGGCAGGAGCGTGCGGCTCGCCTGGTGTCTAATGTTCTCTCACACTTAATGTGTGACCGGCATGAAGGCGAGGGGATCTATTAGACAGTCACACAGGGGAGCGGGGCTGCGGCCGCAAAGCCGATGAAGTTACGGCGGCGGGGACGGCGGGCCCCGGAGGAATCAGCGCTGAGTAAGGCCTGTCGCGGCGGCTGACAAATGATGATAAAGTGACCGCTCGCGCCGGCCCGCGATGGAAATGGACAAGGTGGGCCTCCCCCGCTAATGAACAGAAGCCACCCTTGCTCCCGTGAAAAGCTCGGCCAGTTCTATCTCAATAAGCATCAAAGGAAATGTGCTCCCACCGTCGTCGGGAAGGACGCGGACATGTGGGCAGGGGGCGTGGCCTTCACAGGAGGGACCCCTGCGTGTGGGAGGGAGGTGGGGTGGCAGCAAAGGGATGGGCGCCCCCACAGACAGCGCCCCCACTGCACCTGCCGAAAAACACCTCCATCATCCCCCCGACCTGCAAACCCAGGCTCAGAGGGTTTGCAAAGAGGACGGGACGCTCAGTGAGCTCCTGGAACAATGGTCTCCACGCGGCCTGTCAGACGCGCGGGTCTCGGATTCTTATAAAGTAACGTCAGTGCGAGAACAATACCCGCCGCTAGACAAGACACTTCGGAGGAGAGGCGGATGGTGCGGGGGTGGGGGCCACCCCCCCCCCCAACATCCACCTCGGAATACAATGCGCCAGCTGCACATTAATAAATATGTAATGTTTGATGAGAAATATGGATAGTGTCTTCCCTCCCCCGGAGCCGCTCGCCCTCGGGCGGCAGACGGGGATCTGGCCCACACCTCGCTCTGAAAACACAAACGCGAATGTTTTCCTGTCCCAGCTGTTTGCCATTGTGGCTGTTTATCAGCTTGAAGGATGAACAGTGGAATAAAAAAAATTAAAAAAAAAACACCCCCCACACACACGCCTGCATTTCCAATGCGGCCGTCAGCCGGCCATTGTTCGGGAAGAAAGCGCATTGTGGTGCTGGCAAACTTCTTCTTGGGGAATGTCCAGGTTTTAAGAAAAGCTATTCAGCTGTGCAATCTGTTTAATGCCTGCATATGAAATCACACGTTTTGGGGGGGAGATTTTGAAAAGGGGGGAAAGAGGAAGTGGGGGAAAGTAGGAATCAGGCGTGGAAACGCTCCACCTGGCCCGCCCCGGGCACCGGTTGGCCCTCCTCTGGTGAGGACTGGCTTTCTGTTGGGACACTCGGGGCGTCCCACGGATCCGGCTTGGGCTTGGGCTCGGGCCCGGCTCGCACACTGTGCCGTCCACAGCCCGTCTCCCCGCCCCGGCACCGACTCCTGTTGGACCAGCTACTTTCCGGATGCGAGAAGTTTGCAGACGCTACCGGCAATGCCCGCGGGGGGCCCACCTGGGCAGCTCGCCCTGGAGCCCTCTCCCAGCATAAAGGACGATGGGAACGAGTTGCTATGGATACGGTTACTTGTGCCCAAAGCAGACAAGGCCCTATCACCACGGCTCAGCAAGATTCCGCCCAGGGGGGGGCACTGGGGGCAGCCCTAGGTGCCCTCCGCAGGCACCTGCCCGGCTGGGGGACGGGGGTCAGAGGCTGCCTGGTTCGCCTCAGGGAGGAGCCTACGTCTGAACAGAAATGCCATCTCCAAGGCCTGGCCTTCAGCTCGGGGTCAACCTGCTCGGACTACCTTCCAAAGGGACTGGCCCCGGAGGCCACCACGTGGAAGCCAAAGCTAGGGCCAAAGAGCGGGGAGCACACCAGCGGGGAGCCCCGTGTCCCTCCCACACCGACTCTCTAAGGCTCTGTCCTCGACACGTAGGTGGCTGACGTCAGCCCTCATCCGTGAGCGGAGGAAAGAAAAGAAGTTGGACATTTTCCGAACCATGAACCAGGAGGTCAGGGTTCCGTTCCCGGTCGGGGCGCATGCCTGGCTGCGGGCTCCGTCCCAGGGTGGGGCGGGCAGGAGGCACCTGATCCATGATTCTCACCATTGATGTTTCTCTCTCTCTCCCTCCCTCTCTCTAAAATCAATTAAAAAAATATTTTTTTTAAAAAGAAATTGGACATTTTGTTCAAGAAATGGCACAGAGTTAAGGGGACATCCCGAATTGGGTGAGGGCCTCACAGGGGGTGGACACAAGGGCCAGTGGGTGAGGGTGACACCATCAGCCACCTCACCCTCCCTCCCCCTTCCCCTGGCCTGAGCAATGCCTCCTGGAGCAGGAAGGAACGCTGCAGCCGCGCGTATCATCACAACCCAACTCATTGCAGGGCCCTCCGATTCTCGAACGTGTCCCGCCACCCCCCGAGGCCGCTGTCACCGTTACCTTCAGACAGGAGAGTGCGGGGCTCAGAGTGAAAAGCTTCCAGGTCCCACGGTTTCCGCGAGGTCTCGGGAGGTCTTGAACCCACAGCTTCCACGAGGTCGCGGAAGGTCTCGAACCCAGACCTGTGAGTCCTGGGCCTCTGGGTCTGCAAAGAGAACCGCAGTAGGCAGGGTTAGCGGGGGCCTGCCCAGTTCTCCAGCGTCCAGACCAGCATCTGCCCAGAACCGCCTAGGCCCGGCCAGGGCGGCCCCTGGGGGCTGGGCAGGCAGCTGGCTCCTCATCGCTCCCTCCACACGCTCCACAGCGATGGTTTCACACGTACCCTCCCCAGGACCCGGCTCCTCTCCTCCACCCTCCCCCTGTCCCCACGATCACGTCACACCCTGCACCCCAAGGAACACGAGGAACACAGGAGGACCCAGCTCATGCCCACCGCAGACCCTGTGCACACGCCTGCACCTGTGCCTGCCCTCGGCTGGCTGCCTGCCTAACCCAGCCACACCCCCACCTTCGGGCCAGCTCCTCAGGCTCCCCCAGGGACCGCCTTCCCTCAGTTACCCCTCTTCCCTGCACCTTCGACTCACCCCCCCGCCCCCCCATCCCCCCCCCGCCGGTCAACCTGGGGATACAGCTAAGAAAAATGCACACACAGAAACCCAGGAAACCTCGACACTCCCCTCTCCCCGCCCTCCTGCCCAGCGCCCCGAAGAGAGAAGCCCTGTTTAAAAGAGCAGTAACAGCCCGGCTGGCGTGGCTCAGTGGCTGAGCATCGACCTATGAGCCAGGAGGTCACGGTTCCATTCCCGCTCGGGGCACAGGCCTGGGTTGCGAGCTCCATCCCCAGTGTGGGGCGTGCAGGAGGCAGCTGATCCATGGTTCTCTCTCATCATTGGTGTTTCTATCTCTCTCTCCCTCTCCCTTCCTCTCTGAAATCAGTAAAAACACACTTTAAGAAATAATAATAAATACATGAAGAGTTGTGTCAGTATCCCACCCCTTGACTCCCTGGGACCGAGTCTCCCAGCTCAGGTTCCCTGGAAGCCGGTCCGAGGTAAGGATTCAGGTGCACACGATTGCCCGCCAGGGTTCTCATCAGGAAAAGCCTGGGGGGAGGGGGGATTCAGCCAGACAGGAGGGGAGGGGGGGCCGGGCGAGGAGGGGACGCAGCTGAGGACAGGCTGCCTGCGCCACGAGATGGAGGGGAGCTCAGGGTATGACTCACAACACAGCCGGCCCCCTGGACGCCAGGGCCCTCTGCACCCTGACCAGCCAGGCCCTGGTAGCAGCCGCCCTTGCTGCGCTGGGGCCACGTACGTCCCATCAGCTGAGGGCCGTTCTCTGGAGGAGCGGCAGCTAGGGGTGGTTACCAGCCTCCCTCCGGCTGCTGGGCCCAGAAATGGGCCCTGGGAGGAGACACCCGCATCCTGAAGACCCACCTCATGCAGAGCTCACATAACTCACACGAACCGTCCCAGGAGGTGGAAACGCTGCCTCCTTGGGGAGCACAACCTGACCACGACAGGGAGCTCCTCCGCCACGTGCGACACTTTCCAGAGCACATGCTTCTCAGGGGGCAGGCGCTAGGGGGGTGGTTTGTTCTTCTTCAAAGTAAATGGATCCCTCCATTCTCCAGCCAGGGGACTGGTGTTTAGAGGTGTGTGTGTGTGTGTGTGTGTGTGTGTGTGTGTCTGTTTTAAACTCACCCTGTAGCACTACTATCACCCTTGTAACAAATATACTGGGATGATGTGGTTAAAAGATGAAAGCGTGTTTTGAATCATAAAATCAGTAACGAGGTTAGTAATCAAGTCAGCGATGAGAAATGCCCGGATGATGTTGTTAAAAGACTAAAACCTATTTTGAATCATAACATCAGTCCTGGAGTCCCAGCAGGGTAACAAGGAATGCAATAGAAATAAGGAAAAATAAGAAATGAGAACTGTATCTTGGAAAGAGAGAAATAAAACTGTTTTGTCCACAGTTACCATGATCATCTACTTAAGGAAACAATCTACTCTAGACACAGATATTTTTTCTTCTACCACAGTAACTACCAAAAGCAATTAGAACTGATATGTGAGTTTAGCATAGTCACTGGATGCAAGACCAATACCAAAAAAAAAAAAAAAAATCAGTTCTATTTCTATGTGCTGGAAATAAACAATGGCAGCGGTTCTCAACCTGTGGGCCGTGACCCCTTTGGCGGTCGAGCGACCCTTTCACAGGGGTCGCCTAAGACCCTCTTGCATATCAGATGTTTACATGACGATTCATCACAGTAGCAACATGACAGTGATGAAGGAGCAACGAAAATAATTTTATGGTTGGGTCACAACAGGAGGAACTGTATTTAAAGGGCCAGAAGGTTGAGAACCACTGAACAATGGGAATTTGAAATTTTGAAGTTCCATAACCATAGCTCCCAACGTGATGAGAGAGGGACAGATGAATCCAGCGCTCTCCGTGCGGAGTTCACGGGCTGAAAACGATGAAGCGTGGCTGAAAGAAAAAAAATGTTAAAGGCCAAAATAAAGGCAGAGACAGACCATGTCCATGGACCCGAAGCCTCGGCGTTGCCCCAGGCCCCTACTCCCCAGACGTCTGCACAGTCCACTCCATTCCGACCACGGCTCCCACAGGCTCCGTGGGGACATGGTCAGGCAGATCCTCAATCAGCTCAACCTGTCTGTGTCGGGGGGCAAGTTCCCCAGCCAGGGACGCGGCCCCTGTGGGTGCAGGGGATTGGAAGAACACGCGGGTGACAGCCGGCATGACAGACAGAGCAGCCGGACACCGGCCGGTCGGGGGGGCGCCTTATATACACGCTCCAACGAGGCCCGTGCTCCATTAACGTCAGCAGGCTGCACAGGGGTGGGCCCGCACAGCTCCTATATGGCTACTGCTGAGTCACTGCCCTCGCGCACGCGTAGGGCAAAGGGGCCTCTAACATAGTCCTGCCGCCGTGTCCTCGCCTGCACGCGTGGGTCTGGAGAGTGGGCCTGGAACCTCTGGCGTACACCCGTCAGGGCCCCCACAGGAGGGAAAATGAAGGACCTAGAGGAGCCGAAACAGTTTTGAAAACAAGAGCAAATCGTGCAGGAATCATACGAATTCCACATGTACTATGAAGCTGTCTCCTGTAACCGTGACGGGGTGGTATTTGCATAATGATAGTCAGATCGATGGATCGAAGCGTTCAGAAATAGACCCGCATGTAATGGGCATTTTGTTTTTGCTGAGGTGCCCAGGTCATTGAACGGGGAAATGATGCCATTTGCAACGAGGCACTAGAAAGGGCATTTTCTTTACGAGGAGAAGGGACCCCTACCCTTACTGTGGACGGTGTGCGAAAATTAACTTGAAACGGATCATCAGCCTGAGAGATAAAAAGAGAAAACTACTAGAAGAAAACAGAAGACATGTGTGCCACCTGGGTGTAGACGTGTGACTCTTAGGGAGAAAACAAGAGGCGTACACCATCGTCAAAACGGAAAACCGCTCTTCGAAGACACGGCTAAGAACATGGAAGGACAAGCCACCGATCGAGAGAAAATATTTGCTAAATATTTTCAACGGAGGCAATGTCACCGTCGAGGGGGCAAAAATGGGTTCTCCGGGGACTGAAAGCATCTTCAATGTTACATTTGGGGAGGCCCCTCAGAGAGCCACAGGACAGACACAGACACAGCATATCCAAGTTTTAAATGTTGTGGGGAGGGGGCGTTAGGAAATAAAGTCTAAAAGGCTCCTTGATGGTGGGGATCAGTGGGGGTAACATAAGAAAATAAATTGAGCCCAGCTGGCACGGCTCAGTGATTTAGCATCACCCTGAACCCGGAGGTCACGGTTCGATTCCCAGTCAGGGCACATGCCCAGGTTGTGGGCTCGATCGATCCCCAGTGTGGGGCGTGCAGGAGGCACCCATCAATGATTCTCCCTCATCACTGATGCTTCTATCTCTCTCCATCTACCTTCCTCTCTGAAATCAATAAAAATATATTGAGCGGCTGGGTGAGGTGGGCCCCCACCACTGGGCTGCATGTCCACGCTGGGTCTCTGGGTCAGCAGGTGAATCTCAACATACCTTTCTCAATCCTCACCACTCCATCTTCTTTCACAGGCACACACACACTGGATAAAAGTCTTGTATCTAGAATCTATAAAGAACGCTCTCAGAACTCAATAATAAGACAAGGAATACAATTTTAAAATGGGGAAAAAATCTGAACAGATACTACACCAAGAAAGATAAACGTTGGTAAAGAACTACCGACAGGACCTAGCTGGTGTGGCTCAGTGGGTAGAGCGCCGGCCTGTGGACTGAAGGGTCCTGGGCTCTGTTCTGATCCAGGGCACATGCCCGGGTGGCGGGCTCAATCCCCAGCGGGAGGCGGTGATGCTCTCTCATCACTGATGTTTCTCTCTCTCCCTCTCTCTTCCTCTCAGAAATCAATAACAACATATTTTTTAAAAAGAAGAAGAACTGCCCACGGAACCACAGTGGGAGGGCACTGCACACCTGGGGCAGGCGGGGCGCAGGGGCGGGGGGCAGGAGGAGTGGCTGCAGCGCGGGAGACTGGCGGCCCCGCGACGGTGGGCACCTGGGACTCTGGGGAAACACGTTGCGGCCTTTGATAAAGCTCTACAGACACTTACCTATGACTCAAACACCCTACGGCGAGGCATTTCCCCCAGAGAAACGGAAACATGGCCACAGAGGCCCTCTGTTCACATGCTGTGGCAGCGTTATTGACATTGGCCTAGACTAGGAACAACCCCAAACTCTGTTAACCAGTGCGCGGCCGTGACGGAACGCTGCTGAGCGCTGGAGAGGACGAACCCTCGCCGTGTGCGCCCACGGGGGTGATGACGGTAGGTGAGGCGTTCCGGTGAGGGAAGGCGGCAGGCCCATCCGTGTGTCCTTTCTCTGCTATTCGAGAAACGGCAAAGCTGGACGAACAGACACATTTACCAGCTGTTGCCCGAGACGAGGGACTGGGCGTGCACTGAGTGCGGAAACATATGAGGGAATTGGTTTTGGGGGGAAATGTTCTATATCCGCCCACCATCGTGCCTGTCATGTGACTGTGTTGTCAAAACTCACTGAACTGTACACTTTTTTGTTGTTGTTAATCCTCATCTGAGGGTATTTTTCCACTGATTTTTTTATTTAGGGGGAGGGAGAGACGGAGAGAGAAACATCGATGTGAGAGAGACATATGGATTGGGTGCCGCCACAAGTACTCGGGGCCGAGGATCGAGCCTGCAACCAAGGTACCTGCCGTAAAACGAATGAAATATTCTTCAGCCCGTGCCACGTGCATGGGGGGGAGAGAGGTTTGCAAAGCATTTGGACGTATCTAATGTAACACGCCACCATGGTAATGTGTCTGGAATGAACCTTATTGTGGAAGTGGGTGTGGGCAGGGCAAGAAGAAACTGGGAGAGAATACAGAATCGGGGGGTGTGTGTTCGGGCTGCGTGACGGCATCTTGACGTTCTCACCGCCCCAAACTCAATACTAAATAGGAAGTCCTCCCCGTCCCTTTGGGAAACCAACCACACCTCCCAAGTTGTAACCTTGGGAGGATGTGCCCTCCCAGCTCTTCCCAGAGGGTTTCCTAGAGAAATGTCAGGGCCTGTGGCTGGCCTACGGGAGCTGTTTGTAGTCAGGTGCCAAGGGCTCCTGCCCCCCCAGCCCCCCCCCCCCAGACCTAAGTAAAGCAACAGGGCTGCTCCCACAGAGCCAGCAACCTGGTGCAGGAGCCGGACGGCCACCCGTTAGTCACATTCATGTCATGTGACAGCTGGGGCAGGTACCTGGGCTGTCCAGAGAACCCATGCTGGGGGGACTTGATGGAGCCTGGGGGTATCAGGGAAGGCCTCCTGGAGGTGGTGACGCCCTAGCAAAGCCCAGGGGGTGGTGGGAGGAGTAGGCGTGGACCAGGCCAAGGGGTAGCATCGCAGCTCCTGGAGCAGGGAGAGGGAGGGGCGGGGCTGGAGCCTCCGTGGGCCAGGCGAGCTCTGGGAGATATGGGAATGAGATGCGGGGAGCCCTGTGCGGGGGTTTGGGGAAGGGACAGCCATCGGGAGGTGAGCGGCCCGGTCTGGAACCTTCTACCCCCACCCACCCCAGCGGCCGTAAAGGAGTCCCCATGCTCCCCATTCATTACCTGACATAACTAATTGCCTGGTGACATTGCCCATATTATAGACAAACGTGAAGTATGGGCCCAGCTGTTCCCCTTCTCGTCACCAGGAATCGGTTGATAAATATGTTTATTTGAGGTCAGCCCGGCCTCATCCATTAGAAATATTGTTTTTCTAAACATTACATTGATTTAATTTAACTCTAATCAATTTAAAATGGTTCTGACAATTAACAAAAGCTTCAAATATGACCTTAAAGTAATAGGATTCATTAGCTATGTTGAGGATTAAACTTACCCTAATAGGGCAATTTTTCTTCCGAGGGTATTCGGGAAGCGACGAGTGGTCAGTCAAAACGAGATCAATTATTATAAATTATACAGTTAGAGTTGATTATGTATCCCCTGCTAATTTGTCTAAAGAGGAGTCTCCACGATGGGAGTAATTTATGAATAACTAGCGCTCCCCCTGCCCGGGCCCTGCTTCCCGCAGCAGCTGCCGGGGCCTCCGTAGCCGCGAGGACTCTCTTCCGGGGCCACCCCGATGTGTGCTCGTTCAACCCGTCATTAATCGGAACAGTTACAGTTAAAGACACGGTGCCGGGCTCTTTGCCCTGTCATTCCTGACAGTGGACTCGCTCAAGAGGCATCTGATCAGAACTTCATAGGGGAGCCCGGGGGCCCCAGAGCCAGGCTCCGATGACAAAGGTGCCTGGCGTGCCAGCTGGTGGCTGGGGAGGGAGCGGTTCTGAGTTTCGCTCCAGCGGCCCAGGCCCCGGGCAGGAGGAACACAGGTGGCCCATCGGGGCTAAGCCAGGGACAGACAAACGGAACTCAATTTTTTCCAGAATCGTGCACACTCGGAGAGCTCAAGTCTCCTGAAAGTTTCTGGCTGAGGAATCAGGGCCCACGGGGCTGCCTCGCCCACTCCCTGCCCCGCACTGACCCTTTCTCTCTCTTCCGTTGCCCGCCTGGCCCTCCAGGCACATGACCTTGAGGACGGGGCGGGGGGGGGGGGGGCTGGGACACGCGGAGAAACAAGGCGAGAGAGAGACAGTCTCGCCAGGAGCCCCGAGGGCCAGGCTCCAGTGGCCCAGGTGTAGGCGGGCTGGGGGGCCGAGGGGAGGTGGCCTGCCCATGAGTGGACACTCCCCCTCCTGGACGGCGGGGGCCTGAGAGAGGAGATGGTGGGTGGCCCCGCGCTCCAGGCTCCCGGGCTCCTGAGCAACTGGGTGAGGTGGGCCCCCACCGCTGGGCTGCATGTCCACGCTGGGTCTCTGGGTCAGCAGGTGAGTCTCAACATACCTTTCTCAACCCTCAACACTCCATCTTCTTTCACTCCACAACCTCCCCTAAAATTAACTTAATAAACTTTATTAAAGTTTTAAGTCAACTTCGCACTGTGCGTGCCGACCGCACGTGGTATTTTGTGGAAGAGCCACACTCAAGGGGCCAAAGAGCCACATGTGGCTCGAGGCCGCGGTTTGCCGACCACTGGTCTAGGGCCAGGGGGCGGGGGAGGAACCCACAAGGGAAGTCGGTGGTCCAAGGAGGGTCTGCACCCACCAGACCTCACACCCTCACACGGGCCACAGGGGGTATCATACAGCAGTGAGGGCCTGTTGTTTGTTTTGTTAATCCTTACCTGAGGATATCTTTCCCATTGATTTTTAGAGAGAGTGGAAGGGAGGGAGGGAAAGAGAGAGAGAGAAACATTGATGTGAGAGTCACATCAATTGGTTGCTTCCCGCACGGGCTGGGAATCGAACCTGCAACCCAGGTACATGGCCTTGACCAGGAATCGGACCCTTATGGTGCAGGGGTCCTCAAACTTTTTAAAACAGGGGGCCAGTTCACTGTCCCTCAGACGGTTGGAGGGCTGGGCTATAGTTTAAAAAAAAACTATGAACAAATTCCTATGCACACTGTACATATCTTATTTTGAAATAAAAAAACAAAACGGGAACAGATACAGTATTTGTATTTGCACGTGGCCCGCGGGCCGTAGTTCGAGGGCCCCTGCTTTGGTGCATGGGCCACTGCTGTAACCTGAGCAGCACTGGCCAGGCCAGCAGAGGGCCCCTGCACGTCCGAGCTGGCTAGGACTCCCCGTTTGTATCGGGGATGGAGGAACTGAGGCTCAGAGAGAGGCCACTCAGGCAGGAAGGCAGTGGCCTCCGGTTCTGGAACCTGCTCAGTGCAGCTTGTGGCTGAGCCTCGGGATGGGAGGGGACTGGCCTCCCCGCCACCCAGGAGCCGGGGTGCAGGGAGTGGGCGCGCTGGGGAGACGGGGTGACCACAGCAGCCCTCCGTGTGAGCACCTGTGGTGTGGGCTTGGGGTCTGTCATCACTTAATCCACACCGCGCGGCGAGCGAAGGTGGGAGCCAGGACTTGGGCACACACGGCGCCTTGTGTCAGCCTCACCCAAAGGCCCGCGCTTTCTGGGCTTTGCTGAGAGAGAAGCGTCTTTCCCACCGTGGGCGGGGCTCCAGGACGTGGTGTGTACAAGAGCCACTGGGGGGTGAAAATGCAGTGCCAGGGCCCTGCTGAGGGGCGGGTCCTGTACACGGGGAGGCTCTGAGCCCGCATTTCTGCAGGGATCCTGAGGAGAGGGGGGCTGGTGTGCATACTCAGACCCTGCCGGCTCCGCCGAAGAGGCTAGCACCGTAGTAGGAGGCTCACACCAGAGGTGGGTTCCCACGCCCCTGGAAGAACATCTCTAACGAAGGAGTGTGCCGCCAGGGCCCTGCTGTGTGCCTGCTTTCCTCCCACCCAGCTGTGGGTTTGTGCTTCATTCCTCTGCAGATCCTGAACCCACCTCGCACCGACCCGACGGCGTGCGCCCAGCAGATGGCACTGCCTCATCTGAAACACCGTTTGTGGAGGGAGCCTGCAAGCTCAAGGTGGAGGGAGAGATGGAGGAAAGACCACACAGGCAGATGTGCCCGACACCCCGCCTCTGCCGCTGTCCTGAAGTCACTCAGAGGAAGCGGCCAGCCTCCTGGATGCACTTTAAAATCTGCCGCGCGGCCCTGACTCGCTGCATTTGCTTTCAAACATCACCTGCCGCTTCCGGAACCGGGGAGCTGGTGGCTGGTTGCAGCTGGGAGCCAAGATCTATGACGTTGCCATAACCTGTTACGGCCACACGATGGCGATGCTGCGCCAGAAGGATGGGAGGCCTTTAAAAAAAATCGGAAAAAAGGCCATCTAAAGACTTGAGTGTGACCAGAAAGTCAGGTCCTGGGAGGAAACATGGTTACACTTGCACCTCGAAAACCACAAACCATGCACACGCAAACATGATTTCAAGTTCTAAATCCTGATGAGCAAGAGCTACAATGTTTCCACTTCTGAGAGGAACCGTGGGGACCCAGAGGTGGGGACCTCGGACAAGACGGACAAGACGTGGGGCCGGGAAGTCATTCTGGCCACACCCACAGCAGTGAGCGGGCAGGGCTCTATGCAGAAGAGGCTGAACGTTGCCCGGCTGGCGTGGCTCAGTGGTGGCGCGCCGACCTATGAACCAGGAGGTCACAGTTCAATTCCCGGTCAGGGCACATGCCCAGGTGCTTCTCTCTCACCATTGATCTCTCTCTCTCTCTCTCTCTCTCTCTCTTTCTCTCTCCCACCCTCCCCTATGAAATCAATAAAAATACTTTTCTTAAAGGCCAAAAGTTCCTTCTCTGACTCAGCAAATATTTGAGCACCTGCTGTGTGCCAGGCACTGATCATGGTGCTAAGAAAACGGAAGGAGCTAGGGGAGTCCCTGCGTCCGGGGCAAGAGACCCCAGCGCACCCTCCGCTGAAGAGTCGGCCCCGGTGCCTCGGGCCCGTTTCAGACCATCCCCCTGGCTCCCCAGCACCAGCTGATAAACTGTCAGGAATGGTGTGAGCCAGCTCATGAATGATATTCACTTCCAATTATTAAAGTTAAATGATATTCGCTCCCAATTAAATAAGTTCTATGGCAAAGCTCTGAATAAGTAAGTCATATTTAAAACTCATCGCTTCCTTATCGTTTTACATTTGACAGTTACCGAGGCCAGGGGCCAGCCAACTTCCGTAAGGACCGGAGAGCAAGCATTTCAGGCTGTACGGGGGGACGTCAGTGTCGGTCACAACTGTCCGGCTGTGACACTGCAGTGTTAAAGCACGCGTGTCCGGGGGAAATGTTACTGACAAGCGGCGTGGGCTGGGACCGGCCCTTGCCCCTGCTGGCGGGGCCTGGGCCAGGCTCAGGGACTGCTGTCGCCGGCACCTGTGCGGCGGGAATGCTATGTGCTCCCGTGCGGCTCCTACTGGCTCTCCTCCCGGCCCCGCCTCCAGCGACGTCACCCTGTCACCCAGGGCTCCGCACCCCCAATCTAGTTTCCATCTCAGCGCCTACCCAAGCTTTCCGCAAACCCTCATGCAAAAGTTACGTGCGTTCATCCAAAAATGAGAAAATTACAAGATGGAGGAACTCTGGTGCACCCTTATGGCTGGTGAAGCTAATGCGTATTAGCAAGTGGAATGATGAGACCACAGGGTAGGCCTGCCTTTAGAAAACACCTGCAGGTCTGAGAAGATTCTCTCGGTCACTTCTGGACATTGTTCTATGTAATCATATGTTACGTGCACACGACAGCTCTTCTGTCCTTCTGCATGGCTAGGAAGGCATTCCAGGCAACCATGCTCGGAGCACACGCATGCCACAGCACATGCCATGGCACACGCCACGGCGCAGACACCCACGAGCCACGGGCTAGTCCACAACACTCACTGTTGTCTAGACACACACCATGCATATCGGCTACAAAAATACCATTTTCTGCTCCTTTAATCGGGAGGATAAAGCTGCTGCTACCGTGTAAATAAAACTGTCATTACTTCAAGTGAAATCAGCTGAACGTGGTGAGGGGCAGGCTGCCCACGCGATCAAACCCGAGCGCTGGGCAGTCCGACTCGCGTGGCAGAGGTTGGGTACCTCATGCATCTCTCCAGGGCGTGTCACTGAGCCACGCCTTAGGCCAAGTTCATCTCCTATGGCCATGGATCTGTGCGGGGTGACACCTGTCACTCCAGGCCTTGCATAACCCCGTGCCCCGCACCATGGAACAGCCTCAAGATGAGCGCAGCCGGCAGCCAGTCGCCACACTGAGGAGCGCCGACGGCTGTACACGCTAGTCCCCCATGAACGTCACTTCAAAAATGGACGCTTTGTGACAGAACCACTCGTTTATGTCAACCCCAGAACAAACGGGACCGCCCCACCAGGGGAGGTGGCACGGTTCCGACCGCTTCAGCAGCACGGGACGCCGACGGGAATGCCGACGGGACGCTGACGGGAACGCCGAGGAGACAGGCCGGTCAGCCCGAAAGAAAATGCAGGCGTCAACTCAACACAACTTTAATAGCCGATGGAAAGCCGTCTCTTAACACCAAACATTTCTTCCTCACGGCAACCGTTAGCTACAAAGGACAGCGATGTCATATCCTTGGTCCGTAAAGAAGACACATTTATTTACATTCTCGGTGGCCGAGAAGAGGTCTGAAACGGGCACAGGTAGGATGATGTGCTTCCAAAGAGATCACGTGATCACCGCCCTGGACTTAAAGCTTCCGCTTTAATAACTTCATTTAGATTGTAAACGCCAGAGTGCACACGCTTCTCATTAGAGACTCCAGGAACACAGAGCAGCTCTTCTCTGATGGGTCCTCCCACAGCGACCCCCCTGCCGCCTGGGACGCAGGCGGAGCCCCGGGCGCATGGCAGGCCGTGCGGGGCGGCTCTGCACCTGCCGCTACTTGTACAGGCTCATGGTGGGGCTCTGGTACATGCACATGTACGCGTCGCACAGCAGCCTGCGCGCACAGCCCTGGATGCGCCGCGAGTCCAGGGAGTGCAGGTCCTCCGGCGACATCTTCAGGTACTCCCGGACCTCGGGGCACGGGGTCACCTGAGGGATGTTGAAGCCGTTCTGACCACCTGTGGACAGGAAGGGCGCGGCTCAGGGTCAAGTTCTCCACCCGCTGCTGCCCGCTCGCCCGCGCCATCTCACACCTGCAGCCCCGGGAAGGGGAACTGCCAGTTTCTGGACCGATTTCACTTCTGATTCCTACAAGTTAAAGCCTCTTTTGCTCTCAACGGTGTGATCATTTTGTTTTATTTCTGAGGGGATTCTGGGGCCAAGAGTGAAGAAAACTGGCGAGAGGACACAGCCTGAGCAAGGCCCACACGCCTCCCCGCGCCCTCTGTGCCCAGTGGGCGATGATGATACAGACGACGCACAGCGCTCAGCTGCCCGGCACGTACGCCCCTCACCGTGACCCTGCGGGGGGTGGAGGCCATCTAGTGGAATGAACACTCTCTCTCCTTCCATGTAACCGCTCCCGCACCCCCATGTCCTTCCCGCAGAGCCTGGCCCGGGGCCCTCAACACCCGGCGGCCAGGCTCGCGCAGAAATGAGGAGCCTGGGCCCCGAGAAGACGAAGCTGCGAAGGAAGCCTCTCGGCTGACAGAAGCTCAGGGTCTTCCGTCAGGGAGCCCCCTGCCTGGGGGGCAGCACAGCATCGCCCTTTAGCAGCAGGGCCGCGAATGCAGCCCAGGCCTCAGACCCTCACGCGCTGTCCCTGGGGCCTCCCCACACTGTCCCCAAGGACACAGCCCCACGGGAGCTGAGAGTGAGTGGTTACTGTCCCAATCGGCCATGCTGTCACCCGCTGTCCCTGGGGGCCTCCCCACACTGTCCCCGAGGATGGGACGCGGCCCCACAGGAGCTGAGAGTGAGTGGTTACCGTCCCGGTCGGCCATGCTGTCACCCGCTGTCCCTGGGGGCCTCCCCACACTGTCCCCGCGGATGGGACGCGGCCCCACGGGAGCTGAGAGTGAGTGGTTACCGTCCCGGTCGGCCATGCTGTCGAAGAAGAGCCAGGCGGAGTCGTCCCGGCCGTACTTGACGAAGGCCACGTAGTGGCTGGTCTCGATGCAGAGCACGGCGAACAGCTCCATCTTCTGGCAGGGGACGCAGCTGTGCCTCCAGTCCCGGTCGGGCAGGTCTTTGGGCAGGGACACCGGGTTATACTTGTGGTTCTGCCTCTTGGGGTGGAGGTGGACCTACACGGAGCAGTACGAGCCAGGCTCAGGGATGCTGGTGATGGGCTCCACTCCCTCGCCCTGACTCCTCCGGGCCCGCAACCCAGTCCTCACGGGAGTCTGTCAGGTGCACGCGGGCAGGAACCGTGCCCCTGACCATGAACTTGCGGGCGTTCGTGATGAGGCGAGAACTCCTCCGAGCCCACCGCCTGCGGAGTGTGCGCGCAGCCTCGGGGAGCTCACCTGGGTGTTGCAGTCCTTGCAGAACTGCTTGATGGTCCCGGCCGCGATGTCGGGGTCCTCATAGCACTCGCGGCACTCATACATGGCCAGCCCTCTGCAGATGCGGCACTGTCGGGGGGCTGGGGCGGAACAGGGGAGGGGCCTTTAAAATGCACTCTTTCATGAAAAAGATTAAAAACTTAAGCTCTAAAAAGGACAATGTTCTTGGGCTCAAAACAGGCTCTCCCTCCCACCCCCTTAAGCTTTAAATTGGATTTCCGTGGATTCGGGATAAGTTTAAAAAATTTCTCTGACCAAATGACAATTTTTTAAATTAATATGTTCTAGGGCGCTTCCCCCGGACTCTGAAGAGTCTATTAAAGGACTTTCAACGATGCAGGCGGCACAGGGAAAGCTGACAGCATCCCGTTTCAGTTAGCGAGAGAGGCCACTGTCAACAGCACCTGCACGTCCTCCATCCTCCCGCCTCACACGTCTACACAGCTCCTGTGTTCACAGCTCCTTTTTCCGAGCCTTTATATCTGCACATGTACAATGCTGTGTGTGTGTGTTTGTGTGTGTTCACAGCTCCTTTCTCCAAGCCTTTATATCTGCACATGTGCAATGCTGTGTGTGTGTGTGTGTGTGTGTGTGTGTGTGTGTGTGTGTGTGTGTGTTTATAGCTCCTCTTGTACAAAATATCGACATGACCTTCTACTTAACGTCACATCATCGCTTTCACACTACGGGTCTTCTAACACAGGACAGATACACCGTAATTCCTTTAACAGCTCGCCCCTTGGTCACATACAGATTGCTTCTAACTTCTTACTCAGGCACCAGTGAACCTGTGCGCGTGTAAAATACGTATTGGCGTCTCTGACGATGTTCTCAGAATGCACTCTAGCTGCGCACTCCCGGTCGAGCAGACACGGATGCCTGGGGACGGCCTGCACCCGCTCCCCTCCCAGCGGAGGGGAGCCCTGCGGGCTCTCTGAGGAACCAGCAGAGCAAGCAGCGCTCCTACTCACTGTCTTCCAGCAGGTCTGTGATGTTCAGCTCCAGGGAAGGGAAGATCTTCTTAAACAGCTTAAAGTCCTTCCCAAACCGAGGCATCTGGATGATCAGGCATGACGGGGCCTGAAAAAGGTAAGTGTTTTAGAATCCAAGTGCTGGGAAACTTTCCCTGCGAGCCCGGCCTGCGTGGCTCAGTGGCTGAGCGTCGACCTGTGAACCAGGAGGTCAGGGTTTGACTCCCGGTCAGAACTTCCATATAAAACACAAGCCACGACCACTGACCTCTGCAAATTTCAGGTTGCTGTTGATAAAAGACCATTCTAGCAGCTGCTGGATTGTAGGAACTCCAACTTTCTCATTTTTTTCCATAAAAATTTGATAGAAGTAACAATCTTGTACTTTTTGACCTGCTGACCTGAAAGAAAACATGCAGAAAACCCCACAGAGTTTCCTTGTGAAATACTCACATCACAACATGAACGGTTCCAATAGTGTCTGAGAACAGAAAACTACGCATTTGATGGTGCAACTTCCGACAGCAGAACAACGGGGCAAAGGCAATAATTTAGATAAAATAATTAAACGTCTTTCTCCCCAGCCATCCACTATTCCAGGTCTCGGGATTCTGTTTTTATTCGATTCGTCCCTGAGTTAGTAAGTTAGTGCTGGGGAGAAGACGATGGTGGAGATTAATGTGCTTGTGGGACGGAGCCCATGGATACCCTAACACACGATGTGACGTAACCCCTGAGGCCCTCGTCGGCAGCCGATGGCAGAGGGGACAAGGTGTCTCTTTTCCAGGGCGTCTATAAAAATGTGGACGTTACCTTATTTTTAACAATGGTTCCACCCTTAAAATATGATGAAACAAGATATTCAAGAATTCTTCAGGATCTAGGAGAAAATTAAAAATCAAGTAAGTCCCTGCCAAACTTTTAAATCATTCTATTTTTTATAACAGCCATATACCTATGCTGAATCCAGTTTCATAGTCAATCTAATTTCAATTAAAAGCACAGTTCTCATGTTTTCCTAACTAAAAATACAAAGGATATGATAAAATATTAAGTTCTAACTTTGTTATGATATTATTGCATTTGAAAAGGTATAATCATTCATGCGTGATGACATAGTTTTAATTTCTTTTGAGGGGTTTAAGTGGAATGAAGCCTGAAGTACCTTGTATTTTCCTGACACTTAAATAATTACCAAGTCTCTAAGCATTACAGCTAATTCCAACATGCTGTGAGCACGTTCAGAGTCAGGAGCTGCCTCTCGGAGGAAAGCCAGTAGCCATGAACAGACAGAACGCTGACTCTGACCGTAACGTCACCCTTTGCGGCAGGAGGCTCCGTGGGACGTGTGGCTGAGCCGACCAGCCTCCCGCGGAGAGGGATCCAACGGGCCGCAGGATGGGAACGCTGGGGAGGAACATGCCCAGGTACCCACCGCCTGCCTACAACCCGCCCGCTGCTCACGGAGCCCTCTCTTCCTTTTGCCACTCCCTTTAGAAGAGGGACAGCATTTTAAAAGGGGGAGCAGCCCGGCCAGTGTGGCTCAGTGGTTGAGCGTCGACCTACAAACCAGGAGGTCAAGGTTCAATTCCTGGTCAGGGCACATGCTGGGTTGCGGGCTTGATCCCCAGTGTGGGGTGTACAGGAGGCAGCCAATCAACGATTCTCTTTCATCATTGGTGTTTTTATCTCCCTCTCCTCTCCCTTCCTCTCTGAAAAATAATAAAAATTAAAAGTAAAAGGGGAGAAAATTGTACACCGCATGGACGTGTCTGTTTAAAACCTCCCCCTTGCTCCGCACGGGCCGTCGCGTGGAGGGCGCCAGGTCATCTCAGGGCAGGTCCTGGGAGGGAAGACAGTCACCTTTCTCTTCAGAGGTAAATCCTGACGCAGCCCCAACTTTTTCAAGTATTTTTCTCAGTTTCATAATCTTTGTGGCACACACATATCCATATCTATGTTAGTAAAAATATGAATTAATACTGGCACACACATTCAATTCATATAGCATATTTTGATAATCACAAATTCCTTATATAACTTCAGCATGTCATAAATCAATAGGCTAGACCAGGGGTCCTCAAACTATGGCCCGCGGGCCACATGCAAATACAAATATTGTATTTGTTCCCGTTTTGTTTTTTTTACTTCAAAATAAGATATGTGCAGTGTGCATAGGAATCTGTTCATAGTTTTTTTTTAAACTATAGTCCGGCCCTCCAACGGTCTGAGGGACAGTGAACTGGCCCCGTTTAAAAAGTTTGAGGACCCCTGGGCTAGACAATTATTTTGAAAAATACAATTATAGGCTTCTTTTTTTCCTTTTTATTGATTTACAGGGGTGAGTTTGAAAAATTAAGAATCTGGAATGAGAATTATCCCAGACACTATTATACCCTAAAAATAACTACCACATACTAATACAAGAAAAAATACTTGGATTTTATGATGACTGGCTAATGCTATTTGCTTAAGAAATCAGAGCTAACTTTATAGAACAGAATATGTAACTTTGAGAGAGAGAGCAAGAGAGTCCTTTTAGTATTAAAGCAGGAGACAGCCACCAGGAGGCAGGGCAAAGGGTGGTGCTAAGACTGAACATCTAAAATGTGCTCTCAAACCCGCCATCGTCATGTGACACTTTTGTTCGTGTCTGTCTGAGCACAGGATCCATTCCACACCGTCCATCCGCGACAAACGCTTACTCCAGCGGCTTCAGAAGAGACGCGAGAGGCTGCCATGGGCTGCCAAAGGCCGCTCAGAACTGACTGATCTTTTTTAAATTTTTTATGTTAAGTGCTAGGTGCTCAATATATGTTGGCTGCAGAGATAAAGAATGCATGAACACTCACTACCCAACCAATAAAACTCCCCTCTGCTCCTTTGCTCCCAAATGAAATCAGGCTTAAGAAGCCAGAGTATCATTTGGACTAAGAGGCACGGTGACTGCCGGGCTGGGATCAGCTCTTTCCGAAGAGAGGAGCCCGCCGGCTCGGCTCTCCCGCGCCTCCTGCATTGCTACCCTGGGCCGTCCACCACTGGGCCCATCACTCTGACACACACTGCATGCTACACCTGGGCCGGATTCAAAACTAAATGAGCAGAGGCAGTACAAGGACCAAAGGCTAAACACATCATTAAAACTCCATCGAGAAAATAAATTCCACCCATTTCGTATTAAATAAAAACCAGGCGGAAACTAATAACTTTACCAAGAAACAGCAACTAGGACGCCGCGCTCAGGCGGCAACAAGCGCCCCCTACTCACATCCGCAGCGGATTGACGATCTCCGTCCGCAGGAGCTCCTGTGTCTCGCTGTAATACTCCACGTCGTCCTTGTCTTTGGGCCTAAGCAACACGGTGTCCAGAACGGAACTGAAGGCAAACAAGCTGCAAAACACAGACAGGATTTGTCCTCGCGCTGTGAACCCATTATCTTCTCGAGAAGCACATACTGAACAGAATGTGAAGAACAAGCCGCCACATCTGGGGAACAAACAACAGAGAAATCCGTGCTTTTCATGAACACGGGAAGCCAGGAGCCCAGCTCCCAAGGAGTACAGGCAGCACATAATGAAATGCAAGCCTCCCTTCTGTCTCAGGTGCAGACACCCGTCGCTCTACTCGAAGGCAGTGAGCAGTGTCTCCCTCTCCCTCTCTCTCTCCCTCCCTCTCACTGCCCAGGGCGCTCTATTCCTCCGAGGTTAATTGTAAACTTACCAGAACAAGGTCGAGTCCAAGTAACAAGAATTGTAATGGCCCTGGATACCTTTCTTCTTTCCAATCATGATCTCCAAGCCTTCTTTTTCCATTCTCGGTGGAGTATTTTCTTCCACTACTTCACTCAAGTAGCCTCCGAAGGCTGAAAAGAAGAAAATAAAGGTGGAGACAGTCATTCTTTAAACTATGACCACAGGCCTCCCTGTATATGTCTTCACTTAAAATATTCTTTTGCATTTTGAGGCAAAATTTATTTCTCAACTCAAAGCTAAGGTAAGGGTAGGCTGGGGTTACTGTTACTCGCTGGGCGTGTGAAAAATGCTACTGTGCATTTCCAGCCTCACTGCCTCCACCAGTTAGAAATCACTGCAGAATACTAAGGAATTCATGTGAAAAAGCACCTGCCACATAAGGCATTTTGTTCCCCAAATACTTCATTGTCTGAAGATGTGTCCTTTTTAAGTTGGAAAAGAAAACAAAAATTCCGAATTACTATTTCAACCGCATGAGAAATGTCTTCCTAGGAGGGTTTTCCTACTCGGCCTGCCTGGCCTTGGAATGCTCCCCATGGTCACCCGGGAGTGGGGGGGTGGCACGGGAGCCGCCGCCGCCACGGGGACGCACTCCGCCCTGCGTGGAGCCCGCTGAGCCGCTGCTGTGAGCGCCGCCTGCGGGCCAGGCGCGGACTCATGCACTTGGCACGGAGGGGGCGGCGCTGCTGACAGCACGTGCTCACCGACGCCCCGGAACGAGGCTGAGCAGGGAGTCGTGCCCCAAACGCACACATCTGCCTCCTGGGCTGTTGAAAACTACACTGTGTCGTCCACAGGAAGACAAAAAGAAATCCCACGATTTTCACTTCCTAAGTCTCAAACACGTTCTCCTGACTTTTCCTTTCCTTAACCCTACCAGACCGCTGTACCGATTTTTCGGTAATTTCCACACAAAGGTGGAATATTGGCGCTAGATGAAAGGTAGACCTATTTTCTACAATGTCTCCAAGTTCCATCTTATTCTAACCACTTGTTTGCATGTAACTAACATTTTTCTATATCATGTTGGTTTTTTCTCTTTAATGCTCAGGAGCCCAGGTATAGGGGACAGTTAGGTTCAGGGCCTCAGGTCTGGTAGGATTAAACGTCCCTGCTTAGAGTAACTGTAGCTTCCTTACACACCAGGTAACAACTCTGACCGCTTTAGAGGCCTGATGAAGGCTGTAAGACACACATCTGCCACGGCCCCGCCGCCTTCTGCCCGCGGCTGAGGCCAGACCCGAGCCCTGCAGACCAGGGAGGGCAGGTACCTAGAGAGTTGCAGCGCTCGATCTGGTTGGACACCGGCTGCAGGGACGCGAACCTGGAGTCGGGCCGGCAGCTCTTCAGCTTGACGAAGAGGGCCTTCTTCAGGGCGCAGGTGAAGTAGCGGGTGCCCCGGAAGGTGCCGTCCGTGCAGCCCGTGCACTCGTCCTCCTGGGGGAGAGACGGCCCGTGCCTCACTCGGCCCCGTGCAGGGGTAGCGTGCAGAGACCTAAGGCTTGTGTGCCTGCACCCTTTCCTGAAACCCCGCACCCCACCTGGACTGAGGACCCCTCCGGGAAAGGCTGGCGAAGCAGCATTCCGGCCCACAGCCAATGATTTCAGAAATTCGCTCCTTAATCGGCACGAAGCCCTCATTGATCCTCTCAGAATCCCTGCTGGAACCTTCCCCGGCTAACTGACCTTCCTGCACCTTTTCCAAAAATATTAAAACTCGGCGTGTGGGGTGGAGGGGGCAAAGGGGGGGGAGGCTGTTCATTTTACCAACTCCCCCCCACAAAGCAGCATTAACGAGCATGCAGATACCACAGACCCCATCTAAATAAAGCTAAACACGCTCAATTCTCCTCTCCCAATTATGAAATGTCAAGTGATACACTTTCCTAATCTCCAAAGGGAAAACCTCTCCTTCTGGTGAAGACCCCAAAAGATTTATTAAAATGGGGATTAATCTAAAGCCAGTGATGTGGACATTAGCGCTGACTGGGGAGGGAGGCCGGGAAGGAAAAGAGAGGCTGATCAGGGGCTGCTTCCCTCGCGTCCTGTTTCACACAATGAGCCTAAACATGAACCTCGCGCTCCATTTCCATTCCCGGCCGTTGATCGGCTGTCACTTTGGAACAGGTGACCAGAGGTCACTGGGTGGCAGGGGAAGTCAGGCGACACGGGAGTAAAACTGTTCTGAAGTGACGGCTCTTCTGAACATACAACATTTCAGCAAAGCACGGAGCAGGGGCAATCCATCCCCTCCCACTAGCAGAGGAGGGTGCTTCTAGGTGGAGGACGTTACCAGCTCCAGCCCAGCGAGGACTTCGCTGAGGCCCGGCGGCTGCCCAATCCAGCGGATCACCCCGTAGAAAGGAGGGTTCTCCTTGACTTCCGCCAGCGAGCCCACCTCCAGCCCGTGGGAGCTCCCGGGGGACGCGGCCACGGGCGGGCTGTCCGGGACGGACGTGGTGTTCAGCTCGCCCATCACCGACTGGACGGACAGGGAGAGCGGGCTGTGGCCGATGGTGCCATTGGCATTGGGCATCTTGGTCAGGCTGAAGGGTAAGGAGTGGAATCGGTTCTCGCTGGACAGCGAGTTCATGGTCGGGGGCTGCAGAGGGGGCGACGCCTGTCCCAGCTCTGGAGGCAGCTCGGTGAGCGACTTGGCAGAGTCCTCGGCAACTGCAGAGAGTCGTTCTCGGTTAGAGGAATGCATGGCAGGGTGGTAGGCAGCCCCCACCGCCCCGCAGGTGCCCGCACACGGGGCCCCACTGCCCGCCCGCTCCCTGGCGGGACGTCACCGCACACAGCCTGGATGTCTCCTCACCACTTCTTCAGCCTCCGCCCACCTCCACGTTTCCACCTCAGTGAACGCCACCCTGCTGTCCAATCCACAAACACCTACTGTCGATTAGGGTCGGACAGGTTCTCTTCTTGTCCGTGGCACAATGAGGTTAGAAACCACCACAAAAGACGCCACGACATTTAAGAAAGATGCTTCTCCAGAACAAATGGACCAAAGAAAAACTGGTATAAGTGTTTAAAGTAAAAAAAAAAGGACAGAGAGAAAAACCAACATCCGTGGAACATGTCTAAAGTCATACCTTTCAAGGAAATGTACAGACTTAATCATTTATTTTTAGAAAAAAGAAAGATGTTATTAATGACCTCAGCATACAACTGAAGAAGCTAGAAGAACCAAAAAGTAGTCAAAGGAAATTTTGAATAAAAACAGAAATGAATGAGGGACAAAACACACTAGAGAGAACCAAAGCCGAAAGCTCTTTTGCTGAAATGACTATCACAGCTGCCGGCAGGCACTGCGGCCGGTGGGGAAGGAGGAGCGTCTAGTCCAGCCATGGGCAAACTACGGCCCGTTTGAAATGAATAAAACTAAAAAAAAAAGAGACCGTACCCTTTTATGTAATGATGTTTACTTTGAATTTATATTAGTTCACACAAACACTCCATCCATGCTTTTGTTCCGGCCTCCGGTCCAGTTTAAGAACCCATTGGGGCCCTCGAGTCAAAAAGTTTGCCCACCCCTGGTAGTATGTAGTGCGGGGACCACCAGCCATCCACGCTCTACCCGAAGTCACTCCCAGTGGCTCAGAAACAATGTGAACAGTAAACCTGTGACTTTTGGGGAGACAGCAGAGGGGAGTGTTCTTTACGACGGTAGGTTGGAGAGAAAGGTCTTAAACGTGAGTATACACCAGTGATGGCGAACCTATGACACGCCTGTCAGAGGTGACACGCGAACTCATTTTTTTGGTTGATTTTTCTTTGTTAAATGGCATTTAAATATACAAAATAAATATCAAAAATATAAGTCTTTGTTCTACTATGGTTGCAAATATCAAAACATTTCTATACGTGACACGGCACCAGAGTTAAGTTAGGGTTTTTCAAAATGCTGACACGCCGAGCTCAAAAGGTTCGCCATCACTGGTATACACACAGCAACTGAAATAACGGACAGACATGGTCACGTGAAAATGAAGAGCTGCTTGTTCAGTAAGAGGCAGCATAGTAAGACTGAAAACATGAGCCCAAACAAGGAGAACTTACTTCAATCCTTGTATCTGACAAAGGATTGGAATTTGGAAAAGGTCTATAAATCAGTAAAATAAAAAAAAATTAAAAAGGCAAAAAGAAGAAGAAACCTAATGGGACGGAATACTATGCGGCAATGAAAAATTACGCTCACGCACTAGAACTGGGATGAATCTTAGGGACCCAATGCTGAGTGGGGAAACTACATGGATACATAGTCCGATTCCTTGTATATAAAGCTCAAAATATACAGAACTAACAGTCTACAGATGCAAACTTACAGAACTCTAATTTAAAAAAAAAAATCGAAGAGAAAGATTAAATTAAAGATGCTGGAGGCTCAGAGGAGAGAGTGGAGAGAATGATACCTCCCAGCCATTAAGTTCCTCGAGGCTCAGCCTTCGCCCGCACCCTCCCTCCACTCTCTCCTTACGACACTATTCTGGGACTTTGATCACCACGTGCATGAAGGCAGCCTACAGCTCCCTTTCTCCAGCTCTTCCCTCTCTTCTAAGCCCCAGATCTTTATCTCCAACTGCCTGTGTGACAAGTCACCCCAGGAGTCTGAAAGGCCCGCCAACCCTCATAGTCAAAAGCAACCCCTCGCTTCCTCCACAATCACCCAAGTGTGCAAACAGAAACCACGGAGTCGGCACAGACATCTCTCCTCCTCAGCTCTCACGCCCGGCCTCTCCGGGAGTCCTGTCAACTCCCTCCCACATGGCTCAGAGCCACCCGCTCCCAGCTCTTCCCCAGCAGCCCCGTCCCCGCTCCCACCATCCAGGATCGAGCCCCAGCAGCCGTCCCGGGCCCGGGCGCTCACACACGCCTGCTCCGACCCTGCCCACGCTTCAGCAAGGGTGAGCTTTCAAAAGGGAAGCTTGGTCGGTCACGACTCGCTGCAAGCCCTCCAGGGCTTCCCGGGCCTTCCACTGGGGCCAGGCCTCACGTGCCCCGGTCCTGGTGCCTTCCCAAGAGAGCTAGGCCCCTCTGTTCTAGCTGCTCTGGCTCTTTCGTCCTTGAACCCCAGGCTCCATTGCCCATGAGGCTTCCCTATGCTGTTCCCTCCGCCTGCAAGGCCCTCCTGACCCTTCCCTTTGCCCACCGCACTGCTCCAGTGAATTTAGCGCCTGTCACTTCCTGGGGAAACAGCCTGAGCCCCCAAGTAAAGTCAGGCCTCACTGCACTTCCATCCTTGTATCTGATGGAATAGATACACACCTCCACGCACCTCCCCGTCCCCACCGCTGCAACTCTACCTGTGTCTGATCGCTGACCACCTTGATCTACTTTAACAACCTGATCGTAAACACAGCCAGGGCGAGGACCAAGCCTATTTTCTCACATGTAACCCAGCGCCTAGAAGAATGCCTGGCACATAGTAAGCACCCAAACACACGTGCTGAACAGACGAAGAAGAAGAGCAGGAACCAGGAGAACACGATGGCCCAGAACCAAGGGAAGGAAGGGTTTTCAAAGGGCGTGTGTTAAAGAGACAAAGACCCCGACGGAGAGGTCTTTAAATGATTCACTGATTCTAGAGACCTTCTCCCCGCAGGTCAGCTGGGCCAAGAGAACAGCTGCTAATACATTTTCTGAAAGTTTTATCAACCTCAGCCGTGCAGTTCAAGCTGTGCACAATATTTCAGTTCAGCAATATATTCATTCAATTTCCCAAAACTGCATCTATGGGTTGACGACACCATTCCTCTCTGCTGAGTTAAGGCTGAGGTTACCTTCATCGATGTACCACGTGTTTTTTGACTTGGGTGGCAGCTGTGAGTCCACAGAAGACCCATTTAAGGTATAAAATAATTCCGATCGGTTTCTACTTCCAGGGTCTGAGGTAGAGCCTATGGAACAAGAAAAGTTCCTTTTAAACACAAAGGCAATCTGGGGTGGACGCGTTTCCATCACTGAAATAAACACATGGTGTTAACTATTCACACAGCCCACCGATGCCCACGGACACTGCTTTATCTGTGCCGGCGGCTTTTCAAACTCTGGTAACCATTTTGGAAGAACCTGAAAGATTCTTCCAACCAAGACTCAACATAGGAGGAGAAACGAGTAAGTTTAAAGAAAACCATATAAATTTTTAAACAAACTGCTTTTAGAAAATGTTTTTTTAATCATTTCATGTACTGGCTTATATCCGAATGTCAACATCACCATTCCCCACTTTCATTTGACAAACCCGTGGGCTCACAGATTTAGCCTCTAATATTTAGAGGAGTTGCTCTCAGAAGGAGGGAACCTTCAAACGTTGAACAAATTCAGTTTTAAAAATTCAAGGTTTAAGCATTTGGAACCGTTGGGCATCGGATTCCTGGCTGAATGTCTTTGGTTCTGGAGAGAGTGAAGCTGCGCTATTTCCTACATCGTCGATTCACTCACCGTAAGAAAGGGTCGGTGTTGCTAGGCCTCAGACATTTAAGACGGGACCTGCCCCAGCACCGAGACGGCTGCTGCGGATGCCAGCAACCAGACAAAACCTGGCTTTCCCTCCATTCATAGCAGCCAGCTCCTGCTTTCTGCCTACAACCAGGTCTGCTGCGACATAAGCAACACACGTCTAACGAGAATACTGAGGCTATTTATGAAGTGAGGGCCACGTGGTTGAGCCATCCTATCTAGACCTAAAGGTTAGCACAAAGAATACTATCACCTCTACAGTCTGTTTCATTCTAAGTGTCCCAGGGTCCAATGTCAGATAAAATATTTCTCAAGCACAATTTCCTTTCAAATGAGCCAAAATAGTTTTGTTCACTAGGCGACCGAGGAGAAAATAGTCTTCCCCTAACCCACTTCCGAGTTAGCAAAAGTTCTTACAGCTTTTTAAATGAGCTCTTCAGCTTATATAACTACCATCCATACATCTATGAAATACGTGGCAGCTGACAGAAAGAGCTAAGAACTCCGCATCTATTTCGGGGGAGCTTCTGGAAGAGGGACAAACTGTTTGCTTAGCAGTTGGGAATCTCATTTGTGCACATCTAGTTAGTGAGAGCCACACAGTCAGCCTCTGGTGTACTTGTCCCAGGTAACATCTTAGCCACACGCAGGGAGGGCAAACACAGGTCACCGTTGTTCAGGTGACAAATAATGCCATCATTAATCAATAACAGAAGAAGAAACTGTGTTTCACGCGCTCACAACTACAAACCTACGTTTGCCCGCCCTGAATGATTCGTGTGTACAGCTGCACCTCTAAACAAGGTACAAATGTCGCGAGCAGGGAGTTCCAGAAGCCAGCGGATATGGACCAGCAAGACACAGGTCCTCGCCAGAAACACTTCTCCAACCAAAACAGGTTGGAACCCTTGGCTTGGTCCACACCATCCATAAAAATGTCAGGAAACGACTGAATCGGCTGAAAGGAGCAAGTCTCCCCGCCTGGCAGGCGAACACCTGAGCCTCTTCTCAAGGCCACAGGCAGGCGGCCGCCCAGTTACAGCTGAGCACTGCGCTCTGATCAGCCATACCTGTCACCTTTGGTTTGTTGTGACTGGAGGAACCTTTGTCCCCAGTGCCTCTTGACGCAAAGGCCAGCTTGGGAGGCCTCCTCTCCTCGGTCACGCTATCTGAAACGGGAAAACACGGTCTTTAACAGTCAAAACAAATCCTCACAGAAGAAAAACAACTGGCAAATAAGGACACAGCAACAAAAGTCTCTTCCCCACAAAGAAGCAGTATTTGCACAATAGTTTTACAGATGATTAAAGGCCATCAAAAGTATCGGAATCAATGCTGTATTCTGAACCGGCATTTCTACCCGATAATACACCCCAAGTACAACTCAGCTAAATGCTCCAACTTCTAGAAAATGTGCTCGCCTTCCGCCCCTCCGCCCAGGCCCAGCACTGCCTTCCCCTCATCTCGCTCCCCACTCTCCACCGCACACATCCACCTGGCCCTGTGTTTTACTGCGTCCCGTCCGTCCGCACTCGGGAATGAGAGCTCCGTGTGGGCAGCCTTCATGTCCTGCTTCGTACTAGACCTCTACCCCCACCAGAAGCCTGGGTGCGGGCTGACTGTGTTTGAAGGAACGAATGGCCTTTTACAAAACTGCCTTCTGAGCATAAGCATGTATCTCGCCATTAAAAAGTACTGCGATTTATCAGATCATAAATTATGTTCTTTCCATAAACAGGCTTAAAAAGGTCAATCTGACCACCTGTATGCTCACCTGTGAATGCAACCCAGGTTCCAAAGAGAAGCAGAAAAATCGCTAGAAAGCCCATTTACAGGAAAGAACTGATTTCAAAGAAATCAAGGTCACAGTATGTCAGACTTTACGAAGTAAAAGGGAGATTTAGCTGTCATTTCAACGCCTCCAACTAAGTCAATGTGCTCTCGCCGTAAAGCTACAGTCCAACGTAGAAAGCGCTTCCTAACGCCACCCAACAAGCATTTCACATTGTCAGCCAACAGGAAAGGGAGGCCAGACCGTGCAGGCAGAAGGACTCTCAGGACCATCCAGTATCGGCCCCTCCGTGTTTACAGAAGAAACCGAGGCCTGAGATGACCAGGGGGGACTCGCAGTGTTCTATGTCAAAATTAGCAGAGATGGAAAACACTGAGAGCAAACAAACCGCCTTGTTCACTTGTCATCCTTGTTCCAGTAAAATTTAGCTTCCATAGAATTAGAGACAAAATACATCTCCATGGAAACAGTATCTCGAGCACACGAGCGAGGCTGCGAAGTATATTTTTCCAGGCTGGTCTCCACAGCCCACGTGTACACACAGGATGGGGTGAGGAGGCCACTTGAACGGAGCTTCCGGATCTGACCAGTCTGGACTTGACCCCAATCGTGGTCCCCTCGGGCCCGATCTAAGCCCCCGTGTTTTTTATCAGCAAAACGGGATAATTCAGACCTACCTTGTAAGTCTGTCAAGAATGCAAGAGTCTAAGTCATCTAATTCGGGGTCCATGCACTTGTGGCTGCTGCACGCAGCCTCCTGGCATTGTACCCCGATGCATAACTCTCAGTAAGTCTCCCGCCCAGCCGCCTGTCAGTGTAGTGAGCATCTGACCGACTGGCTGGCGATGCCTGGAGATCTACCAAGAGCAGGGGACGGTGCTGCGGGGCAGCCGCCAGGAGGGATGTACCCAACAGCTGACGGCGGCCATCAGGTTCGACTTGTTCGAGGTGAAATGAAGGATTGTTGGGATTTTTTAAAGACATGAAGCTGAGTGAGCCATTGCCGACTGCAGAGGCAGGAAGCCTGATCAATCACAGCGTCTCAAACCGACAGGGGCCCCGCCCGGGCCTCCCGCCTCGCCCCTGTCCATCAGACTGGATTAAATGACCGACTTCTGCTTACGTTTCTAGTTTCAACCAGGCTCTCCCTTAAGCAGGTAGCATTTTATCACATTTCTGACTCCTCTGGTATCAGAAACAACCCCCCCCCCCAAAACACACACACACACACGTAGAATGGACAGCTGAGGAACAGTGAATGGCACCCGCGCTCACAGATCCTCAGAGAGAAAACGCTGTCCGTCTTGTTTCCATGTGGGGGTAAGAAAGCACAGTCTATTGAACAGCAATTCCCAATTTTATAGAAGCTCCGACAGTGCACCTCAAAGCTTGTATCTGCATCCTCATAACAAAGCACATCCTTCCAACGCCACCCACTCCCTCCATGAAACGGAAGGCACAGACCTGGGATGATGTCGTTGATGTGCAGGAGGAGCGTGCTCTCCACGCTGGCAAAGCTGCAGAGCGGCACACCGTCAAACCTGCCGTCCCAGTTGCCGATGGGGTTATCCTGGAAGTGAATGACAGAATCAACTTCAAGATCAAAGCCTGCGTGTTCCATAAAAGAGTTCCCCCAACCCTCTCACGCTGTCACGGTTAACTGTTTCTTTGGGCCAGAGAACTACACTGAGCACCCGTGTGTGCAAAACGCTAAATGTCACCGGAACAGGAGGAACTGAAGAGGGTGCGATGCCAGGACACGCCTTTCCAGGAATGCCCGAGAGGGGTTAGAGCAGGGGTGGGCAAACTACGGCCCGCGGGCCGGATCCGGCCCGTTGGAAATGAATAAAACTAAAAATAAAAAAGACCATACCCTTTTCTGTAATGATGTTTACTGTGAATGTATATTAGTTCACACAAACACTCCATCCATGCTTTTGTGCCGGCCTCCGGTCCAGTTTAAGAACCCATTGTGGCCCTCAAGTCAAAAAGTTTGCCCACCCCTGGGTTAGAAGGATGCTCACACAGCCAGCCGAGCATGGACACAGGCAGGGGAGAGGCAGGGGGCGGGGGGTGGGAGGGTCTAGCCCAGGGGTGGGCAAACTTTTTGACTCGGGGGTCACAATGGGTTCTTAAACTGGACCGGAGGCCGGCACAAAAGCATGGATGGAGTGTTTGTGTGAACTGATATACATTCACAGCAAACATCATTACATAAAAAGGTACGGTCTTTTTTTTTTTAGTTTTATTCATTTCAAACGGGCTGGATCCGGCCCATGGGCCGTAGTTTGCCCACAGCTGGTCTAACCGCTAGGCAGCCTGCCCCAGTGAGCCAGGCGAGGTCCAGACTGCCAGCTAAGGAGGGCAAGGCCTCCCCGGCTTTTGCCAAGTTTGAGGCCCCAATGACCTGAAGCAAAGGGAGACTAACCCACTGACCAGCTGCCCTCCTTCTCCAACCTCCCTTCACCCAGCTCACCGTCTTTCCTCTAAATTAATATTCAGTATGTAAAAAATAATGGTTTGGCCCAGCTGATGTGGCTCAGTGGTTGAATGTGGACCAGAAACCAAGAGGTCACCGGGTTGATTCCCGGTCAGAGCACATGCAGGGGTTGCAGGCTCGATCCCCAGTAGGGGGCGTGCAAGAGGCAGGTGATCAATGAGTCTTTCTCATCATTGATGTTTCTATCTCTCCATCCCTCTCCCTTCCTCTCTCTCTGAAATCAATCAAAATGTATTTTTTTAAAAAGAAGAAGAATGGTGTGAAGGCTTGCTTAACTGTTAGCTCTCCTGAGGGACCCACGGGTTTGACTCTGGCTCTAACTTTGTTCATGTTAAACATCCACTAAATGTTGGTCTAAACAGCACAGTCATGTTTGTCTAACTAAGGGCTATGGAGGGGAATTTCCTAGAATTTCCCAGCACAGGATAAGAGAAACTGAGGCCCAAACATTCATACCCCACCAGCAAGCACACCTGAATAGAGAGGAGTAATCACCACGAACATCGTGAGTACAGAGTCTTTCTCACATCCGCTCCTACCTCATGCTAGTGTCATAATTCCGTATGAATCTCTTCCTTTATATCTAACAAATTCTTGTCCATATTTTCAATCTGTGACACAAAGGTTCTCAGCCTTTTCTCCTCCTCCTCTAAATCCCACGGGTCTCATTCAACTCACTGAAGTGGAATGTGCCATTACTAACAAATAGCGGTGTAGGGGACATGAACAATGAGCGAGACAAACAAAAAACAACACTGTGTGACGCACCTCTATGAGGTACCTAGAATGGGCAAATTCCCAGAGACAGGAAGTAGAAGAGAGGTTACCAAGGGAACGCCGGCTGAGGAGTGAGTGTGGGGCGTTCGTGTTTAAGGGGGATGGAGTTCCAGTTTGGGATGACAAGAAAGTTCTGGAGATGGATGGGGCGATGTATGTACTTACTGCCACTGACCTGGACACATGAAAATGGTTACGATGGTAAATGGTATGTCATGTGTATTTTGTCACGATAAAAAATTTTTGTTTAATTTTTTTGAGTGAGTTATATCGTCAGAAAATACTCTGATTGTCTCTTCCTCTGGAGCAAGAGCTATTCCTCTAGCCAAGTATTTTCCATGGGTGATTTTTACACTTCTCATTAAAATCAGGTCAGCCAATACAATTTTGCAAAATAGTAAAGAAAGAGAAATAGACCGTCCCCCGTCAAAAAAAAAACACCTTTTCAAAATAAAGAAAAATAAGGTATTATGTAATATACTTTGGTGTGTTTTTCTGTCTACTAGTCAGCTATCATACCGCAAATTTAAAGACGGGAAATGTCATTTTAGTTTATTCAAACTGATAAAAAGAGGACATGCAATTCTCTATCTAGTCTCCTGTCCCATATCAATGCTCCTGTCCCAAAGATCAATTAGAACTGCTCTTTACATTACTCCAAATTAGTCCATTTGAAACCTGGTATTCAAAGCATCTAATCGGCACCTAAATGGGTCACAGAACTAATACCTATATCCAGGGAGATAATGTAATCCAAAAGCTTCTTACCATGTCCACACCAACGAAATATCCTAAGTTTTCTTTTCCCGGCAAAGTGCCACAGAAGATAACTGTGCCAGACTCTAAGCCTTCTCCGATTTTCAGAGAAACCCTCGAGTTTATTTCCAGAGGGGGGAGTTCCACCTGCGCTGCGTTCCCTGGACCTGCGTAGTCACTTTCCAATCCGTTGTCATCCTCGTCTATGATTTCTAGCTTGTCCAACGCAACAAACACACCGCAGTCTTCATCACACTGGAAGAGCTGCTTCCCTTGGTACACCCCGTCCGTGAAGCCTTGGCCGCGACCTTCTTCCTAGTTTTTTGTGGTTGTTTTTTTAAAGGAAAAAAGATAGATCGATCGATAGACAGACAAACAGATAGACAAAGACAACCCATAAGAAAAAAATATCCACTCTGGGGAGTTCCGGGAAATCACTGAAAAATTTCTAAATGACACATACAAGGAATAGAATGATTAGCAGTTGCTGCTGGATTTAGGGTGTTTTTAAGAAAATAAGGAAGAAGCGGTATCTGACGCTGAAATAAAATTACTTCATTTCAAATTGTAATTCTACTATGAGAGAGCAGGATTGAATTCTACGTTGTCATTTGAACAATAATATTGTCATAGAAAGAAAATTTGACTTTAAAATAACGGTAAAGCGAGCTCCATTTCTGGAGCACATACTATGTGCCAGCTGCACGCTACATCCTGAATTGATGTATCACTAAAACCCCGTAAGTCAGGTGCTATTTGATAGGCGAGGAAGCCGACTTAGAGAGGTAGCTTGGTCAGTAACCTGGTAACCCAGCTAGTGACCGGCATAGCTGGGATTCAGATCTCCCACTGTTTTACCCACACGGCTTTAGACCATTAAATCAAGGAGAAACAAGGCCTGAAATTCTATTTGCAAGACTGTCAAAAAGGTACCGACATTTAAGATCTCAAGAATTAATATTCATTTTGAAAACCTATCACGAGTTCTCGGTTCTCTTTTCAGTAGAAAGAAGTCCCAAGATGACTTTCATGTAACTAACAGGAACAACGATCAGCAAGTGGACGTTGCCACAATGTATTTCAGAAAAAAATCTTTTCTCCAAATTCCATCACTTACTAACACACAGTAAGAAAAGCTGAGACAGCTACAGATGATAATGTCACAAGATAACTAACCATTTTCTGATGTGATTAATTAGTGTACAATCAGTAGAGTTCCTTTTCAACACAGACAATATTAAAATTTCTGCCTCGCTGGTATAGCTCAGTGGTTGAACGTCAACCCATGAACCAGGAGGTCACGGTTCAATTCCCTGGTCAGGACACATGCCCAGGGTTACAGGCTCCATCCCCAGGAGGCAGCCGATTCATGATTCTCTCTCATCATTGATGTTTCTCTCTCTCTCCCTCTCCATTCCTCTCTGAAATCAATACTAATATTTTTTAATTCTGAGATATGCAAGTCTTCAACAATTGCATGATCTGTTTGCATTTTCTACTGCAGGAGGAAGTTTTTAAAGCTTCCAACACATCAGTCGTGGCATCATCTCAATTTATCACCAAGAAGTAAATTCTCAGGATTATAAACGGTAAAAATTCTGGAAAATTCCTGGGCAGACATTTGGTATTTAAAGGGGGGAAATGCATGCATGCATACAGACACACACACACAGCCCATGAACATGGTCTCTCACACTCACCAGTAACTCTACCCCGAAGAATATTCCGGACACGGTTCTCTCCGCTAGCAGGGGGCCCCGGAAGCGCACGACTCCAGGGAACTTTTCCTCCCCGGGCCTCAGCTGCACCTTCACGTGGCTGCCCACGTCGACGAGGAGGCCCTTGCTCAGCCTGGTTTTGTTGTCCAGCAGGCTGAGCCGCTCTTCCCAATTGGTGATCGCCAAGAGCAACTCCGTGTACTTCTCATTGATCTCCAGCACATCCTTTTCGTCCACGAAGAGCACTGCGTGCGGCTGCTCGAGGATTTTCAAGCCGATCTGATTCTTCTTGCCTTTGGCCACAGGAGCCCTGGAGTGGCCCACGGCGCGGTCTTGGACGTACTGCCCAATCGCCCCCTTGGGGACTTTGAGGACCTTCTGGGTTTGCTTGTCGGTCACGCTGTATTCCTGGAGGAGCAGGTAGAAAATGCGCTCTTCCCAGTAGGGCGAAGTGACTTTTTCTTGGCTCCATAAGCCTGAACTCATGGTGACATTAACGCCAAAATATTAACTCAAGAAAAGGGGAACTACGATGTTTGTGGCGAAACCGCAAGACATAAATTCACAGGCCGCCCGCAAGCATGGTGTGAGCAACGTGGTGTCCATGCTGCAAAACAACAGGAAAACACAATGCCTGGAGGAGAAGAAGGAGCCGTTCACTCTGCATGCGCCGGGATTGAGGTTAGGCTTTAAAACCTCACGCAACCAGGAAACACACACCAATAAAATTCCTCCCCAAATATCTAAAAAGGTTAAAAGACATATTATTTGTACGTACTGTAATTTCACATATTTCACTAAAGAGATCCGATTGTAAGGTATCTTCAAAGACAATATAATAATGTTTGTTTTCAAGGCGCTGATGTTTGTAAAATCAAATTCTAAGTAAAAGATGACCCTATATGCATTTCTAAACTTAAAAAAGTAGCACTTTTAATAGAAACTGCCTAACGTAAATGGATAGCTGCTGTATTTGGACAAAAATAACATAAATCAAATAAACTATTATTTCTGTATGTATACCTAGTTTATGTAAAAAGTTATCCATCATAACTATTATGTTCCACATCTTTTCTCAATCAAGTATCATAAAATCGCATCCTGAGCCACAATTCATTTATCTATGTGCCATATTTTGATAACGGAACATTTTATCTCTGACTGTTTCATTTCCTTATCTTGTACATTAGCTAGGCAAATGTTGATCATATTAATCATAGCTATCATTTAATTTCTCACAATCAAAATCATCAGATACAGTAACTCTGATAATATTAAAGATATCTAAAAAAAATCAGTTCTGCAGCATCAAAACTTGGACTACATGCCAAGGAAATATAGCCGGACAGTAGCAAATATAAACGTTTTTATACCTAACTATGTATACTAGAAAGGAATACACAAAAGGTGATTTTCAGTTTCCAATTTTCATCTTAAATGTTTCAAGTATACTATTCTTTTGAAATTAAAATAGCCTACTCAACTCTAATTGATGACTAAAAACTATACAATTTCATTCATTCAAATTAGGACTTTAATCCGTCATTTTAATTAATTATCTTATTGCCAACAATAGTTCCTATCTATTCCCTGTCGCATGAATGGGGCTCTGTGGTGTCTACATACGGTATTTAGTCCCTCCCCTCTGACAGGTATCCATTTCCATTGTCCCAGGTAACAGTGGCAGCTGATAGCACTATCATATTCACCCCTTTGTTCTTGGAATTAAAACGCACACCCTCCTATAACTAAAGAACCGGATTTTAAGTTTCATCACTTCATGATTAAGTACTCTGGCAAATCTATGCACAGGACAGCATTTCTTTTAGGATGTGCTGTAGGGTAATGAGGCCTCTATAACGAGAAGTATTCAAAAGCCCGTCCCTCTACAAGCCAGGCGAGGCAGGGAGCCTGCACCCTCACCAACAGCACTGAGCTGTCCGCGCAACAAGGTGAGGGCCGGCCGGGCAGGGGAGTATCGGCTGCTTCTCTCCCTTTTCCTTTTCTTTTTTTATCATGTATTTGTCTTCATTCCACTTGAGGGCACTGTCTACTTCAGCAGGAACAGAATCCATTTATATCTGCCACTTACGTAAGACACCTGTGGACACCGGATCTTGGCACCAAATAAACAAAACCCTCAGGGGCGACCCCAACAGCCACCCAAAGCCTTCATTCAACAAGGAAATAGCACTCTTTTTCTTGCGCATCGGATTACCCAGATGAGCATACAGGGTTATCTGAGACTCTCAAAGGGCAGAGGTGTCTGCTGCTTCGTGAGAAGGCCTTATTCAGACCGTGCGCCTGAGCCCTGTGTCTGCTTCTACAGACGGACAGACAGCCGTTGTCCCTTGCCCTCAGCCATCTCCTGTGGCCTCCTGCAGCATGCACAGGCCTCCTTCCATGGCCTTGCTGTTTCCGGTCACTTCTCGGAAGCCAGGTGATGGGATATTCATCTGCATGGGCACTGGGTGGCTCCCAGCGGCTGAGATGGTCAAACAGCAACCTCTGTAATGGGAGCACTTCTGTTCTCTGTAACAGGGACCCAAATATTTTGGCACACCCCCCAAAAAAAATTTTTTTTAAGTATGGCAATTCTATTTTGAAAAGAAATTTTTTAATTTCTAAAATTATACCTTCAAATAGTAAAATTAAGGACTTCTTGAGTCTTAATAATTACTATACACCAACAGCACCTACTCTATTGGTTCCCTAGCTTAACAATTCATGTCCCAATTTAAAATAAAACCATCAGTGCCAATGAACTATTACTAAGACTGAACTGACTTACTATGTGACTGCATTAGGATACTATATTTTAAGTGAATTTTATTGTAAAGTGTTTTCTACAAATCATTTGACACAGTCCCTGGTAAAATTGGACATAATGCTTTGGTTTAAAAAGGTTGAGGACAATTCAGCAAGAGTTACCACGAACCATGTTTCACAGCAAACTCAAGAAGGGGCAGTGCTTCCATAACAGGACGGGCCATGTTAGAAGATTAGAGCAGCCAAAGCAAAAGTTATAAAATATTTAAGAAGCATCCTCCAAAACCACAAAGCATGTGGTCTTTCTTCTTTCAGAGAGAATACATTAAGAAAAAATAGGTTAGGAACTATCATATTAAAAATTGATTCTCTTCATTGCAACTGATCATCAGAGAGAGTTGAATGGGGAACTTTAGCTATAGTCTAGAGTTATACACGCTGATGCACTTCGTGATCTTGAACGGCTCAATATAACGGCATTACTGCAGAAACCTGTCAATAAAGAGACTTTCTGTCTCTTCAGAAAGAATATAATGCCAACATTCTCCTTTCACTGGTGTATGTAGAACAGCAGTCAAGTCTTAAGACACCCCAGCAGGAAAAACTGACTCGAGATGATGTGGGAAAGAGTTACATCATATTGTCAATGAGTTCTTTATCGCTGAAGGAGGTCTGTCCGTTTGTTTCGTATTTTTAGGCGCTCAGCCCAGTGTTGGACCCTGAAGAATACAGACTTTGTAAGCTAGGATGGCCACCTTCACTTGCGTTCTCTTACTGCCCTTCAGGTCTCATTGCTTAACTGCCTCTAATAGGACACTTCACTTTGAGGGTTAATATGCCACAACTGGTTCATCTAAATATCATCGCACTGATTTCAGGCTGAAGAACTGAGGGATTGCGAACAGCCTGATAATTACTGTAGGTACTAAATGAAGATCACGAAAGAACTGGAATACAAAATGTAGTTAAGCTCAAAACCATATTGAACAGAAGGCCTTGCTTTTGACAACATTCGAGACGAGAAACAGTTCAAGGTCACAAAGATTGGAAACTATATCTGGTTATCTGAGCTTGCTGACAGTCTGAGTCCTGAGTAAAGGAGAATTTAATTATATTAAAACAAAGTCATTAAACTGAGATGAGGGTTGGGAGATGCAAATATTTACCAGTCTCCTATCAATGCAATAAAAAGGTGATCAGGAAGTTTTATACACAAATATTACAGGTCAGAAGTACCTTGTTCTAAAGATAATCCTAGTACAACTGAACAGCCTTAGCAACAAAAAAATCTGATAGTGGTTAACTCTCCAGGACATACTGCGCCACTTTGATTCTCAGGTTGTCAGGTTATAATTGTTCAGAGAACTTCACTAAAGAAAACAAAGACAGATCTCATTCAAGACCAGTTTGCACCTCCTGAGCCATCGGAACTTGCTCTAAAACCACAGGAGGCTCTCTAAGCCAGAATAAAAATGGCCACGCTGAAATACTGCCCTAACGTACAAGGCCGAGGGAAGAAGGTCAGGGTGAAGACCAAAGACAGAAAAGACCATGGGACGTTTTCCAAAGGCTTCTGGGTAGCTAGAATAATTACCATTTTAAGAAAGAATATCTCTCATTAAAACAACAAGCTGTTATATTCCCAAACAGCTAAAGAACTGAAATAGAGAGATTTGATGATGAGAAAAGAGACAGACAGCTTTACTCTTCCTCATGGATTAACTTGTGACCCAAGCAGGCAAGTATTCAGTCCCTAAAACAAATGGGATTTATAAGGTTAAAAACAAACAAACAAAAAAAACCTGGCTCCCGCACCTGTAAATTCCTGGCAGAAAAGCAAGGACTCCTGCGGTCTCACTAGAGTAAGCATGTCAAACTCAAAGTCTAACGCGGGCCAAATAAACGAGGCATGCGGCCCGCGGGCCTCAAGTTTGACACGCTTGCACTAGAGTGAACTTCCAGACTGTGAATTCCCCAGGACCTTCACGTTTATATTTCTGATCCCCCAGCCCGCGCCTGACAATATGGCAGGCATTGAGGGCGTGCGAAATGAATGAATGGCTTAGTTAATTCAAATGATTACAGTGAAAACCAAAATTCCATTTCCTCCTTTTAACTGTTTAAGTGCTTTAAAGCTTGTTCCAGGTTAAAAGAAAGAAAGAAAAAGACTCGGGAGCCGGGAGTATTTTAATGATTTTTTGCCTAATTCTCCGGAAAATAGCTCTAATTCAAAATGAGATCATGGTCAATATTTACACCTCCTTGTTGTTATATCATAAAATTAAATTAAAAAAAAAAGAAGGAATATTTCACAATTACAAAAACCACTTGTTTGGGGTTCATTTGAAACTGGTTTCCTAGATTCTCACGCCGTGACTGGTGCCTATGGATTCCGTGTAACTATTGAAAAGACCTCCACAGACTGAAAACCGTGGTGTGACAGTCGGGAACAAAACATTAACAGTTTGATGAGTAAGATAATTACTCCTTTCTCTCGTCTTACACGGAAGACTTCCTCAAATCAAACAAAATCACAACCTAGGCAGGGTGCAGCCACACGCGACTGCTGCTGCTGAGCGTCTGATGGTGTCTGCGACCAGGGCCCTGGTCTTCACGGCTCTTCACAAGCGTCACCGCCCGGAGGAGGCTCCTTCGCCAGAACTCCGTAAAAATCTGTCGCCGAACGTCAGAGAACGTTCTGGGTGTAGTCGACGTTCACAGTACTTGAACTTCCGCAAGGACTTCCAGCCAACCATTTTGTCCTAATACTAATATTCTATTTCCAATCCACCCACTACCCAGTGGGAACTTGGCAGCTGCATTCTTAGGGCCATTCAGTCTACTTGGGACATGAGGGGACGGACGGAAAAACCAAAACGTGAATGAACACCCACACTCTCTCCAGGCCTGGGGTTTTCTCCGGGGCCGAGGGCTGCAAAAGGAACAACCGTATGCAGATCCCCATTAGCCCGAACTGGACAGCAAGGTGGGGGGATGCGCCTCAGCTAGGTCTGGGGGGGGGGGGGGGGGGGAGGACAGGAATGATGGGGACTGGGAGGCTGCGAGGCTTGGTGGCTGGAAGGTGGCAACCGCTCTGAAACACGCCCGGGCCATGGGGTGGGACAGAAAAGATGCCAAGGACGTGAATAACCAGGCAGCTGACCCAGCTGGGGACCCAGCTCAGCAGATGGTTAAAAAAACGATAGTAAACAGGAAGGAAAAGGAAAGTGTACCTTGTTTCATTCAATGGGGCGCACCTGTCAGCCGAAGGACCCGGGGCTGGGCAGAGACCATCCTCTCCGTGGGAGCGAGGAAACTGAAAGGAAAAGCAGAACACGCCATCAGCGAGGCCCGAACCCCGGCCGCTCTTCCTGGACGGAAGCCACAGACACCCCGACACCCAGGGACCGACGGATTGGAGATGCGCCACCCCGCCGAGGGGAGATGGCACAGCCGGGGGGCTCCCGAGGCCAGCCGGGGCGGTCAGGAGCCGGCCGGCGGCCCGTGCCTCGGTTTCCCCATTTGTAAACACGGGGTCCAAGGGGGAAAGGGGTTCCTGCGCGGCTCCCACTCCAAGTCCTGTCTTCCCCGGGGGTCCCGGCGGGGCGGCCAGGCGCCCACCACCACTCGGGAGCCCTCTCGGGAGGGCCCGGGGGGTGGGGAAGCCCCGGGCGAGGGGAAGCCAGGCTGACGTCAGCGGACTCGGTGTCCCGCGGGCCGGACCGGCTCGGGGCCGGGGCAGCTAACGGGCCGGCGCCGAGGGCCCGATGGTCACGGCCACGGCCGGAGGCGTCCAGGGGCCGGGGAGGGGCGGCCGAGAGGCCCCGGCTGCCCACCGCTCGCCGGTTCACCCGCCCCCTCGCTCACTCACCTCGAACAGCGGGGCGGAGTCCCTTCCCCGGCCTCGTTCGTCTGCTTCCCGGACCGGCCCCGACGCCCAGCACCCACCGCCCCAGTATTTACCTCCGACGCCCGGCCCCGGCGCAGCCAAACCTGCTACCTGGGCGCGCCCCCACCTGCCCCGCCTCCGAAGCACTGGAGGGGGAGGGAGAGAGCGGGGGGCGGAGGACGCAACCGCCGCGCTGACCAATCACAGCCAGAGTTGCGTTCTTGCGCACGCTCTGATTGGGTCTCCCGGTGACAGACCTTCCTCCAATGGCTGCAGACCCGGAGCGGTCTGTAGGGACTTTCCGCTCCGTCAAGCTCGGTGGAGCCAAAGGGAAAGTGGAGGGAAGGGGAGGGGCCACGGAGGATGAGGGCGGGGATTGGACGGAAGACTCTGGGTTCCGCGTCTCCATTGGCTGACACCTGAGCGGGGGCGGGGCGCCGTGCTTCCCTGGCTCCACCTCCGATGCTCGGGTTCTGTCAGTAGGCTTAGCTGTCAAAACACTTGCAGGCTGAGTTTGGGGCTGTGGGTAGAGAGCAGTCCAGAGGAGGGCTGGGAATGGCATTTCAGGGTTCGGGGAAAAGCAAAGCTTTGGAATCAAACCGAAGTGTGAATCCTTTGTGCTTTCAATAAGGAGACGCGTGGCATGGGGAACTCACAACCACGCTGAGCCTCCATGTCCGCATCTGTAAAGTGGAGATCATCGTAACACCTGTCTTGCAAGGAGTGTTGTGAAATGCACAATAGGCGCTCAGTCATGTCAGCCCTCTCCCTGGGACCTGTGCCGTTTCTGAACCCGGGTGGCGACCTCTCCCGGGTGGGAAAGAGTTCTCCCTGAGGTGCTGAGGACGGGGTATCCCCACGCCACCTCACTCAGCTCTGCACCCTCTGGCCACCAGCCAAGACTTGGGGTGTAGTTAAGGATCTCTCAATTACAAGGGAGGGTTGTGATTCCCAAAAGCGCTCAAAATATTTAAGGAAGTGCTTTTTATAATCGGTCCCAGGGCCTTGCAGCATGCTTTGCGGCACTGGATACTCCTGTTAATTAATTCCTTCTCCTTTGACATTCTAAGTACCAATTATAGGAGAAGGTGATTAATAGTGAGGGAGGAAGAGGGGTGTGTGTGTGTGTGTGTGTGTGTGTGTGTGTGTGTGTGTTTAATCGTGAGAGGTGAAATTTCCCCCGTGGAAAGTGATCTCTCTGAAGATCGAGGGGATTGAAACCAGTAAGTACATAAAAGAAGTCACACCTAGCGAGCGGGAGGTCCAGGTGCAGCGGGACGTCCCCTCTGGTGGCTTTTACTCGGGCCCCTGTAGCCTGTCTGACTTGTTTTATCCGGCTCACTCCAAGGGTCAAGGGCAGAAGCCAGGGGACCAGTGAGGAGACCAGTGCAGCCATGGAGTCAAGGGACCCCCCAAGGAGCCCCTTGTTTCCTGGGGGTGGGGAAGAGCAGTTGAGAGGAGGGGGGGTGTGAGGCTGAAAATGTCAAGAAAGAAGTTGTTCCAAGTTTAAAAGAAAAAGTGTGTGGATCTCTTGTCAGAAGGATTTTCAGGGTGGCTGATGGGGGAGCAGCAATGCTTAGGAGATAGGATTTGTGGGTTGTTCTGGAAATGATGATAGAGGGGATTAAATTAGAGCCAAAAAGGAGGAAGCCAAAGATCTCGGGTTGCCAGTCTGCACAGCTGCAGGCCCGCCCCCATGTAATTCTCCAGGGGAAACTGCCCAGGCCGGTCCCCAAAGCTGATAATGACCTTGCCCTTCCCCTGGGACCTGCCAGCCGGGGCCTGAGGGTCTGCGTTCCCTGGAATGCAAGCTTGCCAGGTGCGTGCCCCGATGGCTGTGCGCTTCGCCCGCTGGGCTGCAGCATCCCGCGTGGGGAGGGAGGCTCCCGCGGACGTGTTGGTGCGATAGTGAAATGACGCTGTGGTCTCAACTCAGCCCGCTTGGAACCCAAGGCTACCGCCCACTCTTCTGGGGGTGTATTCATTGCGGCATCTGCTTTTGGTGCTGGGTGGGGGGACACTCAGATTCACTTTTTTTTCGTTCTAGGATGATGGTGAATATGATTAAAGTCTAAAGCTCTTTAAAAAAAAAAAATTCTCCAGCCGAAATCGGTTTGGCTTAGTGGATAGAGCGTCGGCCTGCGGACTGAAGGGTCCCAGGTTCGATTCCGGTCAAGGGCATGTACCTGGGTTGCGGGCACATCCCCAGTGGGAGATGTGCAGGAGGCAGCTGGTCGATGTTTCTCTCTCATCGATGTTTCTAACTCTCTATCTCTCTCCTTTCCTCTCTGTAAAAAATCAATAAAATATATTTTTAAAAAAAATTCTCCATCTTGGCCGGCGTGGCTCAGTGGTTGAGCATCAACCTAAGACCCAGGAGTTCCTGGTTTCATTCAGGGTCAGGGCACAGGCCTGGGTTGCAGGCTGGATCCCCAGTGGGGGGCGTGCAGGAGGCAGCCGATCCATGGTTCTCTCCCTTCATTGATGTTTCTCTCCCTCTCTCTCTCTCTCTCTCTCTCTCTCTCTCTCTCCCTTCCTCTCTGAAATCAATAAAAATACATTTTTAAAAATATATATTTAAAAAACTCTCCTGCTCTGCTACCTCGTTGTCTACAGGTAAGAATCACGTCTTCTTGGCCACAAGAGGAATCTGCCTGCCCCTGGTAAGCCACTGGCCCCCGCACACGCCTTTCAGGTAACCTCCCCATCTGAGAACTCTAAGACGAAGAGTCCTCCGTCATGAGCTACCTGCAGGGGCCCAGAACGCTGTGTGTGGACCTGCTGGATTTTTCAAAGTTAGGAACCTTCTACTCGGAGCCCTGACAGCAATCGCATACCCGGTTCTCAGGACCCGTCTTACCTGAGCCCTCTCCAGCTCCTCTTTCTCCACAGTCTCCCCCGGGGTCACGCCCTCCAGGCCCAAGGACCCCTCGCCCCTCTTGATGCTGAGCACGCCCTGGCTGTCCTTCGTGGCCGTGACCTCTCCCACAGGGTCCAGACCTGCACGTGACCTGAGGTCTTCACCTGACCTCTCCCCTCGGGTGTCTCAGACTTGACAGTTCCAAGCGCAAGGCCCGCCTACTTCCAAGTTTTTTTCCGACCTCTAGAGCTGCATCCCTCGGCCCAGGGTCCCTTCCTCCACCTTCAAGGCCAGCCAGGGAGCATCTTACATCAGTGGCCACACTGCCTTGTTCTCGTGGGTCAGACTCCCTTGGCCTCTCTCTCTCTCGCTGCATTTGGGGGTCTATCCAGATCGTCCAGATCATCCAAGAGGCTCTCCTCATCGCAAGACCCCTAACTTCATCGCATCGTTACAGTCCCGTTCGCCGTCTAAGCAACATTCACGTGTCCCAGGATTAGGACCTTCAGGGGCCATTAGTCAGCCAACCACACAGACCAAGCTCCTTCCCACGACAGGGCCTCTGTACTGCTTGTCGCCTGGTCACCTGTCCCCTGCCTCTCCCTCCCCCTCCCCCCTCCTCCCCACAACTGCCTGGGAGACTGGAATCTTGTCTCCTTTGTCCATCCACCTATCGTCCCAACATGCCTGGCTGATATGGTTGCAAACTGAAATGAGGGAAGATGCATTGGCCCTGCTCTCCCTATCTGGGGGGGAGAGGGGAGAAGGAGGACACTCAGATTCACTGGTGTTGCTCAGTGGTTAGAGCATCAACTCACACCCCAAAAGGTCACGGGCTCAATTCCAGGTCAAGGGCCTATACCTCCATCCCAGGCCCCGGTTGGGGTGTGTGCAGGAGGAAACCAACCGATGTGTCTCTCTCACATGGATGTATCTCTCTTCCTCTCTCCCTCCCTCCCTCCCTCTCTCTCTAAGAAAAATCCGTGGAAAAAATATCCTCGGGTGAGGATTAACAACAAAAGAAAAACAGGAAGATGCATTCACGATCCAAGATGCGTGAAGAGGCTGCTGTGTGCGCTGGTCGAGAGAAAGCAGGCCCACCTTCTCTCCCTCCTGGTCTCTGTCAGCAACCACGGTCTGGACAGAGCCACAGCCACGCGCCAAGAGAACCCGCGACACACTCACACACAGGAGCCCCGCGGGATGCCGCCCGGCTAATGAGCCAGGCACACGGGACCTTTCAAAGGAGCGGGTTTCTGGTTGGTGAGCAGCTCATTAAACCTGCGCCCCTGCTCATTAAATGCAGCTCAGAATTCTCCCCCTCGGCCCACCCGGGCTCAGGCTGGCAGAGGACTGCTGTTCCCAGTCATCTCCCTCCTTCTCCGGTTAAAAGGCGCCCGGAGCCACGTGGAGGGCACGGAGGGGGGCCCGGGGGCCTTTCGCCGGGGTCCCGGAGGGTCCGGCACAGCTTAGCACGTCACGCCGGGTTAGGCTCTGCCAGGCCGGAGCCCAGTCTGTTTGGATGGCAAGGCTGTTTCTAAGACTTGCTTTCGCCTTCAGCAATAACTTACCTGGTCGGAAACAGAGCGTTGCTTTAATCCTTGACAAGCTGCAGGGACAGGACAAAAAACACGTTCGGTTGCGATGACAGCTTGGGGGGAAACCAGAGTTTTCTCATGCGTCTTTTTTTAATAAAAATATAAACTTGGGAGAATAAAATAAAGCGGTTTATAAATAGTAACCAGTTTCCACGAGCAACGCTGTTGAGCACAATCACGCGTGCACGGCACCTGCTGGTTCACAAAGGCTCTGTGCGCCCTTCCGGAAACCCCGGAAGGCGTCGGCTTGGTGAGGAAGGGGCTCTGGTGTTGCTTCTGTAAACTTTTCATCCGCGACTTTACATCCTGGAGCATCGGGCAAAAACCAATGGCCTCGCCCAACCGGTGTGGCTCAGTGGTTGAGCGCTGACCCAGGAACCAAGAGGTCACCAGCTCCATTCCCAGGCAGGCACATGTCTGGTTGCGCTGTGCCCCCAGTAGGGGGCGTGCAAGAGGCAGCCGATGGATGATTCTCATCATTGATGTTTCTCTCTCTCTCTCTCCCTCTTCCTTCCTCTCTGAAATCAATTATTTTAAAAATCAATCGTCTCCTAGGAGGATAGGTGGGAGCCTGATGTCCGAATCCAGCTCACAGGCAGCCCCCAGAGGGAGACCTGGGGAGGGCGTTCCAAATCCTGGCGCAGACGGATTCTTTCAAAGCTGCCTCCGGATGGCGAGGTGATGCCACCGGCTTCCCTGGAGGAACTGGCGTCACAGGAAATGAAAGTCTGCATGTGGCACCAGCTGCCATGGGGTCACATTCTTCTCGCAGATCTATACGATCCCGGGGACTCGATAGCTGTCATCTGTCCCCTCCATTAACGTCTTAAGGACCGGGAAGGAGAGCAGGGCGAATGGCAGCCCCTCCCATGGTGGGGCCGGGAGGTGAGGATAGCAAAGCGGAGGACACTGACTCCGCAGCCCTCAGCCCCAGAGGAAATGCCACGTGCGCAACCAGGGTGGCCGGGGGGACCGGATGGGGGAGCAGCCTGGGTGGTTGAGCCACGGCAGAAAGTTCCTTCCTGCCCTGCCCTCATGGCTCAGGGGTTGAGCGTGGACCTATGACCCAGGAGGTCACGGTTCGAATCCCAGTCAGGGCACAGGCCCGAGCTGTGGGCTCGATCCCCAGTGTGGGGCGTGCAGGAGGCAGCCGGTCCATGATTCTCTCTCATCATTGATGCTTCTATCTCTCTCTCCCTTCCTTTCTCTTTAATCAACAACAACATATACCAAAAAAGAGAGTTTCTCCCTGAACACCCCCGGCCCCCATTGTGAGAGGCATGGGAAGGGGCTTCTCACAGGGATCCAGGTCCCCACCAATAGGCTCTCGGTAGCCTCCATGGACCCCTGACACACTGCATCCGCCTGAGGCCGCCCCGCCGCACGTAGGGGCTGCTCCTCTCTGCAGCCACGAAGCGTGGGAAGAACTCGGTGGCGTGGGGACCGTGGAGATGTCCACTCCGAGGCACTGATGCCCCTTCTGTGCCAGAACAGAGGTCGCTGCTGAGCTGGCCTGGGCAGGACAGGGCTCTGTCTGGACAGGCAGGCGGGCGGCCGCAGGTGTCATCCAGCCCCTGAGGCCCGGCCCGGCGGCTCTCACACACACACCGAGGGGATCCTCGGGCCGGAGACATCACAGCAGGAGCCTGGCGTCCCTGTGGCCCAGCGTCTCCATTTCCTCCGGAGAGAAGGCGTTTCCCCGGAGCCTTCGGGGGACAAAGCAAAGAGAGGGCGGAGTGAGGACGGAACCTGGCATCGCTTTCCCATGACAGAAGCGGAACCCCTAAAGCCATGGCCTGCCCCCGCAGCCCCACAGCCTCCGGGCGGGCACCCTCTTCCCACTGCCCAGCATCCCGCGAGGGTGTCGAGCCACAGCCGCTGGCCCCGGAGAAGATCGCATTCAGAGTGCGGCCTCCCCTGAACGCCTGTCGAGTTTGCACCGTCATGAAGTCGAAAAATCATGTCCAGCCCTTGTAAGGTGGGGCCCGTCTGTATTTTACAACTAGGAGATTCCCCCCCCCCCCCAAAAGTCTATACTTCAGGGTTTTTAAATAAAATAAACTTTTTTAAAAAGCTGGTAACGCTGGCTCCCCGGGAGGGAAGTCTGCTGGTTTTGCCCCGTGTCGGCCGGGGCAGCTCACGCGTCCCTGGGGGTGATGGCACAGCGCTCGGGGGCGGCTCAGAGTCCCCGCTGGCCCCGGCCGGCCGGCCCGCCCGCCGCTCCGTAAGGTGACAGCAGAGCAGTCCAGGCGCAGCGAGCACGTCCCCAGCAGCAGCAGCAGAAAGCAAATCGCATCAGAACCCTTAAAATATCCGCCTGACGCGGGCCTGCTCGCCCCGGACACAGAGCGTGACATTCCCGAGGGCTGTGCAATGACTTCAAAACAAAAACAATGCACACCCCTCCTTGTGTGGGCCCGGGGATGACCCGGTCGGACAGAGACACGCTCTCCATCACAGGCCGCTTTGAGGATCGTTATTTTTAACTTCGCCATTTGATACCTGCCGTGGCTGCCGCCTTGACGTGGGTTTCGAGGGAGGGGAGAGTCTGCCCCTTGAGAGAGCAGGGCTGCGAGCTCCCGGGGAGGAGGCGGGTGAGGGACCGCAGGCCAGGGGGCCTGGTGCGGGCAGCGGGCATCGTGGGCGTGAGTCAGCAGGGCTGGCGGAGAGGGGTCTGTCCTTCCGCTTCTCTGTTTCATTCCTGGCACTTTCACTGGGGGTTCAGAGGTACCTACCAGCTTTTTTTTTTTTTGAGAAAACCGTGAAGTATAGATATGTTTGTTTTGTTCATCCTCACCTGAGGGTATTTTTTCTATTGACTTTTAGAGAGAGTGGACAAGAGGGGGAGATACAGAGAGAAACATTGATGTGAGAGAAACACATTGATTGGTTGCCTCCCACACACGCCCCAACCGGGGCTGGGGATCGAGCCTGCGGCCGAGGTACGGGCCCTTAACCAGAATCGAACCCAGAACCTTTCAGTCCTCAGGCTGACACTCCAACCACAGAGCCAGACCGGCTAGGGCTGAAGTATAGGTTTCTATGGGGGAATCTCCTAGTTTTAAAATACAGACGGGCCCCACCTTACAAGGGCTGGACATGACTTTTTGACTTCACGACCGTGCAGACGCGACAGGCGTTCAGTGGAAGCCGCACTCTGAATGCGATCTTCTCCCGGGCCAGCGGCTGTGGCGCGACGCCCTCGCAGGACGCTGGGCAGTGGGAAGAGCGTGCCCTCCCAGAGGCTAGTGTACGCATCCTGAGCATGTTTAAGGCGGCTGCGCTAAGCTGTCATGGTCAGTGTATCCCATGCACTTTTTAAAAAATATATGTTTTTATTGATTTCAGAGAGGAAGGGAGAAGGAGAGAGAGAGAGAAACATCAGTGATGAGAGAGGATCATTGATCAGTTGCCTCCTACATGCTCCCTACTGGGGACTGAGGCTGCAACCCAGGCATGGGACCCAGCTGGGAATTGAACCCTGACCTCCTGGTTCCTAGGTCGATGCTCAACCACTGAGCCACACCGGCCTGACTCCTCTGTTACTCTTCCCATACTCCTGCCTACAACACAGCTGTTCCAAATAAATACTCATGACTTTAAAATAAAAAAAATGGGTCCCTCCTCAGAGATGTGAAGGCATCTCTCCCAGACAAAGAACGACATCTACCACGTGCAGAAAGCCACCGAATGTGAGAACTTAGAAAGTCTCAGGCTCCCCTCTTCCCTCGCCCCATTTCACAGATTGGAAAACCGAGGCTCAGAGAGGGAGAGAGGCCTGCCCAGGGCCCTTACCAGACTTCCCGGACGGTGTCATTCCTTTCCAGGGCCCGCAGGAGGGCTTCCGCGCCTCGGTAGGTGACGCAGTTGGAGGACAGCCTGCAGAGGAAGAGGCACCGGTGAGCTTCCCGGATGCTCGGTTGTCCCCGGGGGCCTGTCCTGTCGCAGGAGGCGTTGGGAGTTGGCCAGCCTGCTAAGGCCGCCTGCCACCCCTCCTCACGCCCCTCTCCTGCTGAGGTGCCCAGTGCGCTCCCCATAGAGGCGTGGGGCCAACAGTGAGATGGCGGCTCTCTCCCTCACACACCAGGTTTGTTTATCTGACTCGGGCTGCGCCCTCGGGAAGGTGCTGAGCACGGTGGCTAGTACAAGCATCTCAGTGCCAGACTTCCTGGGTCCCGGTCCAACTTCCTTTGTGATCTCAAGCACATGAGTCCCACCATCCTCCCCTCTAACATGGACCTAAAGGAGTGTCCACCTCACAAAGGATCAGAATTAAAGGACGGTTTGTTCTGAACCACGTGGCACCGTACTTAACAGGTGGAAAAGAATCAATGGCCCCAGCCAGTTTTGCTCAGTGGTTAGAGCTTCGGCCTGCGGACCCAAGGGTCCCGGGTTCGATTCCCATCAAGAGCATGTACCTTGGTTGCAGGCTCCTGCCCGGACCGGGCCCTGGTCCTGGTCGGGGCTCGTGCAGGAGGCAACCAATCGATGTGTCTCTCTCACATCGATGTTTCTGTCTGTCTCACCCTCTCTCTTCCACTCTCTCTAAAAATCAATGGGGAAACATCCTCGGGGGAGAATTAATAAAAAAAAGAATCAATGAACAGGGACATTTCATCTCGGGGGTCTTGGGAGACAGGTTGGGGATGGGAAAGGGAGGTGTCAGGCTGTCAGGGCCGGTGGGGGAAGAGGCACGGGTTCCCCATCCTGTCCTTCTCATAACCCTGCCCTTCTCATAGCTCAACTAGTCAAATCACCTCCACCCTGCCCTCCACGCCCTCCACCAAGGCGGCGACTTCTCAGAAGCGGATGCCGAGGCCATGCTATGAGTCATAACAGCCCACCGGGTGGAGTCCTACTATGTGTCCTCTGTTACCTCCACCCTCTCCCGCTCAGACCCTGAGGGGCGGGCCCGATGGTCATCCCGTTCACCCCTGCATGGCCGGGCCCTCATCCAAGGGGCAGTAGCCGGGCTGGTGGGGCGGGGTCCAAACCCAGGCATTGGTCCACAGCCCACACTCAAGCAACGCTTGGCAGTTTGGTTACAAGAAAGATGTAGGCATCTTTCTATGGGGAACCCAGAGGGGGGGATCGCTTAGAGACACTGAATGATAAGCCACGCAAGGCAGGGTGGGACAGCCCCTGCTGCAAGGCCTGGTCTCTCTTGGGGCCGACTGGGCAAGTCCGTGGCCATGAGAGAGCACAGCGCCCCCTCCCCCACGCCGGGTCAGGGATGGAGCAGGCAAGGCCACCGGTCTCCCTGTCCTCGAGGCCAGGTGTCCCGCTCAGGCACATCCCGGCTGCACCGGGCTCCCAGCCACTTCGCCCCGTAATGAGCGGAAGCAATTTCCCCAAATATTTGGCAACTGCCCGGCCCCTCAAAGCGACACACACAGCGTCCCCAGAACAGCAGGCATGTGGGCAAAGCAGCGCTCTCCCGGAGGCCGCGTCTGCTTCCCTCGGGCCTCACTTGCCAGGGAAAGCGCCCCTCCTCCAGCGGAAGGAGCCATCGCGATGCCCTCCATGCCTCAGTGAGCGCCCGGCACCGAGGGGGGGAGGGAGGGGGCGGAACATTCTCGTGTTCACACAGGCACGGACGCACGCACCCACCATAGAGCAAGTGCACCTGCCCGCCTGGAGGTGACATCATGAGACGCCTCTCGCCTGGGCCAGAGAGGCCTGGAGATGGGGGGCCGTGGCCCCTGCTGCCAGCAACCAGCCGTGTCCCCTCAGCTCCGACCTCCCGCTCCGACGGCTGCTCGCTGGGAAGACCCCATCCCCACCCGAGGCCTTGCTGCCGACCGCGGAAGATGCTCACGTCAACATGAGACGGACGGACGGGCAGCACCCCACAGCCCGGCACCAGCGGACGGAGCCCCAGATGACTCGGTGATCCCAGACTTGGGGACACACCGTCACCGTTATCTTCCCTTCCCTTCCCCGCCTCCCTTCACAGCTCTGTCGCCAGGGTTTGCTGGGCCCGCCTGGCCTTGCAATCCCTGCCTGCGTTTGGGGACCCCCTCCCACCAAGCAATACCAGCTGGTTCTGCCAGGCCACCTGCTGGGAGGTAGCCAGGCAGGGCCCCTGCCCGGGCCTCTGGTTCAGAGCGCCCCTCCCCGCCGCTCAGGCCTGTGGGGCCCCTTACTTGAGGACTTTCAAGCTGGGATTTCTCCTGAGCCCTTCGGCGAGAGAGCAGACACCTTCGTCTCCAAGCTGGTTCTCCTCCAGGCTGCGGACAAGAGAGAGGACTCTGTCGAGGCGGGAACAGTCGTCATGGAAGAGGGGGTCGCTGGAGAGGGGCCGGGTCCCCCCACTTAGCAAGGCCAACACCCCCAATCCACACTTGCAAATAAAGTAAGAGCAGAGAAGGCAGGTGTGGGGGGCTCCGTCCCAGGGACATTTTGGGGAGAGAATGTTCCCCAAATTCTCCAGGACGTAAGAGGTCTCCTCATGTCCCAGAGACTCAATATCCATTTCCTCTTTCTTTTCTTTTCTTCTTTTTTTAAAATATATTTTTATTGATTTCAGAGAGGAAGGGAGAGGGAGACTGAGAGAAACATTGACAATGAGAGAGAATCATGGATCAGCTGCCTCCTGCAAGCCCCACACTGGGGATCGAGCTGGCAGCCCGGGCCTGTGCCCTGACCAAGAATCAAACCCTGACTTCCTGGTTCATAGGTCGATGCTCAACCCCTGAGCCATGCCAGCTGGGCTTCTCTTTTTTTCTTATGAATAGAAGCCTCATTTCATTAGGGCAGCCATGTGCTTGGTCAAACAAACAACAACAAAACCCCCAATTTCCCACTCTGCACTGCAGCCAGGGCCGACCAAGAGACCTCCCCATGGCCATGGCCAATGGGCCCCTGGGAACGCTCTCAAAAGGGGAGAGACCCTGCCGGCCCGTGCCTTGGCCCTCCCTGGAAAAGTAGACTGCATCCTGGAATGCACACGAAATGTTGGAGGTGCTGCAGCCCTCTTGTGGTCATGAGGCAACCGACTGGGAGGGTGAAGCCACAGATGGAGGATGTGATGGACAGAGAGAGAGTCCAGAGCCCTGCTGGCCTGTGGCAACCCACCGGCCCTGTGCCGTCTGCCTCCAGGACGCCTGTACGCGGAAAACGGAGTCCTCTCCTAGTTGAAGCCACCGTAGGGGAGGCTTTCCCTCACCTGCAGCCCACGGAAGTCATAACTGACGCACTGGCAGCAAGGCACCCCTCTCCCAAGAAGTTCCAGGTGGCCAAACCCCGTCAGGACAGAATCCCTGGTCCATGGGCAGAGCCAGCGAGCCCTACCGACAGCCAAGGCCCACCCCCACCTCCACTCCACTGAGGTCCCGGTCCCTTCTGCTTCCTGGATGAATCAGCGACTCATCTGCCTGATAGAACACGGGACCACCCAGGATGCGTCATAAGGAGGCTAAGCTGGTGGCAACTGACGGATGGAAAACCTGGATCCACTTCAGATGGGTCCTGCCTGTATGATTCACGGTCCATCTTTCAACTCCACCCGTGCCCCCCCCGCCCCCCACCTGCCAGGGCAGCCCTGCCTCTCATGGCCGCTGCGCTCCGGCCACACTGACATGATGGGCTGCTGTTAGCAGTGACGTCACAGGTAGCTACAGAGGGTGCAGCGGCGGTGGCCACAGTGGCCACACCGGCACTGTGACGGGAACACGTGTGGAGCGCTTATTAAGCTCGTCGCCTTGTTTAATTCTTACAAACATGTTTCTACTTGGAGAAAACAAACTAAAGTGGGGCTTGACTTACGAGTGTCCCGACTAACGAGTTTTTCGAGATATGAGCCCTCTCGGCTGATTTTTTGCTTTGAGTTGCAAGCTAAAATTCGGGTTACGAGCCAGCTTCAGATACCCCACCGCTAGTTGGCGCAGCCAACGTCACAGTGAACGCCACAACATCAGCCCAGCATCACGCGTCTCACTCGTTCACTTCTTGATTTGACATACGAGTAATTTGAGTTACGAGCTCCATCACAGAACGGATTAAACTCGTAAGTCAAAGCCCCACTGTAGACTCGGAGACTGCACTGAACTGGCCTCTGATCAGAGCCGGTCTTGCAGCTCAGCCCCTTGATTCCGGAATCCGTGCTCCCACCCATGAGGCCACAGGGAGACAGTACACACACCAAGGAACCCACAGTGCAGTTCAGTACGAAGACCGAGCACCTCCCCCGGCCTGCGTGGCTCAGTGGTTGAGCATCGATCTATGAACCAGGAGGTCACAGTTCAATTCCCGGGTTGCGGGCTCAATCCCCAGTAGGGGGATGAGTGGGAGACAGCCGATTGATGATTCTCTCTCATCATTGATGCTTCTATCTCTCTCTCTCTCTCCCTCCATCTCTGAAATCAATAAAATATATTTAATTTTTTTTTTTAAAAAAAGGGGGGGACGAGCACCTCTATGCTGACTCGATAAGCTTCGTTCGCCAGGACACTGAGAGATGAGTGCAATCAAGCAATCACTCCATCATAGACCTTTGTCTCGTCCTCACCGCTGCTTCCCCAACGAGGCCAGGGAATGAAGAGAGGCTGGCCTCTGCCCCCCAGAGCAGGGACTCCCCCAAACTCACCAGAGCTCCTCCAGTGCCCTGTTCTTCTCCAGCATCGAGGCTAAGGCTCGGGCACCCACACTGCCAATGCGGTTCCCCACCAGGCTGGATGCCATCAGGGAACAAGAACGGATCAGAGCGGGGAGGGGCCTGGGAGATAAGCTAAGCCAGGATGCGTGGTGCACACAGCCCCACTTCCCGCTCTGCTCCATTCCAGACATTAATCATTGATTACTGCATTCTTTTCCACCAAGCGCAGGCAACCAATGGATATGTCTCTCGCATCAATGTCTCTCTATCTCTCTCTCTTTTCTTCCTTCCTCCCTCCCACTCTCTCTCTCTAGAAATCAATTGAAAAAATATCCTCTGGTGAGAATTTTTTTTTTTTTAATATTTGATCCAACCCAAGACCTTCAACTTACAGACAGGGAAGCAAGACCCTTGAGAGGAGAAGGGGCCACTCCAAAGTCACCCAGAAAGACTGAAGTGTCCTGACTCTAAACCCTCTGGCCTCTCCCTCTCATCCCTCTGCCTAGCACGGGGGTGGGGTAAAAATGAAGTTCCGAGACCTTCGGAACTGGCCCGGCTCCCCCCTCCTCATGCCGGCTCCCGGGGAGGACGGTGGGACAGACACAGAAGCTTACCTGAGCCACCTCAAGCTCTGGTGGTCGCCCAGGGCTTCTGCCAAGGCCTGCGCCCCCTTGTCCCCCACCTCGTTGCCCCAGAACCTGAAAAGGTCAGCAGAGTCAACAGTGTCAGGGCGGACGCGCTCCATACAGGCTGTGTGTGCCCCAGTGGTTCCTCCCTCTCCACGGCCCCCCCGGGGGCAGCACCGGCCCCCCCAATCCCAGAAGGGTCTCAGTGGGGCTCCCAGCTCCCAGCCAGGCGGGCCTGCCTCCGTTGTTCCCGAGGGACAGCCAAACGTTTCCCTCTGACTTTTCGGCTGCTTCATGTCAGACTTACAGGACGGCAGAGGCCCACCCCGCACACACCCTCGGGGACGGGGAACTCACTCCCCATGGCAATCCCCATGGTTGGCATTTAGGTCAGATCAGCTTCCTGGGAGCTGTGCCCACAAGTGCCTGGACCTGCCGGGGGTGTGGCCCCATCCCACACACAGGAGGCTCCACTCCGGGGCCCGGGGCTGTGGGGCTGTGCACCCCCAGCCTGTCAGACCCCCTCCCCTCGCCACAGGCCTGGCGAGCCTCCCACCAGCAGGAAGCTCCGAAGGGCCTGGTCCAGCTGCCAGTCTCCCCTGTGTCCTTCTCTCTCTTCCATCAGCACCTCCTCTGGGAGCTTTTGAACATGACTGATTCCGGGGCCCTGACCTTAGGGGGCTCCCTTAACTGGTCTGCGGAGGGGCCCTGGCCAGGGCCCCTTCAAAGCCACACTGGTTCTCATGCACAGACTGAGGTGAGAAGCACAGACCGAGCTTCCTGCCACCTCGCGGGCACTGCCCTCCCCCACCCTGCCATCCTCAGCTTCCTGTTTACTGGGGGGAAAGTAAGTGCCAGGCAGCCAAGGAGGCCACTGGCTCCCCACCTCGCCCCCCCCCCACCAGAGCCCGGGCTGCCCATGGAGCCTTCAGGCTCAGGAGCTACCCCGGCCCCACACCTCTCCACAGGCCCCAAGCCCAGACCCCAACCTACCCCAGGAACTGCAGCGACGTGTTGGCCCTGAGCCCCCGGGCCAGCACCTGGGCCCCCGCCTCCGTGATGTGGTTATTCCCCAGCCTGGAGGGAAGGAGAGGAGGCTGGGAGAGTGTGGCACGGGGAGGCCGGGTCTGCGGGGGACAGTGCAGCCTGGACAGAGGCGCCTGGACAGATGCCTGCAGGATGCGTATGTGCTACCTGTGCAGGGAGCTGCCCTGCCTGCAGGATGTGTGTGTGCTACCTGTGCAGGGAGCCTGCCCTGCCTGCAGGATGCGTGTGTGCTATCCATGTAGGGAGCCTGCCTATGGCTTCTGAGACACCATTCTCCACCAGCACAGGGACAGGAGGGGCAGGGCGGATTGGTGGTGGGGGGGGAGGGGGGCGGGGCAGGCACGGGCAGGAGCCACAGGAGGCAGAGGTCCCAGCAGGTGGTTCCCCAGGGGAGCGAGATGACTCACTGTCACACTCTCCTCCGGGGTCAGCCCTCAGCCCAGCAGGCCCAGGGTTTGCTGGGAGGTCACAGCATTACCAAAACCCTGCTCCCCTCCCTCTGTATTCAGCAGGAGTCACACACCCAGTAGGGCCAAGCCCGGCGGACGGAGCTGTGGGGGAAGCCAGGCTCACCTCAGTGCCAGAAAGTTCTGCCGGCACTCCAGGAGCTGTGCCAGGGCCTGGGCACAGCCGTCCGTCAGCTTGTTGTTGAATAAACTGGAAAGTTCGAAAGACAGACATGGAGACCAGACACAGCGGACAGCGACCCCCCAAACCCAGGGCAGCCCATTCCCCTAGGACGGGAGGCACCTGTACCCTTCAGCCATGCAACGCCTGTCCAGCCCACCCCAGCTCACAGCCGCTCCCGGGACCTGGCCCAGCCCGACTCACGCGAGCTTCTGCAGCTCCTCACAGCGCAGGGCGTGCTCAGCGAGCGTGCACATGCCGCGGTCCGAGATGTTATTATCTCTCAGGCTGCAAAACACCAAGCAAATAAGCTTGAAAATGGAGCTCAGGAGAGGGGGAAGAAATGAACCAGACCTCAAAAGGGACGTTCGCTCATCCCCAAAGCACCAGCATCTGTGCTTCGGGAAACGCTGCTGAGATGGAGCCCCCCGGGAGGCCAGGCTCCCCCAACCCTGGCCAGCTGCCCACGTCATGCATGGTGTGGGGGACGGCTCAGGAACGGGGGACCCGGTGCTCCTGCTAAAGAACACTGGGCTCCTCGGGGAGTCACGGACCTTGGGGAAGGGAAACGGCCATCAGAGAGGCCTCCTAGAAGGTTCTGAGGTGGAAAACTAATAATAATCCTATCTAATAATAGACAAAGATTGAAATTAACCGTACCTTCGCTACGCCTCCCATTGGCTAATCAGCGAGATATGAAAATTAACTGCCAACAAAGATGGCGGTTAATTTGCATATGTAGGCTCGAAGCAGCAGAGCGAAGACTGAAGGCGCCTCCGGCCGGAGCGAAAGCCTGGGTCCCGGGTGCCGGAGGAAAACCGGTGCCGGCAGTCAGGGGAAGGGAAGGCCTATTGCATGAATCTTTTCGTGGAACAGGCCTCTAGTCTATACATATAAAAGGCTAAGTGACCGACCGTCTGACCAACCAGCCAGTACATATGACATGCACTGGCAATTTAAAAATCAACGTTGACTTGTGCAAGTGTAATCATGACCTATTAACTCTGTATGATCTATGTTATGCTATTAGATCCCATTGATAAACTGAGGCTCACGGACCCTACCTAAGGGGTGAAGGTCACTGCTCAGGGATCTGTGTGTTTGGTCCACAAAGAAAAAAGCTTCCCCGGCCAGCGTGGCTCAGGGATTGGGTGTCGATCTATGAACCATGAAGTCCTGGTTCGATTCCCGGTCAGTGCACATGCCGGGATTACAGGCTCCATCCCCAGTGTGGGGCGTGCAGGAGGCAGCCAGTCCATGATTCTCTCTCATCATTGATGTTTCTATCTCTCTCTCCCTCTCCCTTCCTCTCTGAAATCAATGAAAATATATTAAAAAAAAAAAAGAAAGAAAGAGAAAGACCTCTCCTGCTTCGGCAGAGAAGGTATGGCGGCCTCGTGTGTTCCAGGAGAGGTTGGTCCCTGGATGAGGGCCCCATGAAGCCTCCTGGGAGGCCATGAGTGGACGTCGGCGTTAAGACCCAACTTCTGCTTTCTGAGAGGCTAGAAGAGGGGCAGGACATCCCCTCCTGAGGCAGGAAGGCAGGCTGGGGAGCGTGCATCACGCTGGCTGTCAGACAGGGCACACCCTCTACGCTCATCCGGCCCAAGATGGGGCGAGAGGCCCACGGTGCCAGGGCAGTGACGTTCCAAAGGGGAACTCACCCTCAGATGGTACTGAAGGCGGCGAGGGTGACGCCAAAGCCTCGTCCAGAGCCAGCGCTGCATGAGGAACAAAAGCTCAGGCGGCCCGGCCGGCAGGGCTCAGTGGTTGAGCATTGGCCTATGAATCAGGAGGTCACAGTCTGATTCCCGGTCAGGGCACTAAGCCTGGGTTTCGGGCTCGATCGCCAATGTGGGGCGTGCAAAAGGCAGCTGATCCATGATTCTCTCTCATCACTGGTGTTCCTCTCTCTCTCCCCCTCTCCCTGCCTCTCTGAAATCAATTAAATATATAGGTAGATATATACATATACAGCGGGGCCTTGACTTACGAGTGTCCCGACGAACGAGTTTTTCGAGATACGAGCCGTCTCTCGGCCGATTTTTTGCTTTGAGCTGCGAGCTAAAATTCGCGTGACGAGCCAGCTTCAGACACCCCACCGCCAGTTGGCGCAGCGAACGTCACAGGGAACGGCACGGCATCAGCCCAGCATCACGCGTCTCACTCGTTCACTTCTTGATTTGACATACGCGTAATTTGAGTGACGAGCTCCGTCACGGAACGAATTCAACTCGTAAGTCAAGGCCCCACGTTATAGATACAGAAAAAGCTCAGGCGGAATTCCACAGTCATGTCCCTATGGGGCCCCAGAATTCCCGTCTGGTCAGGATTTTAAAGTCTCTGACGGGGCACAAGTCACCCGTGATTTGGAGCACTTTGCTGACACAGGCATCTACGGCCAACGATGTTGCCAGTGGCGTCCAGGTGGTCAGGGGCCCTCCGCGGCCGTCCACTGACAGGCTGCCAGGAGGGACCGGGGACTCAGAACCACGGGGCTGGGGCTTGTGTCTCCCGGCTATGCCACTTCCCACGCGAGCCTGGCCAAGTAACGTCACGTCTCTGAGCCTCGGGTGTAGGCTGATGGGGAGAACGTCCCTGTGACAGCCGGGGTAGCTGTGCGGCTCAGAGGTTGCTCTGGGGAGTGTGTGGCACAGTGCCCATCACCAGGCTGTCCTACGAGTGAGGGTGATCGTTGTCATAGATTTAAACGAAGGCCCAGGCCCAGCAGGAATTATATGTAATGCATGCAAATTATATGTAAATAGTGTAGACTGTGTAAATTAATTATATGAGTGTCTAACCACGATGCTGTGCACCTGAAATAAATATAAAAAATAAAATAGCCCGGCCGGCGTGGCTCAGTGGTTGAGCGTCGACCTATGAACCAGGAGTCGCGGTTCCATTCCCGGTCAGGGCACACGCCCGGGGTTGCAGGCTCATCCCCAGTGAAGGGCGTGCAATCGATGATTCTCTCTCATCATTGATGTTTCCATCTCTCTTTCCCTCTCCCTTCCTCTCTGAAATCAATTAAAAATACATTTTAAAATAATAACATAAATGAAGGCCTAGACTGGGCGAAGGACCCGGCCGGGGCTGTACAGAGAGGCTGCAGGCCAGGGCTGGGCCTGACCACGGGGATCCCCACAGGTGCCCCCGCACCTGCACCTGCACCTTCACGGTGACACCATCCTCACCTCACCCACCAGCATTGCCTGTGACACTCACTACAGAGCCTTGCAGACGCCCAGGCAGGGCAGCAGCTGCTCCACGCCAACGTCGCCCACCGAGTTGTGGTCCAGCTGCAGGGCCACGGGCCGCCGGAAGTGGCGCAGCACGAAGGCCAGGGCGGCGCACTCGGCAGGGCCCACCCTGCAGAAGGTCAGCTTGAGGTGCCCCATGTCCAGGCCCCGCACAGCCTTGCGCGCCAGCCGCTCCTCCTGCAGCTCGTACAGGCTGCAGACGAGCCAGAGGAAGCCGGGCAGGGCATGCATGCTCTTGGCCTCGCCCGGTAGGGCCGGCGGGATGGAGCAGAAGTGCTTGCGGAGGCTGCGGGCCAGACACCGGCGGGCACAGGCCTGGCGCCGCAGCAGGGCCTTCTCAGACGCCTGGCACTCGGCCAGCAGGCCCCGGTGCTCCCTGGACAGCAGCCCGGCCAGGAAGGCGGCCGTGATCTGGAGGTTGTGCGGCTCGGCCTGCTGCAGCCAAGCCTCCACACTGCCCTCCTCGCTCGGTGGACCCTGCACGCACAGCGCGGGCAGCAGCCGGGCCAGTGGCGAGCTCCCTGCCGGGCGGCAGTTGAAGAGGAGTCTGAGCGAGGAGGGCCTCACGTCGGCGCTAAGCACCAGGTAGAAGGCGGCAAAGAAGCACTGGAAGGTGATGTGCAGGAACTCCAGGGGCGGCGGGCTCCCGGGCGCCACGCTTTTGGCATGCACCAGAAAGCCGAGGGAAACATCCGCCCCGTCCACGTGCGCCGCCTGGAGCTGCTGGGCCGAGAACACGTAGCAGCTCACGCCCAGGCCCCAGAGAGCCAGGCTGCCCAGGTGCAGGAGGGTGGGGAGCCTGCCTTGGAGCAGGCCGGGCCCCGGGCCATGGGGGGCTGCGTCCGGTGGGGAGGCGTGGAGCAAGAAATGCTGCAGGATCAGCAGGTACATGTCCGTGGTGGTCCGTGGGGACCCCCCGCCCTGCAGCAGCAGCTCCTGGTGGCATTTGGACACCATCCAGGCAAAGACGGGCAGGTGGCACAAGCCGTGCAGGGCCGAGGTGGCTCTGAGCAGGCGAACGAGGCGGTCGGCCTGGCCCGGCTCGCGGTGGCGCTTCCGCAGGTACAGCTCGATGCCGTCCTCCGAGAAGCCCCTGAGGTGGAGCTCGGTCCGCACGTACCGGCGGAGGCCGGCGGACACGGCGTCCGGGCGGCTGGTCAGCAGCTTGCGGGCGTTCTTGAGCAGGTTGCCCTGCAGGAGGTTGAAGAGCAGGTTCTGCACCGACGTGGGCTCGGTCGGTGAGCAGTGCCGTTCGCCGTCCGTGAACCTGAACCTGAACTCGTCAAAGCCGTCGAAGGTGAGGAGGACGCGCTCGGGGTGGGCGAGGAGGAACCGGAAGACTTCCTCCTGGCCGAGGTCGGGCCAGCAGCAGTGCTCGAAGAGCAGCGCCCGCACGGACAGGGGCTTGGCCAGCCGCTGCAGCTGCCGGCAGCTGAAGGGGAAGACGAAGAGGAAGTCCTGGAACTCCCGCCCAGACGCCCACAGCAGGTGCAGCCACTGCAGGAGCGTGCTCTTGCCGCTGCCCGCCTCGCCCACCACCAGCACGGTGTCCGCGTCGGCGTTGAGGGGGCTCCCAGAGCGGAAGAGGGCGTCCAGGCCCGGCGGGGCAGGGCTGGTCTGCAGGGCGCCCACCTCCGTCCGCAGCTCCAGGACGTTCTCCGTGTAGATGTCCTCCAGGCACAGGTTCTCCGCCCCGTCGTAGGAGCTCAGGAAGCGCGACTGGGCCGAGACCGTGGTCCGCAGCTTGCACGTGTACTTCTGACACGCGGCGTCTGGAAGGCAGAGGAGGAGGCTGAGCGGGGGCACCTGAGCGGAGGGAGGGCTGTGTGGGGCGGGGTGGCCTTACACGTGGCCTTACACGTGGGAGACAAGAGCCAGCGGGTTCTTCAGCCACAAGCCGTGGGCTTGGAGGACGGCCACCCAACCTTCCTCACCCTCGGTTTACTCCCCTGGGAAGTGGGAGAGGCGGCCGTGGTCCCCGCCTCCGAGAATTTTTACGTGGATCCATGAACATACTTCAGGTCAAGACCTTCATGCAGCGCTCGACACAAAGGAAGTGCTCGGAAGACCCCAGTCAGTGCCCTCATTACCAACGACATCGGGGAGAGTGGCCGAGGGGAAGGAGCGCTAGGCTGGGTCAGAAGGCCTGCATTGTGCCCTGGCCGGTGTGGCTCAGGGGTTAGAGCGCCGGCCCAAGCACCGAGAGGTCGTGGGTTCGATTCCTAGTCAAGGGCATGTACCTGGGTTGCCAGTTAGATCCCTGGTTGGGGTCAGGCAGGAGGCAGTCAATCGATGTGTCTCTCTCACATCAACGTTTCTCTCTTTCTCTCCCCCTCCCTCCTTCCCTCCCCTCCTCTCTCTCTAAAAAGGAATGGGGAAAATATTCTCGAGTGAGGACTAAAAAGAGGAGGAAGAGGAGAAGGAGGAGCGGGGGGACCTGCATTTGAACCCCAAGCAGCCTAGGGGAGTCCCTGCACCACCCAGCCCAGCTGGATCACTCGGTTCAGTGGAATCTTTCTAAAGGGAAGCAGAAGGTGTGAGGGCTGAGGAGCCTGATTTCTGAAGTCAGACACACCTGAGCTTGAGACCTGGAAGCCTGGGCCTGCCCCCTCTCCCACCCCCCCCCCCCCCCCCGAGCTTGGGCGAGCCACTTTTCTGGCCTCGGTCGTCTCATCTGTGAACATGGCAACAATCCACATCTCGAAAGATCGTTTCAGGAGGAAACGAGATAAAATAGAGTTTAGAAGAATGCCTGAGCCGTGGCAAACTTCCGAAACAAGTCTCACACCGACAAAAGCCAGACCACCCTCACCTGCACCCTCTGCACCGCCCGCCCCAGGCTCCACATCTGCAAAGCAGAGAGGCCACAGGGAGACTGTAAACACAGCTCGGGGCAGGGTGCCTGAGGGCCGTGACCTGTGCCCTGAGAGCCACCACCTTATCTAAATCCACTTGTTCTCGGGTTTCTGAGGGTCAGTGGCTGCCTCCCAGAGATCAAGAGGTTCCAGCCCCACGTAAGGGCTGGGGACGTCTGATTGCTGCAGGGCACACCTGAAACTCAGGCACCACTGTCTGTCAACGGGGATTGAAAAACAAATTTAAAACTGAAGGAGAGACCAGCCCTGTTCCAACGTGTGCCCATATCTCCTTGGCGCACATCATGAGGGCTTGGCTGGTGAGGGGCGCGTGTAGTCAGCCCTCCACACACAGCAGCTCCCCTGACCGTTCTGGAAATAATAAGCACTAATACGATAATAGTAACATCGCCCACACCGATCCTGTTCATCCCCCAAGAGCCCGATGAGACGGGGGTGGAGTCACCCTCAGGATGAGGAAGGACACTGTCTTAGGGAGCCCCCCAGCCAGGAGGCGGGGTTCTAACTGACGTCCCACACGCTGCAGCTTCTGCTCGTACCCACACAGTGCACAGCCCTGCCTCCTTGGCGGATGGACTAAGAAGAACAGGGATGTACCTTCGAGAGAGAGGGCCAGCGGGACCGGCAGCTCCTGCACGTGCTGTAGGAGGAAGGCGGCCAGCCCGTTGGCCTTCACCGCGGCCAGATCCAGGAGCCTCCGTGCCTGTGGGGGAAGCGGAAGCCGTTCCTTCTCCAGAAGGCGGTGGAGGTGTGTGGGGAGGTCATAGGCATCTCCTCCCGCACCTCACAAGCCAAGAGAGCAGCCAATCGGCAGCGCGGGTTTAAAGATGTTCCCACCACTCCCCTAGCTGGTTTGGCTCAGTGGATAGAGCGTCAGCCTGCGGACTGAAGGGTCCCAGGTTCGATTCCAGTCAAGGGCATGTACCTTGGTCACGGGCACATCCCCAGTAGGGGGTGTGCAGGAGGCAGCTGATCAACGTTTCTCTTTCATCGATGTTTCTAGATCTCTATCCCTCTCCCTTCCTCTCTGTAAAATATCAATAAAATATATTAAATAAATAAATAAATAAATAAATAAAGATGTTCCCACCACCATCGGGCGGCGAGATGCACACTTCCACACACACCCACTCGGGTCCCCTCTCCAATAATGGATTGCTCATTGCAGACAGGCAGCCACTAAAAGAGTGAATATCTTTAAAATAAGATAAACGGACAAACAAAACAGGTCACAAAAAACAAAGTAGGTCCAGCCCTGGCCGGTGTTGCTTACTGGGTAGAGCGTTGGCCTCTTCACTAAAAGGTAGCGGGTTTGATTCCCAGCTCCGGTCAGGACACATGTGGGAGGGAACCAATCAATGCGTCTCTCTCGCACTGATGTTTCTCTCTGTCTATATCAATCAATCCATGGAAAAAATATCCTCAGGTGAGGATTAACCCCCCAAAATAGGTCCAGAGACAGAGCATGAAGCAGACGGACAGATCTCAGATGAAAGGGGGTGGGAGAGGTTAACCAGAGAACTTACATGCACACACACACAGCCCATGGACACAGGCGATAGTGCGGTAAAGACCAGGGTGGGGCAGGAGCCAGTGGAGGGGGACAAAGCGGGAAGCAATGGGGGGGCATCTGTAATTCTCTCAACAACAATAATTTTTTTAAAAAAAGGACATCCGGCCCCTGACTCACACAGCCCCCCAGTACAGGGAACCCTGTATGTCCAGGGCTCACTAATGACCTGGCCCCCCAGAATCCCAGAAGGGCCCTTATGGCTCCCAGAGAAGGTGAAGCCAGACCCTGTCCCCGAGACCCTGAGCTCCCCCTGCGC